>CM068369.1:270513687-271078687 GCA_034769895.1 Magicicada septendecula | reverse complement strand
GACCACTTGGTAGATACAAACACGATAAAGATGGGATCAATACACGATAGAGCATCCTAGTCCTGGTAAGCCACTTGTTAGACTAATCAGTGGAAGGAAGACTTCAGAAACAGTTTACTTCGCAGTCCTAAGAAATCAGTCCACAAGGTTTTAAACAAACGCCTTCTTTTACCTTGTTACAAACTTTAATTGTTACATACGATGACTGCAAACACATAGAATTTTGCGGCTGCTGTTATGAATGAAATTGAGGCAATTCTGAACATTAGATCATGTACTTTTCACCGATGAGACTGACTTTCAGGTTTCAAAACATGTTTGTAGATACAATGTAAGAATTTAGAGTAATATATGTTCTCGTGTCACTTCTGAACATGAACACTACAACCTTTAAATTAATATTCTGTGTGCTCTGATTAAAGATTGTGTAATTAATACATTACCCATTTCGACTGTGTTCTTGTAAAATTAATATTTCTAAAAACAAAAAGGAAAATTCTTTCTCCTGTACACTGTCACTCACAGTACACTGATTTTAAGCAGTACGAAACAGAAATACCGATACAGTAATTAATTAACAGAACTTTCATAATGTACCACATATGCCTAAGATTTTCACGTAAACGCCTATGGTGTTTGTAACTGTACCGCAAACCAAATGGAATTTTGCCCACTTTACATTTATAACGACAATTATTATTTTCATTGTTATTATTATTATTATTATTATTATTTCAACTGTCATTAACTGTACATTATTAATTAATTATTAATGATGCATCTACATATCATGCTTCTGTTGCACTAACAGTATGTACGTATCAGTACTCGGTAGCTACAATACTGACAGAGATCTAAAGTAGTTTAACAAAAGTACCTATTATGCAGTGATTTAATTATCAAATTCTTTCTTGTATACTACAGTGGTACAACAATCCTTACGTTGGCAAGTAATATCAACTACGATCTACATTTTCGTTCACCTAATTAAATATTAATTTAATTAAGCTAAATATGTGGTCAGTTTTCTATAAAGATTTGAGGATACCGTTACGTCATCTGATATTTTTATAAATTTTCAAGTAAATTTGTTATCCGTTAAACGTTCTTAGTGTTGTTAGTTGTTCTTCATGTTTCTTTAAAAAGTAACAAGGTAGTCACTGATAATTATAGAACGCAGTAAGCGAAATTTATATTCTAGAAAGCCCTCTTATCTCATTGGTAGGCCCCACACGCCTCACGTCTCGTTGGATCCTGTATCGATCCATTAGAATTTGTTATGTTTCACACATCCAAACACTTAAGCATGCAAAAAACAGTTTTAGGGGATGATCTGGTATTTCTATTGTTCAGGTTACTTCTTTTTTGTGTGTTTCTTGTACCCACGTGGAATTGAGTTATAACATATATCTGGTGAGAGAGGATTTGGGGAGATAAGCCACCCCTCCAGGAGGGATAAAAAAAATCGATTTAAAATGTACCTTTACAAATGGAGACATATGAGTCAAATTAAATAATTAGGCTAATTAGTTATGTGAGTATGAATATTTTTACGAAGGTTATTCTAACATTAACCTTTCGCTTGGGTGGTGTATGTAAATAGTTGGCATATTCGAATTTTTTGCTTGTTATTCGAATATCATTCATATATGCCCATCGTTATCTGCGTTTTTTCCATCACCATTTAATATATTTTTTCTATTCTTTCTTAATTTAGGGTTTTACATCTATTTCGAAAACAAATCAAGAATTAAAATTTTAAAACTTGTTTGTTATTCCGTAATTACGCAACCAAAGACCGAATGATGTTTATTTAGCCTTTACTAGTGAACTCATTCATGTGTCACATTTAGCAAAAAAGAGCCGACAAAGACCGATTTGCGCACCTCATAGGGCAATTCTGGAATGTGTTTTTTGAGGGTCTGTAGTTTCAGTTTTTTTATTTTGCTGTCTTCATTTAATTTCTGCAGTCATCAGATTTATTTCTGTAGAAAACGAATAGGATGGTTTTATTTCATTTACTGCAGATCTGAAAACATGTTTGCATGAAGGCGAAGTTAAAAAACATATTCGTACACTAAACAACCGGATGCAGAAGTCTGAAAAAGTTGTTCTAGATTCATGGTGTGGTTAAATTTATTTATAATGTAATGAAAGATGTCATCTTTATTGTTTCATCAACATGTTAAATTTGGCGTATCTATTAATCCAATTATTATGTTACCGCACTTACATTGTTGACTAAAACAAAATAAGTATCATTTTTGCAATTTTTGTAGTTTAAATTAATAACACCTCTACAGAAAAGACTAAAACCTCCCCCAGAAAGAAGACATACCTCGCTACTAGAAACTCACGTCTTAAGTAAAAAATATTTGACACCTGTTCTTCTTCTTCTCACTTCAGAAATTAGCCTTGCGTCCGCCACTCATGTACCACCACCGCCAGAACAAATCAGAAGTATATGTAGTAAGTGAGAGAGGCAGTTGTGTGTGTGTTTGTGCGCTCGTTTGCCTTCGATACTTGTCTAGCTCAGGCATGCCAGTTACATGATAGCTGTATTATTTGTATCCTAGCGATAGGAGTGCCAGGAAGAACGACACGTGGCCTCGATTCTAGTTCGAAAATAGAAGCATGCCGTTGAGTTTGTGAGTCTCAACATTCTACTCAGCCGGCTCGCGCCAGTTTCTAAGCAAAATTATCAATATACTTATACTTCCAATCTTTTCCGTGAATAGTACGTATGTTTCCCATAAAAGACAGACATTTGGCAAACGTCGTATTTCATGGTTTGACTCACTGGTTCAAGTATCATTGCAGCATAAATATGTTTGTGAAAAGTTGTGAAGCATAAGATCTGCGAATAGGCACATCATCGACGATCTGAAAGAATCAACGGATTCGTATTTGCCTATGGGTTGCCAAAGAATACAATATAATATTCTTTATCAGACAATCGATTTCTTCTAGTTCTTGGTGTAACAATATTCCTAGAGTGGAGTACGACTTATACTTGTCTGATTTATTCGTAATATAGATTACTCTCGGCTTCGGGAAAATATGATTTTTACGTTAACGTTAAAATCTAATGCATATATTCTACTCTACAAATATCATTTTATTTGCACCCACTTCATGTACAGAAGTTTGAAAAAACGAAGAATTGAAAAGTGCTTCTCAATATTTAAATTTCAGCACTGGAGGACTGTCTCCAGCGTCAAATGCAAACGAACACTTGTCAGCGTCGTGATACTTCTATCATCACGATCAGTCTGAGTGAGAGAGAGCTCCTTCCCGCACTGCTGTCGACCTACTTCAATGTTATATCTAAGATGGTACTTTTTTTGATAGCTGCCGCGTTTGCCAGTACTAAATACGTCTAATTCTTAATATTCGACATACAAAAAAATGTTGCACACTTCTAAATAAATAAGTTATAAATCATTTGGAGAAAAAATGATTTCTAACTACTTGTAGGCATAAAAACTGTTAAAATTTTATTTTTATTCACAGTGTCCTCCTGTCCCTCTACCTCTTCTGTCTTCTCCGAAAAAGTTCTTATTAGCTGACTATAAATTAACATTGTCATAAATTTCAACTTATTTTCAATATTATAAAATTATTAGGGCTATTATAAAATTATTAGGGCTGTTATTAATTTAGTAGTAGGAAACGTCTTTTAATATATTAGGAACGGTAAGGCCGCTGCGAATTTCTATTGTAGTTCCCAACTATGTACAAAGAAGTATCGTCGTAGATGGTCTCCGAATAGGTTACGAGTAATCGGAAAAGAATTATTTCGAGAGAGAAAAAAAGAGGCGGGAGGAAGAGAGAGAGGGAGAGAGGGAGAGAGGGAGAGAGAGAGAGAGAGAGAGAGAGAGAGAGAGAGAGAGAGAGAGAGAGAGAGAGAGAGAGAGAGAGAGAGAGAGAGAGAGAGAGAGAGAGAGAGAGACAGACAGACAGACAGACAGACAGACAGACAGAGAGAGCTGTGTACTATAGACTGTCCGTAATTACGATATATGCTTATTCACAATGGAACCAACAGGAATCGAGCGCTCTGTTAATACTGTTTCTGCCAAAAGAATGAAGTCTGTATTAAAAGTAGAGATTAACTTTGAGAATATTGACTAAGTGATTATGCCTTACACGAAGGTACATATATAGATTACAGATTCATAGATTAACGAGTAATTTAGCTAACTGATAACAACAATCCTAAATAATCAAACCTTCAGCATGTTGTTGAGATTAAAAAAGTGATGAATGGTAATTTCTTTGAATAGCGATAGAAATATTTGAAACGCTATCCATCGCCAGTTCAGAAAAAACGTTTTAGTTTATAATTTTAAATTATCTGATATAAAAATAAACAAATATACCTTTAAAATTTCCGTTAATTTCTTTATTTACCTTAAAGTTTTATATTTTTCCTGATTTACTATTGAGTGAAATAGCCTACATGTCAGAAGTCAGTGTGTTGTTGTTCTGCTGCAAAAATAAATTTTGTGAATGATGAAAATAACAAAAAAAGCTCCTGTCAAATAGGTTGTTCGTAATTACGTCTCAGCTTTATGTCAAAATGTATTCTTTTGTACGTAATCTACTCGCAGTATATTTTTTAAACTTCCGCTACTTCTGTGGGGTTTAGCGATGTAACTTTTCGCACTGCCATTGGCAAAAGGTTGTATTAACATCTGTTAACATATTAAAAATACAATAAGTATATCTATCTAATTTAAATAAATTTTATATCTGAACCTTTCTTTAGCAGAATTTTAAACGGATGATTGGGTCTGACAACCAATCGATTCGTACTGGGACTATTTATTTTTTCCTTGCGTCAAACGGGTCGTGCAACATTGACAATTGGGAACCGTCAATATATTAATAACATAATTCCCACGCGTCTGTAATAAATAAGTTAAATCCCACACGCATCGAGTGTGGGCATACACATACACAGCGTTTAGACTGAGTTGAATAGTTTTATAATAATTGGAACTCCTCATGATTCGTTGACTGTTTAAATGTTTCGTGGTGAATATTTTCAGTAGAGTAAGCATTAGCTGAAATTAAGTCAACCCCTATACACAGATATGATAGACTTTCTGTTTAAACAAAAATACACTACTCAAACATAAATTAATACCTCATGGACCACAAGATCTTGCTAGAAAAATATACAAGTCCTTTTATGAGGAGCGACTTGACGCAGGTCTATTGGAAGTACAACTGATCACAGCCTGATGATCTCCTTGACTTGTACAGACCCCGCCCTCGTCTGATGAGATAGGGTGCTGACGTTTATATGCTGCTAATAGTTACGACGATTTAGTGACTAGAGTGATTTAGTGACTTATTTACTGAATCTTTAAATTACAGGTTTAAGTGCATATAAATATATGTCATCGCAACTTGTCCTTTTGACAGGAATATAACATGTAGAACCCGTAAGGGTATAAGGAAAGGCATATTTATTGCTTAACTGGTTAATTACGAGGTTTAGAAAAATGTTTAAAAGCTTCAAAATTTCTCTATAACCATTTAACACGTATACCTATACGGCCTATTATAAAATCTATACATTACGTGAAACATTTATTTATTATTATTTGATGTGTCTTTATTTTCTAATGTAGCCTATGCTCTGTATGACGGTGGTTGGTGTGTAGACCCTTGGTCTACCTGCTGCCTCTCCCCCATTGTAATACTTCCGCCCGAGCTCGACAGCAGCTAATTGCCGCGTGAGTCACCTCACTGTGCGTCCAGTATGAAACAATTTTTTTTGCCTCGCCCAATACTGGTAAAATTTTTGTTATATTTGAAAATCAGCGAAATAATACGATGAAAATGACACCAAACACGACTAAAAACTATTAAATTTTAAGGTGTTTCAAGGTAAAAGCTCAACAACTACTTTAATACACATCTTCAGTGCATAGTGCTTTATAACGCATAATTTTTAATACTCCTTAGTCGTGTTTGGTGACATTTTCATCGTATTATTTCGCTGATTTCAAATTAACAAAATTTTACCAGTATTGGGCAAGGCAAAAAAAAAAATTGTTTCATACTGGACACACAGTGAGGTGACTCGCTCGGCAATTAGCTGCTGTCGAGCCCGGGCGGAAGTATTACAATGGAGGAGAGGCAGCAGGTAGGCCAAGGGTCCACACGCCAACCACCGTCATACAGAGTAGTAGCGTGAATGTTACATTATTGGTTGGAAATAGTTAGTGCTTATCGACATTTCCAACAGATAAAAGCAAATAATGACACTAAAATTAACAGCCTTTGTATTTCAAACAAGACACTTGCACAAATTCTGACCAGTGACCCTGTTCAATAGAAACCAGCAATGTATTGTTTTATTTGAAACTAACTGAAACCTCAGGCAGGGTTTGTCTGTTTTAGAAACGGAACTACAATTGTTGGAACTAATAGCTCTTGTAGACGTGAGCGGTGGATATGATGTTGATTGCTGATAAAGTACACTGTGCAATTACAGTGGTAAAGTGAGTAATTGGGAACACGTTTATTTGTACCCGCTTTGTAAAATATATATTCTCTTTCTCTTTCTGTCTTTCCCTCTCTTGCACTCTATCTGTCTAAAGTTGCCGCAGTGTCACATGTCTCCTTGTCAGTTCCCGACTGTACTAAAACTTGTGTAATGGCAAATCAATAATATCCTACGTATCAAGGCACGAGAAAAGTACATAGTGTGTTGTAAAGTTATAAAAAGCATAACACACAAAAATCGAGTCGTCTGTTTTCCTGCTTATGTATGCCATGACACTCAATAAAACTTTCAAAAATACATGAGAAAGAAACACTTTTTTTAAGTAAGCTTTATAAGAAATAAATCATTACAACCGATCACACGGTTTAGATAGCCCTCTCGGCGGGACCTCTCGGCGAGGTTTCTCCGGATTTCAAAATATACGTTCTGTATTTATCCACGACGTTTTAGTATTTTATTAGAGTAAAATGAGCCATAACTAAACCATATTAATAGAATGAAGAGATTGTTACGGATCTGTTACATGAGAATTTCTAAAAACAGCAGACAACATAGTAATATATTAAATTCTTAAACGGAATTTGATTACAAATCAAGTATAGGAGTGTTACGAAACATTTTGCTATTAATTATCGCTCATAAGCACATTACAGACGTTACAATAATCTACGACAGAAAAAAAAATAAAATAAAATAAGGACAAGACATAATATGTGATTCTTACTGGCATACGAAGCAAATATTTAAGGATGTCATTTTTAAGCCTATATAGACGAGAAAGATCAATACAATGTGTTAGATAGAGAGCTGGAAATCTAGATTAAATTACCGTACTTTATTTTACATTCAATTTGCAGTTGAGTAAAAGCTACTATCATCAGTGTTGTTGACGGATTGCGGTTAAGAGCAGTGGCACATCCCACTGCAAACGCCCTTTACGTTTTACATTCGTCGAACTCTTCAAACGGTCGTGGTACCACGATGTGACTCCTATTGTAGAGACAGGTAGGCGTAAGTACTTTAAAATATCCATGCAGCAGTCTCTCAATAATGCAAGACAAATACAGACTCATCGTCAACCCGGTTCCACATTCTCTGATCTCCGCTTTGTTCCTCTCTAAGAACCTGTCTGGCGTAGCTTTCATAAATACTTTTTCCATGTGGTTGCAGCGCGTCCTCTTCTTTTAATCTGTTGGTGCGCAATGCACAAAAATTTCTGGAAATCAGTCAGGTCCTGTTCTACCCGCATGTCCGTACCCCAAGAGTAGTTTTCGCTGTACGATTTCTATTATTGATTTCATTTATGCACGGCAGGCCGGACTTCATTTTCACTTCTAGAAAAACACAGCTAACGGACTAACGTATAATAGGATAATAACCTCAAAATATAGTCTACTAGAATTGAAACAAGGAAAATTCTTTTAAATCTTCTGTCTTCATCTTCTGTCTGGCTCTTAATAACTACGGATCGTAGAAAATTCAAAAGACAGTTAAGGAACGTCTACACCACAGATATGGAGGAAAATGCAAAAATGTATGTAAAGACAGACTTAAACAATAAAAGTTTTAAGAGATAATGTGAGAAGAATTGTTTTGGAAAAGTCTTGGAGAAGAAAATATTGATATATGGGGCATTTAATTACACATACTGACTATGGTATCAGAGGAACAGGAATTCTAAAGGAAGGACGAGAAAGAGATAGTTCTAAATCGAGTGGCTGTAGACAGGTGGTAGAAAATATACAGGAATTTTTGAACAACGCAATTATTTGACGGTGCATAAGCTGGCTCCTTAAAGCTTTGGATACAAGTCGCAAGAAGAATATGTCTCGTCTCTGTTCCGATACTCTAAAGAGTAAAACAAAACTGTCAAAATTGATATGAGACTTAGTACGCTTAACGGAAGGCGTTTACGAAAATAAAATTGATACTTATGTAACTCGTTTAAGTATTACGACCCTGCGTTTAAAAAGCAATTTTAGAATTCTACCTTTTTCTAAACAATGTAATAGTAACGCAGATGAAGAAGGCTTTCCATAACGTTTAAATTAGAGAACAGACCGGAAAATATAGATTTTGTTTGTACACAGACCGCATACTTTACATTAAATCTACTGAAATTTTCCCTCCTCTTCTTCTTCTTCTCCCTCCTCCTCCTCCTTCTCCTCCTCCTCCTCCTCCTCCTCCTCCTCCTCCTCCTCCTCCTCCTCCTCCTCCTCCTCCTCCTCCTCCTCCTCCTCCTCCTTCTCCTCCTCCTCCTCATCCTCCTCCTCCTCCTCCTCCTCCTCCTCCTTTTCTTCTTCTTCTTCTTCTTCTTCTTTCTTCTTCTTCTTCTTCTTCTTCTTCTTCTTCTTCTTCTTCTTCTTCTTCTTCTTCTTCTTCAAGGATTAGGTTATATAAACCTGTTCCGTCACCCATCTCATCGTCGCACGACCACGCCTCTTCTACAATCAAAGAAGATTTATAGCTCAGTCCCGCTTTCGGCAATCGATCCTCTATCATCCTTTGCAGATGATCCCACCATTGTCTTCTGTAAATTAAAATAATTTCATTTATGCTCTTTACTTCGAGTTCTGCTTTGATATCCTCGTTTCTTATTGTATCTTGCAATGTATAATTTAAACTATTTTGAAGAAACTGCATTTCAGCACTCTTGCTGCTTTCCTTTTCTGTCATGACTTACGCCTCAATCGCATATGTCAATGTGGGTATTGTAATTGTCTTATAAAATTTAATCCTTGTGCTCTATCTTGTTTTATTACAAAGAAAAGGGTGAGGGCAAATCTCCTGCGCCCCAAAACAGGGTCCTTTCGACTAAGGTATATTAACGCTGACAGAAGAGTCATTGGTCCTCCTGGTAGGGGGTTGTGCAACAGGCCAGTTACCTGTTCACATAAAACTTTATAATAATTATAGTACCCAACGTAGCCTCGGAGTAAGATCTGGAAACTGTGGGAGTAGGACGCTGGCAAAGGATAAGTATTCGTACTGAAAGTTTACACTATATTTATTATTGAACGTACTCACGGGCCTTTAATATACGCTAACCTACCGCACGGTTACGGAGTCTGCAGTTCTTGTAGTCGCGGGAATAATTCTAATCGATGTCCTGGCACAGGATCAAAAATATTTTTACAAGAGAAAGGCCAAAGTAGGGAAAGAACAAACTCGCAATGAAGCCAGGGCCTATACTATGGTTCAGTGGCAGGACACACGGACAAGTGACAAGAAAGGGAGATGCAAGATGGAAAACATTGTAATGGAAGAAATAACCAATCCTGGGTTGTAGTGTTGGAATGATATAGCAATGGCAAGAAAGTAGTCCTTGGATCAGAAACAGGTTTGAAATATATGCAGGGATTTTAAGCAGAGGGTGATCAAGAGAATGATCTGGCAACTTAAGAACCACTTACCACTTTTTGGTGATAGGTTGCAAAAAGTCAAATAAGTAAGTGAAGAGGATGAGTACATGAAAGACAGACGACAGGAATGTAGCGGCATCACGTGAAGCATTGAATATTTCATATAAAAATGTTACTCTACGTACATCTCAGCGTAATTTCTTCAACTTTATGTGAAGCCTTGCCACCATAAAACATAAGGAAAAAACTAATTTAAACTATTAAACAAATTTCATGTTATTTTTATAAAATTACTAACAGAAATTTAACAAAAATCATAATAATAACACACGCCTTTCACAATATACTATTACACAAGTCACTAATTTACAATATTTTTCATATTTTACCATTTTATTTAAATCTCTTGCTATCATGCTAAATTTCCTCAATTTCATCCTACTCGGTGCCTCTGTTCTTAGTTTCTAATTAGTGTTCTCAGTCCACGTTCTTAGCCTCCCACTTTTGTTCCTTCTCTACACTTTTGATTCGAATACACTCTATCGTGATTCCTTCCTCTATCACACTAGGTGTATTAAGACACATGTTTGCAACAGCCACCTTGCCTCTCTGTCCATTAGTTTTCTGTTTCATCATAATCTTAATTTGTTGTCTAAAGCCTCATTTCTTATCAAATTCTCCTTTAAATTTGCCTTCTACTTTTCTCAGAATATCAGTTCAAGACACTTATTCTCCATTTAGACTTCCCTGTTAGTGCCCATGGAGCAATACTTAATCATTGGCCTTAAGTTTGATACACACTTTCTTTAGTATTTCTATTTTTATATACACAAGTATTTTGTTTACAAGTATTTCTTAAATCTTAAAAAAAAAGAGTTTCCATTGTAATATCTACTCTTTCCGCCTTTCTTGTTTTTTCATCTCATATTCATGCTTGACAGTCCTCTTATTTGTCACAATTAAGTATTGCTCCACCTTTTGCTTGTCACGCTTTTGGTCCAACTTTTATTTATATTGCTCATTCTATTTTTGCTGGGTATTTCTATAGTCAAACACGGCCGATATAAGGTGAAAAGTGGAAAAATAGCGGAATCTAATAATCCGCCGGAAAAAGTAATAGGATACGATAAAGTTTAAGTGTTGGATCGTTTTAATACGAAGGTGTAGTTTGTAAAAACACAACGTAACTGAGACAAATACGTAGTGACCTGGATACACATCGAACAAATACGCTAAGGCTGAGAAAGCTATTACTCAAGATAGGGGTGAGATAACAATGAAACGAGTACAGCAATCCGATTTGTATACTGTACGGTTGACTCACGCAAATACGTTGGAATGAACGATTGCTGTTCAATTACTACACTGACCTTCCGCTAATATTGATCAGAAGAAACAGAGGAAGTTGTGTAGTATGAAGTGATGATACATCGATGTGGCCACATAAATAACATGCATGGTCTTCGTGACGCTTACCGAGTCAACAGTTGACGCAACTTCCACTGCGACTTCTCTGACAAAAAGGTTATACTTAATTCTGCTTTCTTTGCTGATTTTGTACGTAAAATATTTAGAATGGAATTCAACTGTAATTGTAATGTCTAGTGATTTTTAAAATTAAATGCGTGTTTATTCAAGAGCGGGCTCGGAGAGGCGACAATTTGTGAAGAGAGGGATATAATACAGGGGGAATTTTCTTTAAAAATTTTTCTTTCAATGTTTATGTCTAAAAAATTTTTTTTATTAAACACATTTGTAATTATTCTTGTGCAATATTTTATAATATTTTAAAAATAAAACTATCCATTTTTATCGCAATAAAAAAAAGTTGCGATATCCATTCATGTGTTAACTTGAGTAACATCGAAAACAAAATTATCTGGAGTGAAGAGGTATTGTATTTAATTACAATCCCATAGATGAAGTGACTGGCCTTGTATCAGAGCCCGCAACGACATATTGGGGGCACCAACATGTTCAACATGTTTCTGAGATCGTCCTGATGACGCTTTTTAATTACAAAAAGCGTAGAATCCTCTAACTTCATGATAACAAGTTGTCGTAGAATGTACTGTTTTGGCTTACTTCACCTTCCACAACAGACATGTCGTGGGTATTACATGTCTACTACTTTAGTGCTATTATAAATGTACTGTAAAAATATAGCCGTATTATTTGTCACATTCCTGATGCATTCTGCTTGCAGTAACTGACATCTGAGGCAAGTAGGAAAATCTCATTTTAAAGTTTATGATGATGAAAACTTTTCTTTCAACTACTTAAAAACCATTTCAATTTTCTTGTAATTATGAATAAAATTTATTATATACTTGTAACACAATAAAATATCGCCCTAAAAGAGGAAGTTTATACGCCTTTTTCTTTTATTTCCCTTCGTGCACTGTTGTTTGTGGGAGTACTAGGCGCATTTATTTGCCAGCTGCGGTATTTAAGTAAATCCGTTTACTAGCAGTACGCCCGCATTAGCAATTGCATACACGGCAAAAGTATTAGCACAAGCACGCAAGTATTGGAATACCAGTGAAAACAACTTTATTGTTCTTTCCCCACTTTATAAATTTGTACAATTTATACAGTATTTTGGAAAACCACTGGCCACTATCGCTTCCTTCTCCCGTAACACTGTACGCTCGTCTCTCATTCTATGTAAATAAAATTTGTACCACATATGCACTCACATACACAGACACGCGACTGCGCAAGCGCGCTTTACTGAAACATGATGAAATGGACTCAGGGTAAATCATAAAAATTCAGGGTAAAATAAGGGGTAAAATAATTATGAAAACCACTACCATCGTTATATTACGAGGGCCTTCGTGGAATTTAAAGAAATTCTTAGCCGGCCATAGCGTTTCTAGAGTACACCATGGGGAAGTGGTCTTTAATAAAAGTTAAATAGATTTTTAAAATGTATTTTTTAGTTTATTATTTTTAATATACAAATACTTCATTTTAATAACCGATTATTTAATAATGTTAATTGTTTCATTTCTACATGATTCGTCTTTAACGTCGATTGTCTATCAGGTGTACGCCGACAGCTCGCGCTCTGGTTGTGACTAGCAGAATGCCACGCGCAGTTGCTTCCCGGCTGGAACGGGAAACCACAACCACAACCACAACATTTTCTATTAAAAAAAAAAAAATACCGAGTACACTTCGAGAGCAGGTAAACTTGGGGCGAGAGACCATCTTGCGATCTACTGTACTCGCCGATTGTCGGTACCTCCTGCATTTACCATTTACTACATTTGAGGGAGGATCAAAAAGTAAGACCTATGCCGTGTTTCTGAACTAAAAGGGATAATTTAATTTCCTGTGGTGGCAACACTGTCTATATTATTGTCTTCCCACTCCCCAAGCGGCAAGATTTTTGAGGGCGAAAAATTATAATCGTTGTGAAATTCATCACCAAATTGTCGAGGTGTGTGGGGAGAATGGAATCTCATGCCCCATGATCGCACGCAAAATGGTGCCTAATGTTCGAGAACGGAAGACCGAATGTCAGTGACGAACCGCGTCTTGGGCGCCCTTCAACTGCGAACACGACCTACAACGCAGAACGCGTGAATGAAATGATTCTGACTAACCGCCGCTTATTAGTATCTCGTACGCCAGTCTATTACCCGTCTGTCTATCACAGTAACGGTAAAATAGCGTTTATGTTATCTTTACTTTACATGTTTCAACATCGGTTGCTGATTTCTGCTGCAGCCAAGTTTTGATTTTTCGCTGATTCCTTTTTTTTAGATCGGTGATGACTAACGTCCGTCTACCAAATTTTGACACAGACATTCCATCTCTGTTGTTAACAAAAAATATGTTATTATACATTCTCCTTCATTTAAACTTTCTTTAAACCAATTTTAAAGAAGTAATTTTAATGCCTGAGAGCTTGCAACGCTTATACTAAAAATGGTCGTAGCAAAAGTTAAATACGCAAAAGCCAACTGCGTCTCGTTGCTTCTGTGATCTACGTAATGGAGGGCGCAGTATTTAACAAAGGGTTTTACTGTCTTCACTTCAAGCGAAGGGCGCATATTTACGAGAGTTTTGTCTCTCTTATAATGCCTTACTTTCAACCTAAATGGACCACTAGGAATAAAAATGAAAGAGACTTTCACATGTTGCAGCAAATAAATTATCTTGTAAGGGAAACGTTATGAAAAATTCCTGTTTCACGTTCTGCATGCTGTGTTATAATGTACATAACATGTACATAACGTGTTTGTACATATAATGTTACATACTAGTATGCTTCCCGAGCTGAAGAACTCGCTCACTGTTTTGAACGAAGTACGTTACTATTATAGGATACATTTTAATTGTAGATAATTTTTCAGTTATCATATAAATTATGAAAATACCGATTACCTTACTATTTTTTGTTTAAATAATAAATTTTTGTTATTGATCATATTCACAAACAGAAATTAATCTGTTGTACACCAGTACATAGATAAATCACAATTAGCGCTTTCTAGCCTTTAACTAATCGGAAATTTTTTGTTTATTAAAGTAACAACTGTAGAGTAATCATACAACACACGCTGAAAATTAGAAACAATCAGATTTGCGTTAAAATTTTAAAAAGTCTGACACTTTACTGAATTTTCACAAATTTTTAAATTTTTGATTCTATTTTTGGACCCTGTGGTAAAAAAAAAATATTAAATTTACAAAACTGTATACTGCATTCAGATTGTAATTAAAATTGTATTTAATTTCACACGGCACATGGACTTTCGTGATTTCCTTCGAAACTTGGACCCATCACATTTTTGACTAACTTACCCAATTTTGGGGGGGGGGGGGATCAAACACAAATCCAATAGGCTTTTGTAGAGTAAAAGTATGCACACGTATACCAAGTTTTACGAAAATCGGTTATGCAGTCAAAAGGTCGTGAGACATACCACAAATAAATATAAATATACAGACAAATGCCCAACGGTCGAGTAAAAACTGTGAACTCGCTCCACTCATTGAATTTAGGTAATATTCTCAACATGATAGTAAAGTTTTCACTGATACAAGCAACTGAACGTATCGTTTGGATATTAGTTGTCGCTTGGAGTTTTATGTACCCGTATGCAACAAAAAATCGTCTCGTCTCTGGATTATAGCGCTTTTGTTAGCATGTCGTTTATATTCTGCAACAACAGACATTGATTCAACTTCAATCCCCTTTGATCGTTCCCTGTAAAAATATGACATCGTGCCCTGCTTCGCAAGGAGTTTACTAACTTTCCTTCCAGATATACACTGCACGCTTCCTGCTCTACAAATAGAACAGCAAATACTGTATTGTTAAAAAACTATAGTATCTACTCTAAAACAAGACCTTTCCGATCATCAGTCCCTTCCTATATTTTAGAGTAAAATTATTAAATCGTTATCCTTATTTTGATATAATATTATTGCCAGGAAACACTGGAATCCTATCAGATTCGTGCCGGTAACCATTACTTAGTTTGACTCCTTGTTCTCAATTATATTCTCGCTAACCACAATGCACTCTGACTCGGGCGCGAGTTAGTGGCGTTTCTACAAAAGGACATTATCACCGGTATCAGAAAATCTAGCTACTCGTGAATAATTCCAATGATACAAATTCGTTCTATCAACAGTTTGTATCAGTGGTTAACAACTTCCACTCTATAATCTATATCTGACAACGTATACTGCATGTATCTACAAAAATTCCTTCGGCTAAAATAGAAGACAAGAGGAACATTTTTATAGAGTACAGTTTACTCGCGATAAACTAGCCCCACTATAATGGACATACGGGATGAGTTATGCCGGTCTCTAGAAATATGACTAACTACTTTCTTGTGAAGAAGTACTTACGATACTCATTATTTTTATAAAGCAGGGCCTACTAACAGCTAGGCATTCTCTAGTTTTTAGAGAAAACAAGTATGGCAGACAGGAGCTCGTAAGTGTTGCAAAAGTTGACACGGTTTGTATTTTTGTTAGTAGTTTCAAATCATTACACTGCCTCTGGCGGACGGATGACATAAAAACTGCCAAAAGGTAGTAGAGAATGATTAACTTCAGATGGACAGTGGCTGAGTCAACTTGCCGGATTCATGTTTTTGCCGTGAAAATTAATCATCTGTCACTTTCAGTAAGTCCGTCCATTAATAGCTTGCGCTTGATGGATGTTGACTGTATGGAAATGAATTGACCTCTTAAATCTAATTTGGTTTTGGATCTTACTGCTGTGGTTGTGTTAATTTGTTTCTAACGTTGCTAAATTCCTTGCCTAATGAGGAACTATATTTGATGAGAAGAAGTTTATTTCTGTTAAAATAAAATATAAGCTTTCATATAGCTGTGGGTGATTCAACATAACACAAATGTATCTTACAAACACGTAAACACGGATTCTGAGCAATATTAATTTTACGGTTTTCCATCTTTAATGGCATCATGATTTATCTTTAGATTTAATGGTCTAAGTAATTCACGGTTGTAAAATAATCTTAGTCAGACTTCACGAAGTAACTAAGCTGTGTCAGAGACAGAGTTTATGCTGCGTTCATAAACAAGACTCCAGTCGCAGGAAATAGAAAACAACAGTCGCGATTATCCACTTTGTAAGAAGTGATACTTCTTTTTATCTGCAGTTTAATTTTTTGATGACTTACGATTAGTTTTGTGTTTTTTGCGAGTAATGCGTAATGAATTATTCTATTTTTCTACGATACTGTTATATTATGTACAATAATTTATTTGAAAAAAACATAAAAAAGTTAAGAATGTTTTACTATCTGTACTGTCGATTTATAAGTTTAATAAAATGTAAAGATATTCGCGGATAATATTACACTCACCGCTTGCTGGAAAGTTTTATACGAAAATGGTGGTGTAACGGGACGGGTGCAGTAAAGGATCAAGGTTTACAGCAGGGTATTCATAGCTGTAGGCGCTGGTATATCTCCACTTTAATGTCTTACTTTCAACTGAAACGGTGCTCACGTTAAAAAGAAGAAAAAACATTACAAATGTGGGGCGCAATAAATGATCCGTACTCTTATACTTTCTGACTTCCAGCTTTGGGCGCGTCAAGAATTTTTCCTTAAAAAAATGTTATTTATTTTCTCACTGCACAAACTAGGATATAAGTGACACCCAGTTAGTTTAATGAGTGTCTATACAATAGTTAGTACGTTAGCCAGTTCTTAATGTTCACTTTTCAGCTGTAGTAATTTTCTTATTTTATTGATGTGTGGCAATATTTTTCTCCACGTCTCCTGTTGAATATGTAAGCGATCCAGAAGCAATCCGACTTCACTCACTACGAAAACATTTTATTTACGTAACAATACAATTTCTCACTACTGACTACCAGTCTACACTATTAAAGAGTTATATTTCATTATTGTAACAACTATAACAAAAAACACAAGTTGGCCTATATGGGTGTGTATAGTAGTAAGGTCGTTATTAATTGTTTCTGAGAAAACGTAACACAACCTATAACAGCCACCGATTGTCAACAGAAACACTATAAGAATTAACTGTAAATAGTACACAGAAGTACTGTCAATCAAAAGCACACCTTAACAAAATAATTGCCCGATTTGACGCATACATCGCCCTTGGTGAACGATTATAAACCAGAGTCCAGTAGTTAAACCTTTCTTTCTTTAGAAATTAAATGTGAAACAGTTTACAGTAGTTTCATAATAGTAACGTATTGTGTCCGTATCCAGCGTAACAAATGTGTGCTCAGAAAGATTCTGTAACCTTGTTTAGTGTAGTTAGATTTTATATACATATTCAAACACTTTCTGTTACAGTTCGTTTCTTGATGTATACAATACATATTCTACAATGACTTTACCTCAAGATGTTTTCTCTCTATTTGGAACATGTTTCGGGAAGCCTTGTGTTCCCATCTTCAGCCTTCCGAATTTTGAGCCTTGTGAGGTATTTATGTGTTGGTTGGTTGTTGCTTTGGTTTCTTGTTGGTCTCTGGTGCTTTAAATTGGTATTATTGTGTGTGATTGTGGTGTATATATTAGTATTTTGTGTATTTGTGTATAAGCATTTAACATAGAAAATACACAAAATACTAATATATACACTATAATCACACACAATAATACCAATTTAAAGCACCAGAGACCAACAGGAAATCAAGAAACAACCAGCCAACACATAAATACCTCACAAGGCTCATAATTCGGAAGGCTGAAGATGGGAACAAAAGGCTTCCCGAAACATGTTCCAAATAGGGAGAAAACATCTTGAGGTAAAGTCATTGTAGAATATGTAATATATATATATTGCAACCACACATATTTGCATATTCGCCCAGGGTAATTTATTTGTACATATAAAATAAATATAACCAGTTGTATACAGTTTTAAGTTATGCATACGGGAAAATACAAGACAAAATCTAACTTGTTTTAAACACCTGTTTTTGAACGTGAGTGTTTCTGAGGGGCGGCGAACTGTGTGTGTCGCTTCGCCTGATCGAGAGAGAGACAATCGTGTGTTTATGTACAGTGTATTTAACTTGTGGTAGTGAGCACCAGTTCAGACAGGCAGAAAATACGAATAATTAAATATGTTTATTTGATAAAAAATTCACACACTGACAAAACATACAGCAAAGTGAATGATTTCATTTTAAGACGTGGAAAATGATACATCTGTACAGTAGATACAATTTGAAGGCAAAAGGTAAACGTATAACCGAATATAAACAAGCTAATTAATTATTCAGTTAATTAATATTTTACAAGCAATTAATTATTATCTAAAAAACGCAAAACAATCTCATGGTTGTATTAGTTCGCACGTGAACACTAATTATGTATGTTCAAATACGGAAAAAGTGATGTGGGAAAACCGACGTGCTGACCAAAATATACATGTTTGAGATGGCCTGTTAGACAATCTACGACCTGTCCGCGTGTTTTGAGTATAAAACCCCGGATGATTGTTAACGGCGGGATAGACGCTAAGAAGTTACTCACGGGGACACTATATCCGTTTTTTAAGCAACATAGGATAGACGCTAATAATTTGTTCACGGGGACACTATGTCCGTTCGCTAATCGACATAACACAGCTGCCAGACGAGGGACACTGTTCAACGGACAACCGACAGCAGACACCGGCACCAGGAACATCATCATCTTTAAGGAACAACACACACGCCACGGTAACTCGAAGTGAAAACAGGTAAAAAATTAACAATCATTTTGACTGTTTTGATTATGTTGATGTTAGTTAAAATGGGTGAAGAATAATTAATTTGTTGAAATAAAGTAAATACAGTATTACTTTTCTCTTAAAAAAATACTACAAATATACTTTCATTTTTATTGTAATAAATATTAAAATGATATATGATTTACAACATTGAAAACAATCACTTGAATTCTATATTTTACTGTCAGACACACAATTTTATAATTGTTTTTATAACAATTTTTAAATTTTATAATTTTTTTTGTATATGCGTTTTATGTTTGTTATTTATGTGTCATATCTGTGTTTATTTTTATTATTATTAATTATTATTATTATTATTTATTATTATAAATAATATTGCATATTATTTATGTGTAAATTTTAATGTGTAGACTACGACTAATGCATGTCATACAGTCCGTTGGACTTAAAAGAAAGCTTGTCGTTCACAATTATTCAAGCTTGTGTTATACAGTTCATATGGACTGTATGACACGGCCATACGCGTGTTGGAACAACACATAGATAAAGGTAGAGATAGTGCGACGCGTAACGGTTAGTCGCTTGCAAGTTCCGATACGATGCGCATCGTGTAGTTGTGTAATTGTACACACGCGGTATGTGCGAGTGTAACTTTTTATTTATTTCTTATTAAGTTGACGTACTCCATGTGAGTGATTCTTGTTTTTTATCAACCTGATGATGGGACCATGAGTCCCGAAACGCGTAGTTTTTAAAGAAACATTGAAGTTGCAAGGAGGAGTACCAGTGTACCTGGATACACAAGGTAATATTAAATATAGTTAGTTATATGCAACTTGGAGACCACAACACAATATGCAAACGTGACTATTAACAAGATAATTTGTGTGTTCATGTGTGTGCCTAGAAGATGTAAAATATACGAAATAGTATAAATATGTCTAGGAATACGTCAGTACGAATGTAGCTTTTAGAGGAATAGATTTAATTCAGAATACAACGAAATGTCGATACAAGGATACAACGTGGACCAGAACAAAATATTACGGAGCATTTACACATATATTGTAGAAACTTGTTCTCTTATTGACAGGGAGTGTAGACCTATAGGTAAAGATCTCGTAGTTGAATTACATCAGTTATTTCATATTACATAACATTTAATATCGATAACGATTAGAATGCAGCAAACATGAAACTGAATTTTGACAGTGGTTCGAGAGACGGAGTATTCTGTTAATTACATTGCTAATTTTTTCCAGTTACAATATAATTAAATAAATCTATTTTTTCTTGCAAAATTCTTCCAAAGATATTCATTACATTCATAAATTAATGTCTAAGTTAATGTATTAAAATTAGTTAATTTTCAATTTATATTTGGTAAGTATAATTCAAATAATAAACTAAAATTAACCAATTATTATAACAACCGTGTTGTTCATGAGAACATTAACGTAGTGATACCTTATATAATAACGTGACTCATAATGAGCTACAAATAACTCGTCCCCCAACACTCCTACAAAATTTACAGATACCTGGTGTCGTCGAGAGGGGACATTTTGGCCATGACTGCAAACTGTTCGTATTGGCGGAACCCGAGGATCAATTAGATAGTGAATTTCCTTTAAAGATGTATAATGTGCGTTGTAAATAGTGCGAAGTGATATTAAGAATTTATGCGTTAGCACGAAATCGGTTTAATAGATTTAATGACGTTAGTGACTGCTAATATAAGGGAATGTTAGTGTGTTATGTTATTAAATGTTTGTGTTGTGTAATATTACGTACTGATTGAATGAAGTACACTTTCGATAATGTGATTTAAAAACTGGCTAAGATTCACTCCTTCTGGTGTGAAGTAAATTTCCCCAAACAAAAGAGATCGATACCTACAAAACAATTTGAATCAAAGTTTACATCACGGAACTTTATAACGGGAAAAGGTTATTCATTACATCCTTTAGACTACCGTGATATCCCATTTGCACCAGAGGTTTCTACTGACACTTCGCGGCATTAACTCTTCCAAAATCAACTAAGGTTTTATTCCTCGCAGACGAGCGGTGCGTGATAAACCGACGGAAACCCGTTTGCCCTGTGGCAACACTGTACGAGATAATGGGGTGGTTGGAAAATGTCGTAACTTATATATCCCCTTGTACTTTATAGTTACCATTCATTCACAATTAATTCACTACACTTCTTAGACATCTCAGAATAGATAACTATTCCGTAAGTAGATATAAATGTATGTGAATCTGGAGTTGTATACGCAATAAAGTAATAAAGTACGCAAATAAAAACTTGAAAAATTAATTTTCGTTTAAGAAATCAGTTCAGTAATGTATGATGTAGTTATATGTAGATATTTAGGCGTTAAACACGTACTTCGTAAATCAAGCTACTTGATCCAGTTGTGTATAACTTTGACTACCATACAGTAGTGATCTGTCATGTCACCACTTCAGCTGGTGATCTCAAACGCACTTTTTTCTGCCTACAATTTTTTCTGTCTGTGATCGATTTTTTGTACTTTGGATCGATTTCCTACGTTTCCACTAGCAAAAAGATTCCGACAGTAAATGCGCAAGTACAGTTGAGTATTATCTTGACATTAAGGCTGCTGACACACGGGCCACTCTGTGGTGCCACTCAGTCGGGCCAAGTACCAGTGGCTCGTGTGCAAGGGTTCGCTTCAGAGACGCGCCACTCTCCATTTGCTCAGTGATAAAAGATTGTTTCATTAGTATTTACATCAGTTTCAACATGGACTCTGACGAGGAAGTTCTTCTTTCTTCCGAATTCTTTTGTACACAAGAAGGATCAGTACCATGGCAAGACAGAATGATATATTGACCTTTTTCAGAGAAACCTTGTCTGATACTGTTTCACTATCAAACCATAGTCATAATAAAAATTATTTTAATAACTTATTTTGTGTCTTATTCAAAATGTGTTTTCTCTATAATATATCTCTTAGTAGAAATATTTATTTAAAAATAAAAGTGGTTTCTATTTATATGAATATTGTTCGTTTGTCGCATCTAATTTGTTTCAAAGATTTTGATAGATTATATTAAGAACGTTACACCCACGTACATTCTCTTTACCTCCCTCCTCCCTCCTAACACCTCTCTCTTTCACACTCACGCGCGCGCGCACACACACACATGCAATAATCGTATTTCAGTAGACGAAATATTAACCAGTTTGGTGTTGAATAATCGATTAAAACTATTGGTTTCCTGTAAGCCAGAGACCTAAACTTGTTTGCAACTGTAAAAAGTGTGCATTGTTCGCAAGATTGTTTTGGCTCATAAGTATACGTGCTCAAGTAGTGTTTGCATAAAACATTGTTGAGACCGTCCCGCCTGAATTCGCTAATATGCTATGTAATTTAGAAGTCACTACTCTTTTCCTTGTGTTGTAATTATGATACTCAACAGTAAACTATGGCTAGAGACTGATCTTGCAGGGAGAATATTGTTATATAATTATTTGTCACTTGTAGGAGTCATATGGGCTAGACGCAAATGTATACGATTGTTGCAGAGAATGATGTTAAATTTTTTATGGTGCAATTCCATACAATACAATAGTTATTAAAGAAATTATTACATTCATAATTACTGAATTATTATTGTACTATTTTTATATTATTATTAATAATAATAAAACTTTTCGTACAAGAATATATTTTTTATTATTTTCTCAATATGACACTGTTTAATTACTGTTAATTTAAATAATTTTTAATTTGTATATCCGATGATATTTGTTAAATACTATTAAAACAGTGTTATATTTAAAAAAAGAATTAAAAATATATTCTTGTACGAAAAGTTTTATTATTATTAATAATAGAGAAAATATATATAGAAAAACTTGTTCAAAGCAGAATTGCATGGGGCCGAAGTTTTTTCGGATTGCATAGTTCTCGCATTATACAAACTTAGACATTAGTCAAATACTGCACTTCGTAGACCTTGTATATGTATTTTGTTTCTATTCTATTACATACACCTACATTTCTGTCATAATATAATTATTGTTTTATGAAGTTTACACTTTAGTCTAGTGCAGTAGGCCTACTTTATTATTATTACTGCTATTATAATTTTTATTACATACTTTACTACAGTACTGATTAGAAACATACCTGATTTATTTTTCATCAGGCTGTCCATTTCACTGAAGCCTGATACAAAAATATAACAGAATTGTTCCCATGCTCTCCCTTTTGCCATTTTGTTTGAATATTCATTGCATCTCGGGTCCCAAATTGCCGGTCTCTGTTCCACTTCAATTATAAATCGATCAGAATCAAAATCCGACATGATAGTTAAAGTTTTTAAATAGTTTTTAGAAACAAGAAAGTCTTATAAAGTTTAAAAACAAATAGTAAGAAAGCTCCAAAAGTTTTATAGAAATTACAGCGTTAGTATACGCTTCACAACACTACTCTGAACACTGCTGTGGCGCCACTGAAGGTGGCCCGTGTGTAAGCTCCAACGCCACAAATAGTCTCCATTCGTGGCGGGGACTGGCTTCTGCCTGCCACAGTCGCGTGTCACAGTCACTCGTGTGCAAGGCTACAATTTAAAACCATGCAAAACAACCGGGCGGGTCTGAGTGGCGCCACAGAGCGGCCCGTGTGTCAGCAGCCTAAGATTCAATTTACGGCGAGAGCAATTTTGACCATTTTTAGCATTTGCCTCCTTATTAGCAGATTCATTTAACGTGTTCACTTCGTTCACTTCCGACATGATAGATTTAATTCAGTTGTCACTATGAGAACAAAACATTCACTGTTCACTAAATACTCGCACTGAACTACCGCAATAATATCTTCTGTTTGATTTTACGACAGTGCGAGCGACAGAGCCCAATGACATGTTTAGACCTGCTAGTTGATCTGTTGCACAGTGCTTTCTATAGCTACTCACGACTTTTTTCCGACAGAGTGGGAACGTTCACATTAGCAACTTGTTCTGTCAGACAGAAAACTTGAGCGTCTTCTTGCCAGTGTAAACCTACCTTTATACTATATGCAAATAATAATATTTCACATTTATAGACATATAAAATAAAAAAATTATTTGTTATTTAAGTACTAAATTTACGGCTCTTGTGGTTCATTTCAGGGACGGTTATGCACACGAACACATACAAACACTATATGTAAACTGATTATAGTTAATTTTCATTAATATTCACTTTAACTCATTATCACTCATGTGTTACAATTAATTTATTTCAAATGGTTGAAAAGTATTCACTAATAATAATTTGGGTTTTAATTTTTTTCACAACTCGGTAATATTCAGACGTAAAACCTACTACATTGGAATGAAATCTAATTTTAATGAATATATTAGAGATGACAGAGATCTGTACATGACTAATACAGGACTACACGTGTATGTGTGTGTTTAATATATGTCTATGCATTAATAGCATCTATGACGCACTGTTATAATAAGCATACATAATACATAAACCATAAAACTAATCACGTCCAGTTCAATTCTTTCTTTTCATGTTTCATTTAATATATTAAATATTATTATACACACACACGCGTGCATTTACTGTGTTAAATTTCATTTAACACAATAATTTAATCTAAGTTTTATTTAACATATGTTTCAGAATAATTCCAGAGGGATCGTCATCCTCAAACATATTTCTGCGTGTATTAAGCTGCACAAAAGAACGCTGAATAAATATTATTAATTTAATAAGAGCAGACAAATTTAATAAAATAAGACTTATTCAACGCTACATGGCAGGCTATAATAGATTTTTCCGTGAGAAGAAACACACAACGACAGAACACGGAACTTTGAATGAATAACGTAAAGCTTTAGTAATACGTATATTGCTGTATTACGCGGTGATTTATAAGCAGTCTTCTTAAGGCTGACAATAAACAGGACACATACACGAACAGCTGTGGCAATAAATAATGATAAGGAGGAAGTAGGTAATATGCCAATAAAGTAGGTGAAAAAGCAGCAAAAAAAACCCTTGGATCTTTAATATTCTCTTCTGTTACAGCCTTAATAATCTAACATTACTGCTTTTCGCTTAAGAAAGGTTTCAATACAGACTTATCTTTAAATGAATTACGACTTGGTGAAGTAAAGTATACACAAATTGTTATTTAACACGGTGAAGTGAAAGTGTTATTTAGTAATAACTAGTTTAACAGAGTAAAATTCGTTATAAAAAAGAACTGCAAAAAATTGGAAAATTGAGTATATCCTGCTATTATATAATCGTCATACGTAGGCCTAAGTGCACTCATAAGCCCTATTAACTTACGCATACGACTATACGCGCCCCTCCCGCACACACAGCCTTAACGAATTCCGTTGTTTTCACTGACGAAACGCCCACATTGCATAGATTTTGTGCGTCGCCGTAGAAATCTTGTGAATAATTTGAAACGCTACGGATTTTGCTACTGACCGTTACACTAACTCTAAAATACGAAATAACCATGTAAATTATTCGCACGTAGGTGTAGATGAAACCGATACTTACTATATATTTGTTGAAAATAATCTACACTTTTCATAACAAATATATGTGTGTGTGTGTGTGTGTGCGCGCGCGCGCGCGCGCGCGTTTGTATGAAAATATAGTGGCTTATTAAATGTGTCATGTACTTTCAAGCAATAAATATATTATACAGTTTATTTATACTAATCAGAAAAAATTACATATACACACAAGCGCGCGCGCACACACATACAAACACAGACACATTACTATAACAAATTATTTTAACTGCTACCAGTTAACCGTAAGTGGAACACTGGGAAATTGAACGGGGAGCTCGTGAGACAGTTGCAACAGAACCACGGGTTACATTTTTAACGTCGATTTGTTTTATGATAAAATGTCTACCCTAGCACGGATATAGTTTCAGTTCAGGCCTGCCGATTTCAATCACGGATAGAAGTTACTGTGGCGGTTTAGTGAGAAGTGATCATTGTGTGGAACTGTAGTAAGGTGACAAATTCGTTGTCTGTTGGACAAATTTAACTTGACTTACTGTGTAAGAGTTCCTTTGTTTATTTATAACTGTGTTTGTGTCTAATTAAAGTTTGTAGTTAGTGACTTCATTGATGTCAGTTATTCTGTTTCCACTTGACAACGACGATTCGTGAGACCGTTACAACAATATTTACAGGCATATCCTTTAGTAATTACGAATCTATTATAAACAGTAAACATAATAGACCTATTATAGGCAATGTATATAATTAGATAATTATAAAATACATGGGTCCATTATAATTAATTAGACAACAATTATTGTTGTATTTTTATTCATGTTAAATATGGAATGATGAGATATCACAACGAATTAAGAACAAAAAGACGAAAGGTTAGTTATTGGAATTAGTTATTGGATAGAAAGATTAGTTATTGGAATTGAGAAAGATTTATATTATAGCATGACAGATAATCCACTAAGTAATAATTCCATTCTGATCATAAATAAATTTAAATTACATTAACTCAAAAGAAAATTCAAAGGAAAATAATTAAATATCGAAGCAAAATACTACCATAAAGGAAAAAGTAAAATTAAATCAAAAAATGCAACAAAAATGTATCAAGAAAATTAAATCCGAAGAAACTAAAATAAAATCATGATAATACCCAGGTAGGATAGGAGCAGGTAATAAAGAAGATACCCCGAACCAACCAACGGACACAAAATAAAACCAAATTACCTTGGAAAACCCAAGAAGGAAGAAGTGAAGAAAAGAAGATGTAGGATGGGAGAACTACGAGGAATACCTATGAAAAACCTAATATTAACAATAACAAACCCCGAACCAAATTTTAATATCACCCAAGAAAGTATAACACCCCAAAACCTTATAGAAATGTAAAATAATTATAAACAAAAGTGTTTAGTAGTGTAAATAGAAGTGCACCAACTAAAGTTATTATGTAATAAAATAAACAAATCTTCACAGTCCATTATAACTAAAAGTTTGATCTTAGAATATTGTAAAACTCAAATATAAATCAGACCCAACAGTGTAAGTGAACCAGTGCAAGTGCTTTCAATATAATAAACTTCAAGGAAAGGTGTAACTGTTACTTTAACTATGTACTATTAAATAACTTTAATGTTTTATATAAATACAGAGATTACATATCATGAAGTATTATTATGAATATATTTCTAATATTTCATAGAAGAGGCCACCTGTTATCAAAAAACATTCTTTGAAATGTAAATGATAAAGAGAGCAGGTAGGGAATAATTACTGTGACAGGGATTAAAATGTAATACACCATATAAACAGAAAGGACTGCAATCAAATTAAGTTTAAGAAAAAATAAAAATTAAATGGCTAATTATGTTTGTGTTTAAGGCCTATGAATTCCACATTTCAAGGTGGTGTATAAAATAAGAATTATAATTAATATAAGAATGTTTATTATGTATAACAGTGTTCATACAGACTAAAATGTCTGTATGTATACCATACTAGTTTATAAAATGTCTGTTATGTATTTCTAAAAATAGTTAAAACTAAAATGTCTAACTTTAAAGACTAGTAATTAATTTTCAATATTGTTTTTATATTATGAGCATGAATACAATGCTACATATTCCAATAGTTATATAAGGAGATTTTATTTAATACTGTGTTAACTTTAGAAAGTCAGAAGGGGTATAGAATTAGTATTATTCAAAAACCAGTAAATGTAAAACCATAAAATCTAGGCCAAAAAGGAAATTCCAATAACATAATAATTGAGTAAGGAAGTTAAATAAACCAAGTAAACTAATGAGATTTATATAAGGTGAATCAATCACCAACTACTACAACTAAAACTATACTTTAAAAGAATAATATAAAAAGAGGTATAAAATTAATAAAAAATTTGCAAATGTAAAATCTATCAATTTCAGAGGAGGAATAGTAAATTCATGAATTATAACTAAAAGAATGATCAATTGATAAATTTATAAGAAATTAAGGAAAGCTAAAGATTTATATCAATCTGAGATTTATTATAATCATATTTATAACACATAAGATGGCTACAATTTTGGACAAGAACAGGAAGCAGATATTGAGCCTATATTTCCAAAATGACAGAAATATAGCAATTTTGACAAAAAACTTTATAAAGATGGACTATTGTACGTCAAATTAAGCAGAAGGAGTTAAAGAAACCGATTATGTATTTACTAATTCATGAAAGTAATCAATAATCAAAATATATTCTGAATATAATGTACTGTAATCACATGGATAGGAAGTGAATAATAATTGAAACAATACTTTTCTAATATTAACTTGGCAAGATATTTCAGAAGACGAAGGAAGTAAAACAGTTCTTAATTAACATTCGAAGCGAACGGTTGATTTAAGCTCGCGCTAAGCACCTATATAGCGAATACTTTAATGGCGTATACAAATTAAGCCTATCATGCAATGAAAAATCAAGAGTTACAGAAATTTGTATATTAAACTCAAAATCAATGAACACAACCACAAACAGTGAAAACAATTAATACGGAACAGAATATAAGTGAAATAAACTAATAAAACTATAAAACACGAAATATATCATAACCAAACGAACTTCACATTTTTTGACAGACACGTAGACAAAGTGAACACACCTAATACAAAACATTTAAAGTCAGTGAACACAGAACACTTAACCAGGACACCTCTAACAACACAATAGACATTATTCAATATTGCGGAAACGAGGAAGCAGTTGTGAAGGCATCTTTATTGTAAGAAAATTTCACTACGTCGATTCCAGTTTTACCGAACAGCGAGCAAGCAGCCATTTTGAGAAATCCCATCATGTAAAGCGTCCACCAGGAATGAGATCTGTCGTCACGGCATTGGTTTGACTTTTCAATTTTATAAACATTATATATAATAAACTAATTTTTTAATTATTAATTATTAAGATTTATTTTGTGAATGTTATACTTTCTATACTTGTCCCTTCTCTGACTATTATAATTATAACCGTTCAAAGAACCGTTCGAGAATATTTATGTAATATAACATGTATTGATGATCGATTACCCCTGTGAAGGAGTCGAGCTTTATCTAATAATCGATTTTAAATCGATATTCTAACAAATAATTGTCAATAAATAATAATAATTCAACTATCTGGTTTTAATTTTATTTCACACGTTAATATAAGAGTTTTAATTAACCACAGGACTAACAGAAAGGCGACCATTACTCAAGGGGAGTAATATACTTGAGAAAGAAGAAAATCGGCAATCGATTAGTGAAGTGAGACAATCTTATTAAATCCAGATTTATTTACAGTGAATCAGAAGCGAAGTTATTGACACAAATAAATTAAGGAACTTTAAAATTTCAACGAAACCTCATTACAAGAATTATTTATTAAATATTTACATTAAAACGGAACATAAAATTTTTTTTTTTTTAATTTTTTAAATTAAATTAAAATTTTTTTTTTACTTTTGTACAAGGCAAAAGTTATATTTGTAACCGCGTATAGTGGCTTGTTACAATATGCAAGACAAGATTTCGTTTATCAAGTGATGAAAGAAATTAGGATTGAGGCTGAGATTAATGTTATTAATAAAATGAAACTGATGAAACATTATCTCCAGCTCTGGCATAACTGATAAACCGACAAGAGAAGCGTAAACATATCCACGTGGAATAGTTTCCGTATGTATTGTGGAACTAGAGAATGTGCTTACAAAAATGCCATAGTTCCTGATACGGAAGGAATTACTGTAGAGTTAATTAAGCAAGTTCCCTAATATTAAAATACAGGTACCTTTATCACCCAAACAATGATCGGTCTCAAGAAACGTTATCTAAAACGTGGAAAGTAGCTAGTAGTAATTGATATTTAAAAGAGGAAATAGAACTAACAAAGGAAATTATAGAGATATTAGTGCTCTAAACTCAGGTTATAAGTATGGTATTACATAACGGCTTTAATCTTTTAATTTGTTAGAAGAATAACTTGTCGTTTTATTGTTAGCAGTGAAATAAAATGTAGACGTATATGGACGAACGATATTGGTAAGTCTCCATCTCACTTGATTTGCTGTTAACAGGGGGTAGTTTGTAACAGCTATAAAGATTCTTATAGACTAGCTCAACGTATTGGTGCGCTAAATATAACTACTCGTGAAGCGCGCGTAATTTTCGAATGTTGACTAACTAATTTATTCAAGACAGTATTGCATATACTCGGTAATTACATTGATTTATGGTGTTACAAATTATATTTAGATATTTTTATTACTGAATATTTCCACTCATTTTTGTATTATTGATTAATTTGTTTGGGCGCCAGAGCAGAGTATCTCAGGATTGTTATGAAATAATAACACTTCGTTCAGATACTAAGATTTATATTGTTATCTTCTTATTACGTAATACACCTGAGGATTAATCATTAATATCATCTTTCCAATCTATACTCATTAATATTCTTTATAATTAATAAGAAACAAATTATTAATATCTCTAGTTTACGGATTCTTCAAAACCGTATTAATCAAGTATTATTCAAATGAGCAATCAGTAGATTCAAATTTACTTCCTTAACACATTTAAATCTTCAATATTAATCAAAACGTATACATGTATCATAAATTCTTAACTACTATGAACTTCTATAATCTTCCATGTATTCAATTATTCAACTTCTTTGCCATTTCTATAATTATTATAACTTGTTTCCTTACTTCACTATACCATAACTCTCCAAACATGTCATACAGCATAAATTGTAATATTTAGTATCTGAACTCGTGGGTCTTTTGAGAATGAGATGAGTTATTTTTGAGATGCTAAAATTATGTTAATTTATTGAGTTGTGAATCATAAATGATATACTGTTACTTGTTGCTGGATTCTAAGTAAAAGAATGACGAACTGTAATCCTGCGTTGAACATCGCACTACACTTTGCACTAACCACGCTTGATTAAACCTTCTTTATTTACTTCACTCGCTCGCGATAGTACTAGACGTCGCGCACGTATAAATAAGTATACTTCTCGCTGCAATCTTTGCGCACAAGTTGAACATCTTCTGGTCGTACGTACTATCGCGCACACATATAAAATAAACTTCTTGATGACTGTAATTCTTTCTCAAGTATTGAACCGAGATAATCTATTGATTTGAACTTAGAATAATAGTATTAAAATGCTCACATCGAGTGACGCAGGTTTCCCGTGTTTTGCGTAAAAATTAAACTTAAACTTCCCCTTTTTGTTTGCTTCACTTGTTTTTTATAGTTTTCCGAGTCCTTCCCTCACTACAGCTCTTGTTGATCATACTCCCATTGGCTTGACTTTGAAATATTTGCCGGTAAATTCGAACGTACCCATTCCGGTGCTGTATCTTTTTCGCGCTCACTACCGACGCTATCCGTGATTGGTTGCCAGAGAGCGGGCGATAAACTTACGCGGATGTTCGTTAGACTCCTATAAAATGACGGTACTTTCTAAAATGGTCATACTTATTGGCGTGTCATCTATTGTCTGTTGAAGGACACAGTACCGTTGACCTAACGGTACATGGGCGTTTTTTTGCTGTATTTCCTCTACAAAATATTTTATGCTTTTATGACATGTAAGGGTGTTTTGGGTCTATTGTAACTTATTTTGTCGGCGCTTGACTGTCGCATAGTCGAGCCTCTTTTGATTCAAATTTTCATTTATACTTTACTTACATCTACGTACATTACAATGGTTTATATTATTATATATTGTTATAGTTACCAGTTACCACTAATAGTTGACTTATTATTTTATGTGTTTATATACATATTAAATTAATACACAGGTTCACAGTAACGTTTCACAGCATTGTTTAAGTAATTTGTAAGCTGACTGCCTATGTGTGCCTATGATTTTTTATTCACATTTTCATTCTCCTCAATGGAATGACAACAAATTGTCTTACTATTCTCCTCATTATATATTCGTCAAATTGTAAAAAGTGCAGTTGATAACCTGTAGAGAATACGAGAGTCAGTAGAAACGTTTGCGGAGCGACATCCATAGCTTAGCTTCGAGAAGTTTTCAAGTGACTCCTGTATAGTTTTGCATTACGTAAAGACACAAATCGTTTATTGATCCCGGTTACGACTGCAACCCACGTAGACTTTTTATTACAGTGTTAGTTTACTTCAAATGAAAATCAATAACTTACAAATGCTGATCAATACAGCGGAGAATCAAGAGCGTCCAGTTGGTCAGCAGCTTACCTATAACAAAAAGTCACGTTAGAAGCGACATAAAATGAAATCACTACCAAAATGCTATTTTAAGTACATACATTACTACATAAGCTTAAATCAGCCTTAATAATGTTGGAAATTGGGATGTAGGCCTACTTTGTGGAATACTGTTGTCTTCAATACAAAATGAAAGTCAGACATTTAATTTTAGTATGATTATAACTGTTACAACGATGTTTAACTTATTTAAAACGACAAGCTCGTTCTGACACATTCTTCTTATAAACCCTGAATATTCTTATTGGAGGTTTACGTTTTTTTTCTGAATCTGGAAAATTATTTTACTCGTTAGGGATCACACATAAAAAAATATAACAGACTACATATAGGTACAACGACAGCGTTTTGAAGACGTTTGTAATGAGTGCTTTTTTCGTAAAAACTCGTTCTTTCGTTAACTTTTGAAAGACCATTTCAGTTGTGCAATATAGAAATGCTAAAACACAAATGTTCAGAGAGGAATTATTCTAAACAATCTAAAGTCTGTGGTTGTGTGTAGCCTATGCCTCGTGGTTTATACACACCTCTCCTTCCAATATAGTGTAATTTTTAAGTTTAGCTTGTTGTATTGAATGCAATTATGGAATGGACAGGTGTCGAAGCTACTGTATAGTACTGTCTAATACTGGCCAATATTGGATCTTTTAATAAAGTTGACTGTTTAAAATAAACTCGCTGGTGGACCGCGTTCGGCGTTTTGTGCCAAACAGTTAGTACACATTAGAGCGACGAATTGCCTGTTGACAACAATAAGAAATAATTATTAGAATTGGAAAATGTCGGGGTGTTGGGCCATGTTCGATTTCTTACAGTGATTCCTATTTTCCTAATCTTTTCGCCCACCCGCTGGAAGCATTCTTCAGTAGAAACGCGTCCCACAAAGGAATGGTTGCTTATAGGCCTACCTCTGCTTGAGGTACGTCCGGTATGCCATCGTTTGTTGAACGCGTTTCTACTGAAGATGGCTTCGATGGATGGCCGAAAAATCTGAATAACGTTTAGAAAAATCTGAATAACGTTGTGAGAAATCGACACAGCCCGACTGAACCGTAGAATAACGTTGTGAGCAATCGACACAGCCCGACTGAACCGTTTAATAACGTTGTGAGCAATCGACACAGCCCGACTGAACCGTAGAATAACGTTGACTCAAGCCGTGATAGCCTTCGCAGTATTACATAATTGTCAACAAATAACTTCGCAATATTAAATAATTGTAATTACAATGTTATAAAAGCTTTGTCGAATAGTTATAATTATGATTATTGTTATTAGCGTTATTATTCTAACTAGCTGCAGAACTCGCACACTATTTTGAACGAAGTATATTTATTATTTGGATACATTTTGATATAAGATAATTTTTAAATTATCAGAAAAAGTACTAAATTCCCGGTTACGCTACTGTTTTTGTTTAGTAACGTAACAATTTACAATAAACACTAAAATTTCTAAACAATCCGATTTGTCTTAAAATAGTCTGAGTCTGACACCCGTCTGGATTTTACTATTTTTCAAAATATTGATCCTTTTCTTGGGCCTGGCGTCTCAAAATTTTGTAATTTCCAAACGTAACACTACATTCAGATATTAGTTAAAATTCCCTAATTCCCTATAATTTGATACGCCACATGCAAAATTTTATAAAAATTTTGTGTTATGTTTTGGTCACAAGAGTCCAAAATTTTTGAAATTTTAAATAAGGATGCTAAATTCAAATTTTTGTTTAAATTTGATACCCTACTTTTGTAATTTTTTCAAAATTTTGATACTCTTACATTTTTTCCTCAAAGGAACACACAGAATATAAATAATCGGCGGCACAGTATAATTATTAAACAGGCTGTAGCTTCCAAAAGCACAAGGTTAAAGTGCCGTAGGATGGCCCATGAGAAGATAATTCTGGTGAACATCAGATCATGCTGCGAAAGAATGGTAAGAAGAAGAAGAAGAAGGGAAGAAGTAGCAGTAGCAGCAGCAGCAGTAGTAGTAGTAGTAGTAGTAGTAGTAGTAGTAGTAGTAGTAGCAGTAGTAGGAGGAGGAGGAGAAGAATAAGAAAAAATGAAAGAAAGAGAAGAAGAAGAGGAAGATTATAATTTTGACTTCCTCTAGATCAAAGGTTCTCAACCTTTTTGGGCCTGTGCCCCCCTTTACGTCCTCAAATTAGGCCACGGCCCCCTAGACCTAATGAATTCAAGTAAAAAAGTTCTACTGTGCTATTAGGGTTAATAAATCTATCTCAAAAAATGTTTTATAATGCTTTTATTATTACAGGTATAAAAAAAATAATAATACTTGTTTTGTTGAGAGAACATTTTAATTAATTAAAAGTACCACTTAATAGGACTAAATTACAAAGGATTCTGCCCTCACTGCAGTTAAAATTTCAGGTTACATTATTTGGTTTTATTTCTTAAGAACACAATTAATGAGAGGGCTGGCACTATTTTTCTTTCACAAGTTTTTGAATGTTTGGTTCCAACTGTGATAATGCACACCTCAGATCACTTTCAACGTCCAGCCGTGCTCGGTATTTTGATTTGATGTAAGCCAGCGCAGAAAAGCCAGACTCACATAGACAACAACCTTGCAGCTTCCGTAGCAACTTGTGGGTTCACAGGAAAGTAGCTTAACAAAAAATCTTCAACTGTCATGTTTGGGAATTCCGCTTTTGCTTGAGAATCACATTTTAGGTCGATTGCCTGCTCCTGAAGGGAATCAGGAAGCATGTCCACTTCGATTTTGAACGGATCTCGTGTCAACTGAAATTGCCAGCTATCTGAAGAAAGATCTGGAAAATAGCGTCCAATTTCGGTTTTCAAGGATGCCAATGTTCCGAAATCAAGTACTTCAATTTGCTTTTCAAATTTAATGGAAGATTTTGTGTGTCATCAAGAAGGCCGTTAAGACGTGGGAAGGACGAAAAGTTGGGTTCTGAACTCTGAAGGCGACGTTGCCACAAAGATATTTTTTCCAGGATACCTTTCATTGCATCATAAGTCTTCAAAATGCTTTTCTGTCCTTGCAGTTTCAAATTCAAAAGGTTGATCGATTCAAAGAAGTCTGATAAATACGCCAAGTGGTGGATACATTTCTCATCTCTAAACTGCATATGCAGATCTTCTTCATTTGAACTCATGAAAAAGATTTCAACTTCTGATTTCAGATTGAATAGCCTAGCGAGCACATTACCTTTTGAGAGCCAACGAACTTCAGTGTGGTAAAGAAGAGTTTGTTGGTCACTATTCAATTCGTAACATAAAGCCTCAAAAAGTCTAGTATTCAGAGCACTAGATTTGACAAAGTTTACTGCTTTGATTACCAATTTCGAAACAGTACTAAGTGTTTCAGGCAGAGTCTTACAAGCCAAAGATTGTCTGTGTATGATACAATGAGAACCAATGATGTTAGGGTTCTGTTTTTTGCAAGCACAACAAATCCAAAACGGCATCCTGTCATGACTTGTGCCCCATCAGTGTACATTCCAACAACATTCTCCCAAGGAATTTTATTAGTTGTCAAAAAGTTACACAGAGCAGACAAACATCCTCAGATTTTGTGGTTATCTGAGAGTTTGGGAAAATAATATTTCCTCTACGAAACGTTTTCCGTCAAATATCTACAGTAAAACAACAACTGAGAGTGCTTTGAAATGTCAGTTGTCTCATCACATTGCAGAGAAAAGAACGGAGATTTCTTTAACTTTTCTATTACTGGGTTTTTTTAAAATCTTGTGCCATTTCATCAATTCTACGTTTTACTGTGTCATTTGAGAGCGGTATTTTTGCAATTTTATTGCAACTTTCCTCTCCATGTAAAGTACTGCATGCAGTTAGTAAACATGGTTTTATAAGTGACTCACCAATGGTAAGTGGTTTCTTGTCTTTTGCTATAAGCAAAGCGAGCTTGGAAAAAACTTCAACGGCCTTTTTGTTCTCCACTTGAAAACTTCCAATTGAATCGAGTTTCATTCGTTTAACCGAGTTTCTCTTTCCATCAAAAAACTCCCTTGGTTTGTCTTTCAAGCCGGGATGAATGGTAGTCAAATGGCGTTCTAAACGCCCTGGTCGCATTGCGTCATTACTCAGAACATTGTGACAAATAACACACTGAGGTAAATGACAATCGTTCTTCTCAATATACGTAAAGCCGAACCTTATATAGTCATCACTGTACAGTCTTTTATTTGGTAATGATTTATCCATGTTTAGCACTACTACGCACGACAATCACTTGCACAAACGACTGGAACACAATAACAATCATCAATCGTCTGTTTTGTGCAGTGTAGCCACGTAGTAAAATTACTCTAGCCACGGTAGTGTTTTCCCTAGAAACACTGTTTATCTGCTTCCAACAGAGATGCAGAGGGATCTAGCGGTATCGGGGCGAACTATTTGGGTATAGGCAAGTGTAAATAAGACGTGTGCCTGAATGCAGTTAGATCTAGCGGTGACGGAGAGAACTATTTGCAGAAGTTCCTTTTCTAAGGCCGTGCATGAGTGGTTTGTGTTTGTTACACCTTTTTATTGTTTGGATAAATGTATATTTTCATTGCTTACCACGCCTCCCCTGAAATTCTCTTACGCCCCCCAGGTTGAGAACCTATGCTCTAGATAGTGGCTGGCTACTGGATTACCGAAGTACTGCAGAACTGTAAAGTACAATTTGGGGAAAGACATGACCAAATCTCGTAATGTTTTATTATCTCTAGTGGTTACATTTTTTCACCAGGAAAGTCTGTCCCACCTAGAGTAACTCTTAATTTTTAGTTTGGAAATCAAAAATATCAAACTATTATAAATCAAATAATCAAATAAATATTAGGCTATAAATCGCATAATAGCAACCGTTATACGAACGCCTAATGAGAAGTTTTCCTTATTAAAATGCAAAATGACTATGTATGACAAAGTAATAATGGAGTCCTTATAACGATTTTCCCTATTCCTCTACCTAATATTGCTTATCTCTCTTCTCGTATATTAACGCCTCAGACAATTTAGAAAACATGAAGTCAGTTGTGGAATAAATGGACTTTCGTTGCGGTTGCAGACGGTAAATGATGTGATGGAAAGCGATAAGATCCCGTAGTCTACGATTAGTTGGGGTGCTTCAGGTAAATCCAAATGTGATAATTCTCTGAAAGGATAGGAACATTATGAGTGAAAGACGGTTACAATGAGGTATAGTCAGTAAGGTTAGGTTACGCAAGACAAAAGGCATGCAGACTGATACATAGATAGATAGATAGATAGAGCAGCGAGAGAGAGAGAGAGAGAGAGAGAGAGAGAGAGAGAGAGAGAGAGAGAGAGAGAGAGAGAGAGAGAGAGAGAGGTAGACAGACAGCCAGATAGACAGAAGGAGACAAATAGTCAGACAGACATAGAGAGATAGACAGAGAGGCAGACAGAGGATCGACTGAACCTGGGTGAGAAGTGAAAACCTATACAATCGAGAGACATGTGACAGCATTAGTTCAACACCAGACCTTTACAAATATAGTGTAATTTCCAATTTCAGTACTTTAGAAATTTCAATTCTTTTCTGTAGACTATTAAGTGTTAAACAAAAAATAACATTTAGATTCATTTTCCATTCGTCATTAGAAAGTGCAATGGTCGAGTAATTTACACGATTCCATTCACAACCCCTATGGAAATTCGTTGCTTTTGTTGGTAGTCAGAGGGGCTCATCAGTGACGTCGCCCCATTGTCTGTAAGTGTAATTAAGTGTCTACTCTGTTTTGTTGTACAACACCTTCGCCACCTACGTCCGTGTGTCCCTTCCTGGATAATGAGGATACTATCGGCCCACGACAGCGCATTGTTACTGGTTTAATTGATATTACACGTTCCACGCGTGGGCAGTACGTGCATGATATTATTGCCCCTCCCGGTCTCAAAGTTCGCTGAATCACACGTTCGAGACTTTAATTTAATGGGCTATATTAAAGTATTCGATCGAATGACATATTAATAATTATTTAAAAACGTGCTGCTCTTTCTCAAAGTATGAGTTAAATCTGATTGCAAGGAGGAACAGTGCCGAATTAAATGAGAAGTGCAGATCGATTTACCTATAAAGCACAAAATATTATTAAATGTAAAGTAATGTCTACGTACAAATATATGTAATTTCTTTTAGCTGAAAAACAAGATAATAATATTTAATATACCAAAATTTATCTATTTTGAATCATGGCAACACAAGATGGAAGTCGCAAAAGTTAGTAGACAAAGGAGGAAAACTATTTTATAGTATTAAACATTCACCCTGAGAAAGAAACATTTTCCAAAGAAACACGAACGTAAATATTTACAATGAAATAATAACATATTGTTACGACGGTCTCAAGGATCGTCGTATAGTACAGTGTAAACAAAATACAGGTACCAATGAAATCACTAATCGCCAGCTTTAATGAGTCACAAATAACAATTTGAAATCAACAAGATACTCTCATACAGTAAATCAAGTTACTGAAATTTGTCTACACGCTTTAATAATGTCATGTAATAGAGTTCCTCACCAATTATAAGACAATAATCACTTTCCACTAATCCTCAATAACCGCTCAATCCGTACTAAAGAAATTGCCCACTGTAACTAACTAACAAAGCCGGCCTATGTTGCTTATATAGGTAGCGCAGGTGTTCCAGAATAACTTTCCATCTTTTTGGCGGCGTGTCAGCACAATTTGCGCATTACAAGTGCTTTCGAACAGCCTGGAAGGCACTACGTGAGTGCTACAGTGCTACGTGAGTGAACGGCCTTGACACAGACGAGGTACGCTGGGTTAGTCGAGAAGCGTGTAGAACGACACCCTCGCCTTTACGAGAGCGTTCCGTAATTGTCGTAACAGCATGCTTTAAAGGCATGAAATTTAATGGAAAATGAAATAAATAATAAAGCTGAACCTAACTATTGTGTTACCTAACCATTCTGACCAACCACCACAACATAAATTGGCAGCTTTCTATTCACTATTCAACAGAATGTACAAAATACCCCTAAACAAATAGGAAACAAAGAAACAAAGAAATCTGCCAAACTGCCGATGAAAGTGGATACAATAAATACACTATACACAAAATACAAAATAAAATAAATTACAAAATAAAAACTAAACATTTGAGAGATGATGAAAATGAACAACACATAAATAATAACAACAATAAAAAGGGCCACATTCACATACATAATTAATGACAAAGCTAATAAAACTGTTTAAAAACACAGACATTAAAATAGCATACAAAACGAATAAAAATAATTTACAAAAACTACATAACCCACTCAACAAAGATAATACAACAACCAAAGGTATATACAAAATTGAATGCCAAGACAGCAGTAAATGTTACATAAGACAAACAAAAAAAAAACAACTGAATAAACGCTATTTTGAACATCTAAACGCATACAAAAACAAGAAATATATAAACCTAATTTGGCCACACATGGAATAAACACAGGACATGAATTTCCAGACATAACCAATATGACACTGATAAACACATAGCACACAAAGGCACCATAATGAACATACAGAAAAATTTACAAATATACAAACACAAAACAAACTAATACCTGAACAAATACAAATCAATACAAAACATGGCACAATTTTCAAACCACTCAACATCGAAAATAATGAAAAAGGTAATATATACACCACAATCACACACAATAATACCAATTTAAAATATCAAACACCAACAGGAAACCATAACAACAACCAACCAAAACACAAATACTGAACAAAATACAAAGTTAAGATGGCTGCGGATGGGAACAATAGGGTTCCTGAAACATGTTCCAAATAAGGGAAAAACATCTTGAGGTATAGAAGGAGGACCACCGAAAACGCACACCTTCACTAGGCGAAGATGAACTCATTTATTTATGATAAAAAAATAACGAGAAAACAAAGACAATTAATAGAAATTAACAATTTTAAATTGTAGATATAAATACAAACAGTAAATACAAATTCATAAATGTAGTGGTTGTTTTAATAATAGAATGGATGTTAAGTAATTTAATATAATGTTCAACTGAGTTTAAAAACGACAAGTATTTAAATATTTCTGAAGGTGCTCATTGTTATCATTTAATTTTAAAACCCTTCTTCATCTTATTGTTTTAAATTAGAACATTTATTATTTTGTTGTCAGTCACCTAATTTAAAGTGATTTTTTGATTTTAATTGTTTATTAATATTCTTATTAGTTATTAAATTAATACAAGCTAACCTTTGAATATACAATAATATGATATAATTACTCTACGTATATGCACATTTATGAGAAGGGGGAAATTATAAGTTTTTATTGTTGTTGCTGTTTAAATAAAAGATTATTTTACTGTTTCTCATATTTACTGTAATTATTTGATAATCTTTCTTGGTTGCAATTTTTTTATGTGTGATAAAGTACATGTAAATCAATGCCATGACCTAGATGAACGTATTTTCTACTACCACTTAATCAATTAGTAAAGTTAAGAGATCTAGTCTATCCAATGAAAGCACAAAACTTTTAAAACTTGCAGGAGTCGAATAGTAATACTAGTTTAGATGATTTTCATACAAAGTGGGCCCATTGTCAGAGTCGTGACAAAGTTTGTTGAACTAATTAGAAAGCAGAGTTGAACTGAGTACATCCGTTTGGATTTCTGTACAGCGGAGATTTTAGTTTGATAAATGTTTGTTATAAAACGAAGTCGTTAAAGTTAGTGAAAAGTTTATGGAAATAATTAAAGATCCAAGGTCCTCTTTTTGCTAAAAACTTTACCTACAGCGAAATCGAGGTCATCAGTTTATGTAGACATTATTTGAGTCATAAAGGATTTCGCCATTGTACACTACTATTATATTTTCCTATAACAATAAAAAACATTTGTCCCATTTGAAACTTGTGCGCGCGCGTGCGCGCGCGCGCGCGCGTGTGTAAACCTGTCTGTAGCAAACTGAGCTGATTTTTTTAAGCCCTCAACAAGTCCTCCTGCCCATTCTAATTTAGCTCAATTATCCATCGTATTATTTGCCGCCCCGAACTCTCTTCCTCCTGCGTGATATCCATTGAACACTTTCCTCGTCCTCCATCCTCTGTATACCATGTTAGTTGTTTGTTCTTGAGTTGAAAAGTGTCTTTCCTATAACACAAAATTAAAAAAAATCTACCTGCAGTGTAGTAAATTAAAAAACAAAAGTGTGCTAGTACGAAAACTAGCTCAAAACAATAAGGGATGTCACGGAAATACACTTATACATAAGAGTTATACAATTCAGACTTACATAAAATTGTATAATGATAATACAAATTAATAATTCCACTTATGTGGGATTGCGGTAAGTGTAGTTTGGAACGGTTGTCCAAAGCTGTCTTCAATTGTTGAACATAGGCCTCATCCGAGGTTCTTCGCCTAACCAGTTCTGATGTTATTCGCTCATCAACTTTGAAGACTTGCTTTACTTCTTTCATCTTCTCTCACAAACATTATTAGGGAGGGATTTCATTTGGGAAAACGGAAAACTTCATGTACCTTAAAATTTTATTATTAGTTCATAATATTGTAAAATATTAACAAAATAAAGTTTTAGGATGAACGTTGTGGCCTATTAATTTTTCTATGTACCTCGTGATTAACAGAAGATAATTTATATTTCATAGTGCCATACGCGGTAAACGAACAGAACAAACAGTAACACGGAACGCGTTGTTGATTACATAATGCAATGTGCTGAAGCATAATGTGATGTGTAAAGAGTTATAAATATCACGTTTACGAGAATTTCTGCGAACCTGCTGTACATATCGAGACAATAATGGCGTCGTCAAGGTTCCTTCGTGCGTCGTAGAACACTAGTTGGAATCTATATAAACGTTGGGGAAGAAAGTTATAGGGCGTCAGTTAGAGAGTTACTTTATGACGATATTGATGTTCATTGTAATTACGGCGATGTATATTAAGTATGTTATTTTGTTTAGTTAATTCGTGAGTGGACGAGTCGTGCCACTCCCGGGTAGCTTGTCAATTCATTGTCTGTGGCAAACAATATACTTATTGCAGAAGATCAGGTTTTCATTCAGGAATCGGAAGACCATTTGGAAAGGTGTAGGCCTATACTAAGTTAGTATTACTAACTGATTTTGTTGTATAGTTTGAAGATTACAACAGGAAAGACAAAGGCACCCAATACTGTTTTAAGGGAAAGGCTCCCATTAGAAGTAAACTAGTAAAAAATGATAAGATGCTTGAACAGGTCTCATAGTTTCAGTCTCTGAAATGCAGTGACAATTATAAAAGGAACCACAACTTTGGAAATAAAAATAAATAGATTACAAACTTTCAGAAGGATGACTTGGAAAAATATTCATCTGAAAACATAAAGGTACACCCAAATACAACTACACAAAGAGACTCTACCGTTTTTCAAGATTCGTAAACATGGATACTTTCAAGTGTGATTTGAACAGCATAACTGCACCTGAGATGGGTCACCTTCGATGTTTATACTTTGAAACAGCATTCAGATATATTTAATGAAACAGAACATCGTCTATGATGTAGTTAATACGAGAAGGTTTCAGATTTAAATTATAATTGAGTTTGAGCTTCAAAAAGAAGAAAAAAAATGGCGAAGTTGGTATCACTGCCTGATGGGCGGGAACAAATACTGTACTAATGTTGCTCAGTCGTAAAACAACAAGATACACTGTAGTTTGTTTTGCAGCTATGAGCGGAGTAGATGTGCATTCAAGCGTGGAACAACGCTTTATTATTAAATTTCTTACCTCAGAAAATGTAAAACCATCAGTGTGAAAAACATAAAAGATTGTTTGACGAAGCAGCGTCTATTTGTAGACATAGGCGTGTATAAATGAAGTAAATCTTCAAAAAATTGCCGAGAGCGTGTCGAGAATGAACCGCACCTACGACGCCCAAAAACACTGGCAACAGTAGAGGTTGCTAACAGGATCAACACACTTGTTCAAAATTATCGTCGAATCACGGTGTGGGATATCCCTGGCTTTGATATTAAATATCAGTGTTAGTAGTGCATATAATTGTATCACAAATCTACTTTAATATGGGAAACTGTGCGCACATTTGATTCCGCAAATGCTGACGGCCGTACAGAAGCAAACACGCATACAAGTAGCTCATTCGTTCATTATTGGAACAATAAGAAGAAAAGAAGGTTTTTTACAATCTATTGTCACTACTGATGAAACCTAGGTAAATCATTTACCCCAGAAACCAAATGTGCATCGATGCAGTTACGGCACCTTCATCTCCAAAAATAAAAAGAAGCAAAAACCGATTTGTACAAGAAAAAGTTATGGCTTAATTCTGTTGCGATGTGAGAGGCGTCATGTACAGAATAGAACAGAGGTCTATAAACGCCGCTTATTATTTTAAACGCCCGTTCGAAATAAACGTAAAAACGCCTGCATTCGGTCTACTTCTTACAGTATAATGCGCGTCCCCATGTCACCACTCATGTAATAGCTAGGCCTACAGTTCGAAAACTTAAGTAAACCATTTTCCCCACCCGCCCAATATTCCTCACCTCGTCCTCTCTGGCTTTCGTTTCTTTGGATATTTACGAAAGTTGTAAGAGAGAAAAAGTTTCGTTCCAATGAAGAAGTCATCGTAGCTGTTCGAGAACGTGTGCGTCTTCTGTTAGAAGATTTTTTCTCGATGAATACGTAAGCTTCCGGAAAGATGGCACCAGTGCTTTGAAAACGAGCCACTGAATTAAAAAATGACTACATGTAAATTATTTCTCTTATGTTACTTTTTGAGTAAATAATAAATTTAAATTTGAACGTTCGTCGTAGAAGGGGCCAATAGTAAGTGGGTAGAGCATCTGTCATATGATGAGAATGGGGATAGGAAGGTCCCCGAGGGAAGTTTTTTTACCTTACAGGCTCGGGAAATAATGTGAGTGATGAAACTGAAGAAATCTGTGGAATCGGAACGGGCTTATATCTCCTGGAAGTCACAAGATGATGTGTATGACATAACACGGTATGGGCATATACTGTATCTGATGACAATTTAAATACACCACACTGCAACTGACTATTCACTACCAATATGACGTCAAGTTTTATAAAAAAAAAAAAAATCAGACTGAGACTGTATTAACAGTTGAAGCTGAGTTCTACATTGCGCACAATCTTTGCTCGAAATGGACATTGAACCCATACGTTATCTACAGAAAAGCTGTTCATTTTATTTGAAGTGAAACAAAACAAATTGATAAACAGTCTGCCGCAGTAAATAAGTTTCGACAGGAAATCAGGTGGCACTCTGTAAAGATTTGTAAAACAACATTACGTAAAACATTGCCCGCATATAGGCTAAATGCTTTCTGGTTAAAAACAGAGTGAAAACGGTTCTACTTCTGTGTTTGTCAATTACTTTTGAAACAATAAGCGGTGGGATGCTCATTGCAGTGGCGTTTATCGCATCGTGTCCTTGGAATCTCTAATAGCGATTCGCCTAGTTTGTTACTTCGCCTGCATTTCAACATTACGTCATTCAACCCCTGGACAACAATCTGACGAAGGGGCTGAAGTGAATAAACTCTCTGAGCTGCATATACCACATTATGCATTGGATTAATTGGAGATTTTAAGTTAACGTTACAAGCAAATCAATAATTAATGATATTTACACCAGTTGTAGGCCTAATAGTAAAAATGAACAAAATTATAACTGTATAACTTACGTGAAAACTGTATAAGCAGCAATGTTGAGTGAACAGCGATAAAAATTAGAGGCGCCCACCTTCAGACTTGCACTCTGAGATTTACCGTTGATCAAGTAATCACTGCACTGGACAAAGACGACCTCAACTTTATAACAGAAAAATTAGAAGGAGAATACGAAGACTCGGTTAGAAATAAATTTGGACAAACCAAGTATATTCAGCAATGAGAGATGATATAAAGATTCCGAAACTGGGAATGGACAAAAAATAAATGGAACAGAGCTTTGAATATTTACATATTTACAATGCAATATAGGACGGTATAACAAAGGGGCAAATTAAAAACTGACTGCAGTAAAGAAGATTAAGGATCTCTCTCTCTCTCTCTCTCGCTCTCACACACACACACACACGCACGCGCGCGCACACACACACACACACACACACACACACAGAAATACACTTATATACACTATATTTTCCTTCATTAATGGTCTGTTTGGGCTTCATTAATGGGCGCCGTCCAATTAATTGTTTGCTTAAGAAAAGTACATTTTAAAAAACTAACAAAGTGCGTACCTGGTGTGTAGTATATTTTCGATATCACATCATTTTTAAGTTAGTTACAGGTTAGTGTAGAATAACGCAATTTTTGCAAATTAAATAGCAAATTTGTTTCTCGTACGATTTGATTCACTATTTAAAACGAATCTTTGCTACATAGGTTCAGTCTACGTAGTTTACTGTTTCGTTCAACTGAATAGATCCGTTACACACTGAGAAAAATAAGCAACGAATTCAAACATGTGTATGACCGCGCGCGGCGTTGGAACTGCGGACGCTGTATTACACTTTGTGACCTAGTTCGGCGGCAATACAATTTTATAAACTACTGTACAACATCATGTGCAGATATTTACTTCTAAGCAATTCTAGAATATATTAAACTTTCCTTCGCGTGCTGGCTGGAAAAGTTTTGTAAATGTAAGCCAATTTATGATTTTTCCTAGCACTGTTGTCTGTGGTTTGTATTTGTGTTTCATTCTATTCAAAAGCAGTGAGTACACAAGAACTGCAATGATTCGTGAGTATTTTATCTCATCTAGAGATTTTCAGAGAGATTGTTGTGTATATAAGAGATTTTGGAACGCCTAAAGATGAAAATGTCGGGAGAGGGTGAATAATATTTAAAATATAAATGCCTATTCCTAGGATGTTAAAATAAAACTACCATCACGTATATAAAATTCGGCGAGACAGTTGTATGTTAAGGCATGCTATTTATGTTTTAAACTCCTGAATGAAATGGGTTACACTTTTCCGTTAAATCTGTACAAGTAATCGAGACATTTCATGTGTGAGACTATACGGTACATGCAAAATTTTATCCGACACAAAGACGGATTTTTATTTGTGAGCCGTTTGCTTTTCTTCTCGTAGTCCATTAAAATATAGAATATTAACGCTATAATTGAAAACTAATGATATAATAATACGCAATTTGTATTCCAGCACTTAATTATGGCACACGTTAATCTTATAGTGTACCTTAGGAAGAAGTGGGTGAACATCGAAAGCTTGTAGGTCTGATCATTATTCGGTGTATCCTGCGTAGCTGTAACGGCTACCATGATTGACACATTTGGTCACAGGTGAAAACAGTTTTACAAATCGTGTAACAGTAAAAAACTGAATATTGTCCCGCGAACAACACAATAAAAACAAATACTGAAAAGTGATAATGAAATAATTATTATTTCACGAATCGCAACGGAAAGTAAATAATTTCGCTACGTCTGAGGGAATGTTAACCCCTCCTACCCTACACAGACTCTCCTTTCATTCTCTATCTGCAGCAGCTTTCCATTGTGTGTACGGGTAATTAAATGTCTATTCTATTTTGTCATACACCTTCATCAACCCCCACCCCCAAAATGGCTGAGTGTCTCCAACAGATAATGTAAATCCTATCCAACGTATTGTTTGTAGAGTACCCGAATCATATTCGAGTAATATGATTCCTCGCACTACAATACCTCCAGCAATTCTCACATTCTCATATTCTGAAGCACGGCTTACAATGATATTGACAACGCATGTATGAACACAAAGCTTCCTTTCTGACATGACTTCATGACACATTTTCGTCTGATAATGATTAGAAAATATTTTCTTCAGCTGTTTCAGTAAACTTTTAATTAGAGCGACAGTATATCATCCCAGAGTCTCCGTTATAAAATAAGATTTCTTCCCCACCTCCACAGACAAGTGCTGGCGGATAAATACATAGGACTCAATTAGGTTATATGTGTTATCTTCCTAAAATTTTTCCCCTCACTAGTTAACCCCCCTCAATAGTTTCGATAAATGTTTAATTAGGGCGGGATCCCTTCCATTTTTCGTTTATGAATTACATCTCATCTCCGGTTCTACACGTAGGCTATATTCATTAATGTTGCCGCACAAATATACAGACTCTGTTAATTTCAGTAAAATTACGTCCGGTCTGTTGGATGGTGGTCCTCTTGTTATAAATCCAGACGTTTCGACTGCAGCTGCGGCACTCATCTTCAGTGGGTCTTCCGTTCTGCTACTGACGACGTGCCACTCGCACTTATATAGCCGTTTGGGTGCGAGCTACCACTCCAGAGACACCCATTAGGCTTATCTGCATACGGGCTCTTAAATATCCACTCCTTCTCATGGTTCTGTGTTCGTGTCTTCTTATTCACTTACCAGTCACTTACACAGAGGGATATGTAGAAATGAGAATAGCGTTCTCTATATATGGGATTCGCTGAAACGTTGATTCTCGAGAGACCTACAGAATGAATAAAATAAAGAAACAGTCAAATTTATACTCATGGACATAGAATCCGTGAGTACAGTTATGAACGACGTTGGTTACAAAGCGTACACAATCTATTGTCAACGATGCTTATTGTCTGACATGTACGTTTACCGATGTTTATGTCCTTAACTCATTGCTTCTAGCGCATTTTATTTAATTTTCCAAAACCTACTTATTTTTAATTAGTTGCTTACTGATGTATCGTTAAGAAGGATTAGTAATACAAACATGGCTAATCAGAAGCTTTAATATATTTCCGTTTATCTGAAACGGACGTGAGTGTGTTTGCTATTGAAGCTAGAAGTAAACTAGACTCAGACATTATTAGCTCACGCACGTTCTAGCAAAGCGATTAAAACAACGCTGTAAAAATAAACCTACCACAGTATCACACATCACTCACGCTTAAACACTTAAACTCACATTCATAAGTCTGTTTATAGTTTAGGCTTATATCAGTATATCTGATAAAAATGTTATAGTTTTAATTCCCAAAATTTGTCCGATAGAATTAAACTTCCTATCACATATTCATTCCTATACTGCAATCAATCGGGTTTTTGAAACTTTCTACTGTGTTATAGATTACAACTAAAACGTTTTACAGAGATTTTTTCATCTCTTTTCGGCTTTACACCACGATCTTTCTCTATGTTTACGTTTTAAAAAGGAGTATTCTGTTTTTTCTAGATTACTCAAAGTTTCTTTGGATCGGGTCTGGTGCTAGGTTAATAGATCAAAAACGTAAATACTAGGACCTGATCGTAGGGTAAACTGACAGATAGTGTTAGTATCAGTTAGATGATTCAAATAAATACCTAAGAATTTAACGGAAAATTTTGAAAGTACGGATGATGTAAAACAAAAATAATATTACTGTCTAGAGATGCTAAGGCTTGGAGGCCACACAGCTGGAAGCATTATTACTGTCTAGAGATGCTAAGGCTTGGAGGCCACACAGCTGGAAGCATTATAGCCGGGTTCTTAGGCCGTTGTATACAGTTTCTGCCTCAGACAGACGTTTCGGCCTCACCATCGGAGGCCATCATCAGTGTCGGAAAAGTTGGTACGGTGTCAGCCAATTCACCCCAGTGATGAGGTAGTAGCGGACACCGTGCCAATTTTTCCGACACTGATGATGGTCTCCGACGGGAAGGCCGAAACCTCTGTCAACACGAACTGTAGATCACTGCCTTAAAGCCCGGATAATAATGTTTCCAACTACTGTGATCAAATAATTTCAGCATTTTATCCGGAAAGAACAATCAAAAGTAGGATATGGAGTGTATCCACATTGGTTTGAATACACGGGCACCGAGATTAAAACAACAAAAATCTCTAGAATCTTTCGAAACGGATGGTGAAGACTCGCGTTAAACATCGCGTTAACTGGAACAATCCAGTGCGAACTAATTAAAAATTTTAGAAAAAACATCGACGCCAAAAGTGGGTCACTAGACACAACAAATCTGAAGTGCACGGAAATATACAAGGAATATGTTGGAGATTTCTTAGAAGGCAGAGTAAGCTCTACGAAGGAAGAAGCATTCGTTTGTTCTCGGCTGGATTTTGTGAAACAAGCCATGAATAACGAAGCAATAATAAGACATTCAAATTTTTTGCTTCTAATAAAACGTGATGGAGTGCTGCCGGCCAGTGTAATTAGATCGAAGTAGCACAAGAGAGAAATACATCTTGTATTCGGGTGAGTGGTTACTCATCTCGTGGGCAACGCGACTATAGGAGATCGGATGACAAATGATCTGTAGTAAAGAAAACAATATTACTAAAACTATTACAGAAACAATGAATACAGATTTTTGGCAAAAGTCTCGAAATGGTTTGAACGAGATGGGTGGTCTGTTTGTTTGTTTCTGTTACAACAAACTGTTAGCCAGTGTTTCAGACTATACTGTCCGCAGTGTGTCTCATATTTCAATCGAAATATATTTCAAGTGTTGGACTACAATACTTGCAGAACTGCGCAATCAAGAAAAGCATTTTTCAAGAAAAGATCTCTTTTGGCGTCCAGAAACGCGTTCCTGGAAACCAGGATGAAGAGCAGATGCACATATGGCTCGGAAACGTGGACTCTGAGGAAATCTGAAGAATCTCTTGAGATGTGGTGGTGGAGGAGGGTCTTAAGATTATCGTGGACGTATAGGGTACCTAACGATGAATTTCTGAAGATAGTGGGTAAGAGAAGACGCTGATTGGGACCATTGCGGCAAGGAGAATCAGTATGGTTGGTCACCTGCTACGCTATTCAAACTGTTTAACCACCCAGATCGAGAGGTGTACTGGTAGAAGAGGCTAAAACAGGAATATATGGATAAGGTAAAAATAGGAAGAGGTTATGTAATACTCAGGTACTCTTCACGGAAGGGAAGAAACTGCAAGACAACCAACCTCTGGGTTGAGGAGAAGAAGATTGTTAAATACAATGCAGTAAATAAATGTTACAGATAATACCATCTTGTATTACTTTATGAGAAATCTAACAGCATTACCGTCACTGTAGTCTGGAATGAAAAATACGTATTGTCACTTTTTATGATTGCCGGGATGGTGTATTTGTTCCTTTCCAATTGTCCACACTACTCTATAATGCTTTTTTTTTGTGAAGCCAAAATTCATAATTTTCGAATGTAGTAGAAATAGTAAACAATTTCGATTTCGATTTAAATTTTTTCTCTACAAGGATTGGTGACTCACAAACGAGATACCAGTAAATGTTGATGAAACTGATGTCGTCATTGTCGTTGTTGAGTTATACCAGCCATATATACTTTTACTATCTACTGAAACTTTTTATTCTGTAACATCTATTCTAAGCTTCCAAAAGACAGAGAATTATATCTTGAAATAAATAAAATTTACATTTAAAGGTTTTCTTCTCGTAGTTTCGTAGTTTCATAATTCCAATTTTTTAAATCTAGCGTGAAGTATAACCGAGGATAATTTTAAAGTTTAAGTCTGATATTTATTGATTGTAAGTTTACTTCCTTACGTTTACTTAACTCTTTCTTTAGATGGATGTGAATTATTTACGCAGGACGTGAAACGTTGTGTGTTATACGTTTTATCGAAACTTGCATAGCTTCGACACATTTCTTGGTTATAAAATATTTAATAGCCTTTTACGCTTGTGGGCTTTAATCACGCACCAGCGTTTTACGTTGGCAAACGTTGCGTGAAAAGGAAGTAGGAAAAATGATTGTCACTGTCTGTTTAGTGACACGCACGAAACGCCAGCTGATTTACTGGAGAGCAGGTGATTTTGAAATCGAAATTCAAAGGACTAGCTAGAAAATTTCAGTTGACGAAACTGGATGCTGAGTAGTCATTTATACAAGGCGAGAGTAATGTAGGGTCCTTTCATCAAAAACCAATGTACTTTAAATACACTATAAAAATCGGTTAAGCACAGAGGCAATGGAGATTCAAAGTACATTCCCAGTATCTGTAATGATGAAATAAACCTTCCCTCCAATTTTACAGCAACTGTCTGTTTCCTCAATAACTCTTACGCTGATGAAGTTAAGTATGCGAGCGGTGTTTTGATAGAAGGCCAACTCGAAGTAGGAAAAAACAAGTCAAAATACTGGTTCGATTTTAATTTATCCGAATTGTAAAACCGTGGTCTAATGTTTGTTACTTCAGAAGTATCACCTTCGACTGTGTCAATCGATCTGAGTGTTAGGACCGACAACCTCTTATCAGGTCGAATGGGACTCCAGCTGTATCTCTAATGACACTTTACAAATGCCCTCAAAGGACGAGAACGCCGTCGGGTTGCCAGGGAATGTGGATCCCGGCGGGTGGATGGACTAGGCCACTAATGTTTTATAAAGAAGAAGCTGGACTAACAGTAAGGCTTGATGTATACCTCTGTTTACCTAGGATTGCCATCCGTCCGGGTTTTCCCGGAGACGTCCTGTTTTTCATGTGACAAGGAAACGTTCAGGGAGAAATTTTATGCAAGTCTCAGATTTTGTCTAATTATGAATTTTTATTATCTGATAGCTTACAGCTCGTTGTGCCAGACACTGTCGAAGGCCTTTCCCGCATGTAGGAAGACGCCGACTGCCTTACTGCCTTCCCAGCCAGAGTCTGGTAGCCCACCATCGGTCTCATCGACTGATGAGTTGTTAAATGACCCGAACTGAACGGGAATCCCACCTGCGGAGATGATCTCATACACGACTGGCAAACTTTGACAGTTTCAAATATTTCAGGATTCCGCGTACATCACGTATTCACTCTGCAGCTTTCTAGCAGTTTTCTGATTATGTCGCCTCTCCTGTGCCATCATCGGATCTGTTGTTCTCGACAGTAGAGGTTTGAAATCTTCTTAGCGGAACATCTATTACCACGTAGGTAATGATGTTCAGGTGTAACAATTTTATAAAGAATATTAATTATGTATAATTTGAATTTTATCATTTATTCTGATTTCATTTACTTTTAAAGCCTGTTATATGTGTTTGTCTTGAGTGTGTGTGAGCGCGCCCGCGCATGTGCGTTAAGTTTTCTTGTTAGATACAAAAATACATATAAGTGTCAAAAATAATTATTAAAGATAACACAAATAGGCACCTATTCTTATTGTAATGGTATGCCTAATTCAAAAATGTTATGCCTATTCTCATTGTAATAAGTCCGTTCTAAAAATTTATTTATAATTTAGGGTAGCCAGGGGATCGAGTACTTCTAAAATATGTAGGGCTACAGAAAGTTCTCAAAAGTTGGTGCCAAACTCCGGGAAATGACTCTCCTCGTTCAAATGAAGTGAAACTGTTGAATAAACATATGTTGAGAAATTCTTCGTTTCCGGCTGTACGTCTGTCTGTTTTTTATAAACAATAAAATAAAATAATTACAGCAGAGCGGAATGAGATGTAGAGTTGAAATGTGGTATACAGAGTACTAAGCAAAACAAAATATATACCGACATACTGTAGTGAGGTATACTGTACTAAACAAACCAAAATGTTATATTGAAGATAGTGGCTGGATGGAAGTTTGAATTCCATATTTCATGAGAATCAGTACTTATAACTAAAACTGTTTTATTATTCACAAAAATTGTCCTTTTATTCGTAATCCTATGACACTTTGTTTATCGAATTCGGATAAAAAATAACAGAGACGTTACATTTCTTTTATAAGAAAACCTTGGCCTATTTTCGTATAGTTATTGTGTGGCCTGTTTTTTTATAAAACGATTTAATATCTTGGTCATCTTTATTCGTTAACAAGGTACCACAAAATTACGAATAAATGAGCTAATTTTGTATGCAGTAACTAAGTTTTTGTTGTAACTATTGATTTTTGTGAAATTTAGAATTAAAACTTTCAATCATCCGCCTTTGAAAATTTTTAACAATACTTTGGGTAGTTTAGTACTTAGGCTACAAGAAATAGCACACTTATTCAGTGCACAACATTCAACTCTACATTTCATTCCGTTCAGCAATAATTAATATATTTTTTTTTTATAAAACACGGACATACAGACAGAAATCGAAGTAGTTTTCGGCATATGTTTATTGAACATTTTTCATTTACTTTAGTCCTAAAGAGTAGAATCATTTCCCTAGGTTTGGCACCATCTTTTGGAAACAGCCTGTATATAGGTACTATCCAGCTACCAGAAAGTATTTGTTCCTGGAGGGGAATTCAACTTTCTACACGCACATATTGAAACAACAATATTTTGTCGAAATGAAACGCAAATATTTCTTTATGGTAACCACTGACATATTTAAATACTAGACTTCAGTACATTTACCAACACCACCATGAGACAAGTATACGTTTGTACACACTTAAGTTTGTCTGTCTGTCTATCACTCCCTCCACACACACACACACACACACACACACACACACACACACACACACACACACACACACACACACACACACACACACACACACACACACACACACACACACACACACACACACACACACACACACAAATAAAAAATAAATTAATTGCGGAGTAAAATCCAAGTAAACCCCAAAACGACAATATTTTCAAAATTATTAAATTGATAAATAACGTATATTTATAACTACCTATTTATTTATATAACATATTTATGTACACAAAATACATTACATATATGTCCAACAGCTATTATTGTTCAATTTATTTTAAATTTATTTAATTACTTCTTTATTTATTTAATATCTGAAGATGAATGCGTAAGAAAAATATTGTTTATTAATAACATTCATTAATAAACGAGAATAATCTAGTAACACACACACACACACACACACACACACGCAAACAAAACACCATTATACTTAACCATTAAAAAACAGTTTTTTATACTATTAAGCAGTTCAGATTTCTTGTTAACAAGCTTGGTAGAGAAACATAAAGAAGCTAGTAGTTTACACAACACAGCGTTTAAAATGTACCACTGGCTGAATTATTTCCAAGACTACTAAGCAACTGCATTAACGTTATGTTAACAGTGTGATATCATAGTGAACCAACCAATTATAATTATTTACGTCTACGTGAAATCACGATAATTTTCAAAACAAGTGGATGGTTCGATTTGAAAATTTCCCGGCACATTAATTAAAATTACATAAACAGTATAATAATCTATCTTACTGGAAAAGTGTGCACTAGGATATTCTAACAAATTAGTGTATAGTAAAATTAAAAATTTGTTTCTTAGTCCCGTAAGAAAATCTAATGTTTCAGCTACAAGGAAACTCACTTCAAAAAGTCGTACTTAAATTTTTGTTTTAAAACATTTTTAATGGTGAACAACTAAACATATTTAGCAGTGTTAAATGAATGTTAAATGTGTTTACTAATCGGCCAGATTATTAAATTACGTAGCATACTTCATCAGTAAATTTTTACGTGTGCGCTAAAGATTAGTAATTAATTTATTACTCAGAAGGTAAGCAAGGACATTGGTAAAACACCGATTCTTCAATATTGTGTTCGTCCTCTGAGTAAGTCAGTTACTTCGCCACCATTTTGGTATTTGTCATTACACTGTTTACAGCGTCCTCTTAATTCCGTCCTTGACCCGCATTGTCACTAAATATTTATACCGATTTTACAATGGTTATCTCACTTTCTATATGACCTGTTTCCAGCCCAGTTTAGCAACCCGGTTTTGAATGTTCTTTTCTTTTACAATGCCCTGTAAGCTTATCAGTTATGTCGTTAACTGTTTTCAGATGACGAATGAATCTCTTAACTTTCCTCAAAGTCAGATCAAATGAATCACTTCGCTCACGTGATTAGTTCGAAAGACGTTCTGTCTAGATTTTGCCTGTTCAACTTTCTCACCATTCGTCACACGGCTACATAATTTCGACTCAAATAATCAATCACAACTTCCTTTAATGAATTTAATATGGAAATTACCTAACTTTTTACCGTTATAAGCCGGCATTGTTGGAAATAATAACACACAGCCATTTTAGGTTTGGTATTATCTCTTTCCAGAACACTTTCAAGTTTTTGCATTCATGTGACTACGATAGTCACCATTAAGCTGCCAGCCTTGCACAGCGAATCATACTCGGATAACAAACCATGTGCTATTCCGCTTCCACTATTTTCAGCCTCATAACTCCAAAAGCCTTTAGCTGTGCGACGATTTAAAAAAAAAGTCAAGTTAAGTGTGTCAGCCCAAGTTTCAATTGAAAAAATATTTGTTTTGCCCTCCTGCTTATGTTGTTACGTTTTGAAATACGTACGCTTCGCATAAACAACACGAGGACTTTCAATTATACTTTCGAATCTCTCCACGTCTCGGTAAAGTAAACATAACGAGACATGTCCAAATCAAAATAACAGTCCTCGCTTTCAGAAATGGAAGGAAGCCGCAAACTATTGCAGTCACAAAGTAGTAAGAAATTAAGAAGGCAAATAACAAAATTAAAGTAATGCGTTTGTTATTATATGGCACGCGTTAAGATTTTATGATAATAGTAAAAATTATATTACTTCGGCAGGTAGCAGTGTTAATGCGGGGGGATCAATACCCATCCCCAAACTATTAAAAATTCAGTGAAATTCCATAGTGACTTAACGTAAACATATTTCTAAATTTTGCGTGTGTTAAAATAAGACTTTTAAATAATTTCATAAATAGAAGGAATTACAATATTTCTATGTTAATGAAATAGATTTTTCTTAATAACATCAACGCCTCAGCATATGGTAAATACCTTACGTACCTACTTCACGTTGGGTTTCTAAAAAAACTTTGAGACTCAAAGAGTTAAAAAAATATATTTATGAAATTTTATGGGAAGAATCTTGAATTTCTCACTTACCCTTCGAAAAATAGGGAGTCTAATCTTCAAACTAGTCTCATAGGTCCCCCCCCCCCCAACCAACCACTAGGAGCAGGTCCTAGTTACGCCACTGTCGCCACGGGATTTGTTAACAAAAACAGCTGGTAGCCACCGGCGATCGGTGTTTTTTTTATAATGTTTTACTTGTGGCTGATAAACTTAAATATTTCTACTGATATATTCGATATATTCATATCGAATATTTCATAGTGTATTCGATTTTAATTACTAAAATTACGAAACGTAAACCTGACACAAGAAAAATGTGCGTGTAATTCCCTTCTGATACAAGAAAATAAAATACGTTTGTTTAGAAAAAAAATAATTTACAAAAAAAATTACATCAAAATTTCAAAAACAACTTTCTTCTTTAAAGCCACGAAAAGTTTATTAAAGTATTCCTCTCACACATAGGACACCCGCAGGGCCCAGAAAAATGATACAAGCCAAACGTAGCAGATCAAAGCACAAAGCACAAACATATGATGGCTATTGACGTGATCCGGCCTCCGTTGGTAGTGACCTCGTTATACAGTCTTTGCGATAAGACTAAGTAAGAAAATACGTTTCTTGGCAAAATAATATATCGAAAACTCTTTTGATGTTACATCGAAGTGAATATACTTTACAAAATGTATACTTCTTCGAAATATACCATTATTTATCTCAATAATTTATTTGTTGTCCATAAACCTATTAAACGTTCAATGATGAATGTTTAGTTCGATAATTACGGTAAATAAGTACGTACTAGAGTAGAAATCATTATGTTTACGAGCCTGGCAAAGTTTGGCTCCAGTGTACAACAGCCTTGCCAAACATTAGGCTTACTGAGCGTTGAGTTACACGTCATTGTACGACGTGTAAGCCTATGCCAGCACTGAAATCTTTGACGCCCATAAACAAATTGCAAGCCAGCGCCGCCAATGTTGCCTAGTCAGATTTTTCGAACGTAAGTCCGTCACGTAGACTTTCATCAACAAATATTTCTTGTTTTCGCTTGTTGTTTACATTTTTAATAACTATTAAACGGACTCTAATCGTTATTAATTTATTATACATTTGCGTACGCTTATGGTGTGTGCTCTGATTATTGTTTTTGTGTAGCTATTGAATTGTTTTGTCTAATTAGTGCGTAGATTATAATGAGTGTTACGAGCGAGGATTGTGTTGTAAATATAGACGTAAGTCAGCCTGGACCTTCAACGCCTGTTAAAAAAGGCCTGATATTCGAAAACAATGTAAGAGAATAATTTATAACTTTTACAGTTTTTTTTTTAACCGCGGTAGAATAGCGGCACTAAAGACATGTGCAGAAGCAACACTATGTAAATATTTCCATCCCCCTTAAAAAAAGTCGATCGAATATGCAACAACGGAAAAAATTCGACAGGATTTTGAGACAGCGTTGTTTTCTGGCAGTGTTACATCAGTTAGGTGTATTTTAAAACATTTAGGGTTTCGTTAAAAAAAAGAATGAGACACGAATACATAGCTCAAGCAAGAGTAGCGTTTTTACATAAAATCGACAGAATTAAAAACGAGAATAGTGAGAGACCAAATTTTTATTTGGGTGAAAGTTGGATTTGTCAAGAGCGTTTTCTCAATTTCATTTGGCATGATTCTACAATGGGAGGCGGTTTTAAAGGTGCCTACTGGAAAGGAATAATAGTTATGTTGCTGGCTGGATCCATGAAGACTAGATTTTTGAACCGAGTAAGTTGTTTGGTGTGCCGTGCAGCTTCGTCTTCTGAGATGAATACAAGACTTTTTAAAGAATTAACTTAATTATTACTTAATTTATTAGAAGAACCTTCAGCTATAATCATGGATAATGCTAGCTATAATTAAGTGCAAATAAATAAACCTATACATGCATACATCGTGTATTCGTGTTTCCACCCTAACACTTTGTGCTGAGCGAACTGGACTGTTAGAACCTGGCGTTCATTGGGCTCAGGCATGGACAACGCTAACAAACCAGGGCACGAGACGCCCCGCGCACCTTCTGTTTTTCTGTCTGTCGCAGTGTCCGGGGATCCCAATGCCTACTGCCTGCCGCTTTATATTGTCTGAGTAGTGAACATACGCTTGTAGGGATGGGATCCACCTTTTTTTATTTTTGGCAGCAGGGTGGAAGGCTGTCTTTATTTGTGGTGTTAACCGCGCAGCGAAACGTAAAGGGTGGAACGGGGGAGTCTCAAGAGATCATTCGGTTAGGAGGGCAGGCTTAGCTATCCCACCAAACATCCAAACAAATGTGGTCAGTATTTATTGTCGACCGCGCACACCCTCTCAAACTATTTCTCTCTCTTGAATTCGTAACGGTGGGAAAGACCTTTATCAGCTAAATTGGAATTCACTCGTCCTACTGAATTCAGTGCTAACACAGATTATTTGTAAACACAGCCTGTAGATAATTAAGCGTTATTTTCTTTTCTTCGAACTCAAACGTACACATACACTGATTTTTTTGCATACTATGAGCTATCGCTGCGTAGTGGCTGAAATTCCTGCCTACCAATGTCATCATTATTGCTCTATGGGTGTATACGACTTCTGCAGTATTGCACAGGATCTGGCGCCTGAGACGTTGCTGTCACAACATTGCTAATCATAATTACTATTTAAGTAAGCTCTCTAATTTGTACAACTCGCTCATTTTGAACTAAATGCACTTAATGTCATTATTAGATATTTTTCAGTTATCAGAAAAATTACGAAAGACCACGATCGCTCAATTTTTTTAGTCAAAATAACAATAGGAAGCAGACAATCATATAGTAAACACTAAAAGTTCCAAACTAATGTTTTTTTATACAAATTTATAAACATGTTGCCTAAGTTACAAATAAGTTAGTCCTAACTTTTAAGTTCCAGTATGATTCTCTAAATGTCTATAGGTTTGTATCTAATATTTTTTCACAAATATACATAACTGAAAACAATATATAACGTTCTTTTGTCACCATAGCTTACAAACGTTTTAAATACGATCCAGAATTTGAAAGAAGTGTTGAGAGATATTAATTCTGTCAAATAATTTGAGACAGTGAGTTTTATGATTAAAACGCGTCGTAAATTCATCAAAGAAACGCTTGTAGCTTTCACTGACTTTGAGAAGACCTTTGTTAGAGTACACAGATATATGCTGTAGCAAGTATTAGAAGAATTAGATACCCACAACAACTCATAAGAACCATACAAACCCATATAACGGAACAAAAACAACTATTAAAAATCACTTAGAAAATCTCAACAAATATCTCTCTATGAAGGTGTTAGACAAGGAATACACCTATTAGGCCTATCACTTACTCTGTTTAACATTTATATCGACGATCTAATAAGGTAACGAAAACAACTACTGGCCTCGGTATTAAGACAACAAGAGACAGATATTTGAATGTGCTGTTGTTTGCTGATGACTTTCTTTTAATTCAGTTTCAAGACTCTGCTTTACAAAAATCAGTTTTTAAGCTTCAAATAATTTTAACAATACAATATGAAAATCACCACTCTAAAAACAAAGGTAATAGCATTTCGAGGAAAGGAAGCAATAAGAACTAAAATTATGATTAAAGATCGAATTCTAGAACAGGTGAACCATTTTAATTATTTGGAAAATGATATTGGTTATGATAAAAATTATGATATTGATGTTAATTTTCTGACGGTCTGTGGGACAATCAATCGTATTTTTTAGGAACAAGGTATGTCGAGAGGCAAAATTAAAGTTCTACAAAGTTATGGCGGCCCCTGTACTGTCCTGTGGCTGTGAATTACGGAATACAACCAAGAAACAAGAAAGTAAAATACAGGCCTCGGAAATGACGATCTTAAAAGGAGTTAAAATATGTCCTAATCTTTATTATATACAGAATGAAGTCATAACATAAAAATTACAAGTTATAAATTTGAATGGCAGATTGAAAGGTATAAATGACGGAGGAAAGAAGACTTAGAAAGAATACAGACCCAAGACTGGCCAAACAAGTCGGGAAATATAAATCTATAGGACGTAAGTATATGGGTAGTCGAGAAGACATGGCTGGAAGGTCGTTGAAGGTGGAACAGGCAGCATGTTGCTGATTACGTGATGTGACGTTGATAATGATATTGAGTCTGTATGTTGAATAAAATTCCGCACAACTTGAGCCTCCACATAGAATTTTACAATTTTCTTAAAGTTTTGAGATCCGTTTCTTGCCCATGGCGCCTCTAAATTAAAACATAGATAAAAAATTGCATAGTAAACGAGAGACTACGCACTGCGCGAACCGACACGCAGGTCTGTCACCCGCGATTACGCTGCATCCTGAGTTTCCGATGAGGTCACCCAAAGGATAAACTTGTTACTTTCATGTGTGGCCTGCTATCGGGCAGGACACAGTAAACGATTCATTAGGATATGTGTTAAAATTCCCTTTAGTCTGACGCCCAAATGGATTTTTTACAATTTCATAAACTTTTGGTACTTTTTTGGGCCCTGGAGTCCTAAAAAATCAAATTTCCAAAACTATACACGATATTCAGATTTGGAATTTCGTACTGTACACTATATTCTCTTTAATTTAGTATCCCACGGGCATTTTTGTGATTTTATAACAAATTTTACCTTTTAAATTTATGCCTCCTGCCGCTCTATATTTGGAAGGTATATGAAGGGCTCTGTAGGGTAAAGGTGTAGATACGTATGCCACGTTTTACAAAAATAGGTTGGTGCATTCAAAAGTTATCGTGAGACACCCTAGATAGACAAACGCCAAACGGTCGATTAAAGCTGATATCTCGCTTCGCTCGTTCAGTGGTTGATTAGCACTGTTCTGTTAAATCGCAGCCACCACATATTTAGGACCGCTGGACTTCAATTTAATTAAATCTAAATTATTATTTCTAACATTATTTAGAAGTTGAGTTATGTAACAAATTGTGTGGCACAACTGGATAAACGAGAAGGGAAGGAAAAGATCTGTGACGTCAATGAGGGTCATACTGTATAGATACACACAGCATATAAACAAACAAAACGGATAATATTTTAATGCTTCAAGAAAAAAATAAGAAAAAATAAGAAAAACTGTGGCGAGTATAACAAACATGTGGTACAGATCGATGACTGATCACACACATTGATTGTTGTGGAATCGAATTAAGAACACGACACGTGTACTTTAGTTTTCCTAGGCAGCCCATTAATTTGTGTTGTATTGTCGTTTTGTGCAGCACAGGCTTCATCAGATTAATCTGTCACCGAACTTAAATCGAACTGATTAAAACTGCAGCTTTCCTTTAACATCTCGCTGTCATTTATTTTCTAGTTCGGAGGGTGGGACAGACAACGCAACGAGGGGATGGGTTGATGAGACGCATGCCCCGTAGCAACTCCGAGACAGCTGTCAGTTTCCTTCTTGACAGCGACGACATATAAAACAGTCATGTGAAACTATTCAAAGCTAAATATTAATTATTTATTGTCAGGTTAAAGTATTCTTTGCTTTCAGGATGTTTCATTCTAATTAAATTTATTTGTAACTTTTTGTAATTTAAACTGAACAGTTATAATCGCTTAACTGCATAACTTAACTGTATAACTAATCGTTATAAGTTATAATGCATAACTTAAATCGGGGTTTTCTCCATGTTAACCAATTTTAAATACAGGTAACGGGAGCATTTCTTTAAAGTAAGCCGACTTGTTAGTTTGAGCAAATTAATGGTTGTACCAGTAACAAAGTACAAATATTTTATCATCATCCTGTTGCTGTGGAAGTTAAAGTGGGATGTAAGACGTTTTATACTGTATTCCAAATCAAGTACGAATCTGTTATTTATCTCGCTCGTAATTACAACAGATGTTTTATGTAGTGACTGCAAAGTATACTGTGATATTTAATACATCTTAGTTGAAGATATTGGCACACAAACATTTCACTGAATTTAATTAATTAATCAACAACAACAAATTACTCCTGCTAGAATGATTTTTGGTATAAAAAGTTTATTTAAGCTTTATTACATAATTACTTACTAGTAATAAATAATTATCATGGAGGAAAAAAGAGTATAAAATTACTATGACTGAATTTGTTAGACAATGCCGTGAGAATTTATATCAGTTTAGTGAAAAAGCCATGTGGAACGCTATGTGGAGTACGAAAAGAGTACCCCCAGTTCGATGCAGCAATAGCGTTGTCAACGATCCCAAGTAAGTTTCGCTATAAGTCAGAAATGGTATAATAGTAGAATTAAGGAGAATTAAGGAGACCAAGGAAAGCTTATGAGTATGTTGGCCTCTCGTGTAAGATTAGTTTTTTTGTGCAGAAGGAACTGAATTTATTTAGATAACGCTGCAGTTGTTGATGTGTGGGATGTTTGTGAAAGAGTATAAAGCCAACGGGCGCTATGTTTACGTTGTTATTTCTATTGCAACTAACTGTTTACTTACGTAAATGTAGCACTGTATACGCTCAGCGGGTATGCGTTAAACTCATTTATATGTTCAGTCTAAAGTAAGTCTTGTCCCTTTGTGTCTAAGGAACATGCAGACAAATTCATTCACGCTATCACACACAAAAGCATGCATAAGAGGGTCAGTTGAAAATTCACGGAGCGACATCTGTAGCTTAGCGGTAGAACTAAAATTTTTATGTGTTGCAAAATTCATATTTCATTTAGTAATCATTTAATGAAATAATAATGTAAAAATGTATCAATACCGAAATAAACTCAATAACAAACAATATCACATTTTATTAATAGAAAACTCAGTATTGTCTTTAAGTAAATCGTATACAAAACGCAAACAATTATGTTGTGCCGTAACAAAGAGGCTTATAATTATAGTTGGATCCAGTAATAATCTGCTTATAATGTCTTTACTTGTTCAGTACGTCAACAGTCATATTATCTACTTACGTATATTTTCCAGTTGGTTTTTTTGATTGGCCTGAAGATACTGATTTGATTATACGTAATTCTAATTTGCTCAGGAAGAAATCTTTTATTCCACAACGGAAGGATTACCGGTAGATTAACAATAACTGTATTATAATTTGTTTTTCGTAACTTCTATTTTGACAGTCGAAGCAGTGTGTGTGTGTGTGTGTGTGTGTGTGTGTGTGTGTGTGTGTGTGAGGGAGAGAGAGAGAGAGAGAGAGAGAGAGAGAGAGAGAGAGAGAGAGAGAGAGATGTTGCCAATTTACGCTACAAAACTATGTGATCTACCACAATGAAAACAGAGACGCGTTTGTTTACGACACGAATTGGCAGTGTTCTCTAAACATCAACAATGAACACTACACTGTAATAAACAAATCTTTGCCAATCCTATAACAAAGGTTATGAAATGGAAAAGTTGACCCAGGAATCGTTCAAGGAAACGTTCATGCGAAATATTTGCACTACCAAACGATAGTGAAATGATACAGAAAACAGAAGACCAGTTGCAAAAGGCAATATTTACACTAAATTACATCCTACGAGATTATGGACTAAAGATCTCTTATCCAATATCACCAACTATGGCATACATAAAAAGGTACACATCCAATTAAAACGAAAATAGCTAAAGACACTCTATTTTAAATCAGAGTGTTCATTTTAATTACCTAGGACATAATCTCGTATAAAATGTAAAACAATGGCTGTCTTAACGCTCGTGCACTCCATTGAAACACGGACCCTTGATAAAAAGAAAGAAAATTCAAGCAGCTGAAATTAAATTTTTAAGAAGCGCATAGAGATATTTTCTCCTAGATAAGAAGAAGAATGAAGATATTAAACAAGAACTAAAAATCAGATATTTGCATATGAAGATTATGAACACGTGTAGATGGTGCCAACACTTGTACCGCATGCCAAATAACCGATGGCACCCTTGAAATGTGAGCCTAACAGGAAAAGGATGTTGATGGACCGATAAAAAGGTGGGTTCCAGAATAGGTCAATTAGGGCCTAATCCGTGGAACGAAGAAGAAGAAGAAGAGGACGTAAAATATGTTAACAACTATAAAGAATTTTGAAAATATTGCATTAACTCAAATATGAAAGTTTAGTTTTAAATAACTGAGATGTAAAAACCATGGAACCGCCGTTCTTTTGTAAAAGGAATTAATAAAAATCACACAGTTTCACGTTTTAAAAGTAATTGTGGCCAACTTGAGGCGTATATGTGGACGAGTGAAAAACTGAAGAGAATTCATCAAGAGCAGACGTGGGTCGAAAAATATGATAGGGCCTTTCCTAAACAGCATGCACAAAATACGCGCACAATGTCTGGATGCAAGAGCCTATTAAAGAGAGGTTAATTCATTGTGTAAGAGTGTGCTAAAAATTTATGAATCTTATTATGGCATGAACAGGTCTGGTTGTTGCCTATTTTTAAGAACACGTATTTTTTTTTAGAATACGTATATGAAAGTGATTATTACTAGTTTAACCTTTGTTTTATAAAGTTTTGAACTATTGGTTAATAACCCCCTCGGTAAAAGCTTGGCTGCGCTACTATGAAAACTTAACAAAAACCTAACTCAACAAGCGTGTTTTTCGATCTTCTGGAAACAATAATCTGTACGTTACATGAACTATAGCATTTTGTTATTTTCGATCTAGATATTTTTTAAATAGGGTAGAAACTTTGGAATTCATTATTTTCAATTTAGCGGAATTTTGTAAATATTTTAGTTACGTTTAATAAGAAAGTTTTTTTTTACTTTTATTAGAAATTAAACGTTTTGTTGACACCAGCGCTGACATACTTTGCTGGTTTTCCAATAGTTATGTTTTCCTTTTAGTGTGTGTGTACACTACGATCATTTTATTCTAAGTCAATGTTAAGTTAATTAGGAGCGTAAAAGTTGAACTGGGATTGGACAGACTGGATAGCGTATTGAGTCTGTATTAATGGATTCACAAGTGAGGCGGCATTTACCTGCTGTGCCGCGACTAGTAAAAAGAAAAAAAAACATCGCGGCGAGAGTTAATTATTTTATTTTACGTCTCCTGTTTTCGCCAGGACAGTTTCGGCTATCGTAGTGAGCCGTCAATTGTGCATTCTCGCGCGCTCTATGGAGTAATCGCCGTAACTGCGCTCTCTGTGCCGAACGCTTTATACGCGAGGGAGCCGGTTAGTTCCTTTCCGTACATCAACCGATTAACATCTGAACGCAGGTGACGAATAGATTTTCTTCTGTACTACTACTTTCTGCCATGGGCAAATAATTTTATAGAGGACCTCTGGTAAGTTTCTTTGGAGTATATTTTGTCATTTAATATAACGAATATCTACGTAAATATGTTTATAACTTGGATGTATTCGGATTAAGATGTGTGTACGTGATCCTGGGCTGGTACCAACTGGTAAGACATACGGCAAAAATTTTATAACTACTTAAGAAAAAGAAATAAACAGCATTAAATGAAATTATATTTGACACTCTAACTTTAGCGTAAAGGTGCCACTGATTTTCATAAACTGGCCATCTATTTAATGACTTAGTAATTGCTGCCACGTGGTCAGTTGTTTTGTAACGGCCTGCAACCGATTAAGAAATATTTTGGTAAATTAATTAAATTTATTAATTACTAAATGGTGAAAATTAAAGTCAATGGAATATTAAAATAAACACCGTTCAATCCAGTTTAATTTAGAGTGATTGAGGCCACGTGGCCTCGTTACACGAATGCTCATGATGTTATTGGGTGCTCACCCGAACTATTTAACTATTTGACTAAGATGCAATTACACCTTTTACTGTGGCAGATTTAACTTGTAATATGCAATTGTTTTTGTTAATAAATTTCCGTGCCAGCGACTGGTCTTTGAAGTGTGGTGTAAGTGCGACTTTAGATTTGAGTTTGCTGTTTAGGAATTGTTTTAAAGATTTTTTTTTTACAAAATATTTGTGCTCGTAGGGTTCCCGCACCAGCCAGGGATTCGGGATAGAAGGATGGCGACAACTACACCCGTCGCCATCAGCCTGAGCATCGCTGATTAAGCTCTCCTATTTCGTCGCCGTCGTTAGACATGGGACCCGCTCCCTAATAAAGCATGACTCCTGGTTTCCTGAAACAGCAACTCACTACCATCGGGACTGGAGCCGACCATCTGCCTCAGCACGTGATAACAGCGTTAAACCAGGTGATACCGTTTCAATTACGTAAAGTCGACACCGCGACACGTTCTGAAATATAGTGAAATATAAAAAGATAATACAGTTACATTCCGTTTTGTGAACTAGAACTACCTTAGAAAATTGTTGATCAAAACTGAACATGTCGGTTCGCTATGTGCACGCCCATAATTCAGTGGGACTGATCACTAAAATATTAATAAGTCAATAATTGTATGCCGGACTAGCAGGCATGCACAGTGAGATTGTTTCACTCTTTGTTCTAATTCTTTTCCTTGTATTAACGCGATTAATGGTTTATCCAGAGTCATGCATGGTCACGCATGGTCAGCTCTTGCTGTCCGCCATTTCTATCCGGAAGTCATTCTAAATTTGCAAATTCTCATGTTAACTTGCTGTCTTTCCGTTTTCATATTTTATTTAGATTCATTTAAGCTTTGATTTCTCAGTCTAATCGGGTGTGCATGCTTGCAGCGAACTCGAGATATGCTGACGGTTGGTTAATTTTATAAAGATTATTGTAGTTTGATATACACATGTAATTAATGTTAAAAGGAACTCATGAATGTACAAACACTACTTGTTAGTATACTCGTTGGGTTATTGTGAGAGTATTGTTATTATGATTATTTGTCAGTAGGTGTTGTAAAATTGATTTAGCAATGACTGATCATTACATAGAATGGTTGCTATACCTTTAGGGGTATGCTAACTATGGTAAGCCTAAGGTAAACTAAAAGGGGTTTTCTTAAAAGCCATGCTTGGCTTGGTGGTGATGGTCATGTGCCGCTCTAATTAAACTTGTTCAGGTTGCTGTGTAATCCTGAAGCAACAACCGAATGATTAATCATTGCTGGTCGCTCTCTTTGTTTCTTTCACTCAAGGGTAAATAACTGATTGTTTTGAAAACACTGTAATTGATTTGTTAATTGTAATACTTATTATTCTATAGATTTATGATGATTGATATGTTGAATTGCTGAGTGCATCAGGAAGTTTCAGTCTTAATTACTAAATATTTCTGTCTGTAAACAAACGCCCGTATATGTGTTGTACACTGTGCTTTATCAATGTTGTAAGGGGAGAAAATAAATATTGTTACGTTACTCCTGACTTTTATTTGCAAGTCCTGTCACAATGGGCTCAATGCATTTTATGCTTCATCTAGGCCATCCGCCTAGTTCTAAAAATTACGGGTCGCCTTCCCCTTGTCAGAGAAAAAAAAAACTTAATTTTTTTTCAGGAAAAAATTTCTTAAAACTTTGAGAAGGGGCAATGAGGCGGCTCAAATGGTAGCAGAGCGTGGTTAAATCCAGTGACAGGACTTGCAAATTTGGGGGACAGTCTTTTGGAAATGAATGGATAAATGCGGGTCCCAATTAATATTATTAATATTTTTTGTTTCACGTTGTGTTTGATGTATGCGTTAAGTTTTTAGTATGTATTTCATTATTACTGTGATTATGATGTTTATTGTGTTTGTACGGGCTATTTGTAAACCAGGTGCCAGTACTTGTCACGCACACGGGTTTCCTAGAGTGTTGTATTATTGAGATTATTTAGCTCGCCGGAGGTCCTGGTGGGTATTTATATAAGCGAACTTACACTGAGTTAAATGAATGAGTGTATTTTTCCCGAGTTGGGGGTACTCGGATTCATTACCTTGTTGGATGCAGTGTGGTCGGGCCTGTAGTTAGTGTTATTGACGATGGCAGGGAATGGACATCGAACGACATGTGGAATTAGTGCTGTTGATATGTATTTTGTTGTTGGGCATATTGCTGTGAGGTTTTTGAGGTGTTTTATGATGTGTTGTTGTTTTGTCTCAATTCTTACGTTATTATTAGTGTTGTTTGTCTCTTGTCCGGTGTTACGGGAGCTGCTCGGCTTATTTAGTTTCTCGAGTCCTTGCTCCGCTAGGGAACCCAGAGGTCACTTGCGAGAAGTCCAGTTCTTCCAGTGTCCTTCTTTTGTGATAATAGTCTTGTTGTTATTGTTGCGTATATTGTGTTGCGTTGGAATATTCGGGCGGCTCGGGGATGAGTGGGATTAATCCCGATTTATTCCTCAAGGACGAGCTCGAGTTCGACATTAAGTCCCGGAGTGGGAGGCTCCAGGGAGACGTCGCCTCCCTGAGGAAGCGGTTAAGGGACGCCCCCCTCGCCGCTGGTGTGGTGACGTCCACTGTCAAGTTGACTGATGTGACAGCGGAAGTAGAACTGTGCCAAGAGAAGTGGGGAGAGTTGCGAGAGTTGGCTGAGGGTCTTGAGTCGGCCCCACCAACCCTGCGGGCCAGGCAGCGGGTCCGGCAGCGTTTACAACACCTACAACACCGACTGGAGAACTTGTCAGCTCAAACGACGATTGCAGAGATCAGCACCACAGTCAAGTCACTTGCGGACCAAGTGGTAACGGCATTGCTGGGCTTTCAGCCTGGCCAATCTCGCACTCCCGCGGCATCTCCCCAGCCTCCTGAGTTGGATACGGAGCAGACACAAAATCTAGCGGCTCATTTGCCTGCTTTCTCGGGGATGGCGGGGGCCTCCTATCATAAATTGCCAAACCCTGTCTCTAACATCATCCAGCAGCTACCGGTGGTAGATGGGCTGGATGTGGACTGATTAATGCCCTTTTTCAGGATACTTTTTCAGTTGTCTGACTTCCCGGGAATGTCAGACCGGACCCTTTTCGAGCTCGTGTATCCATACTGTCGCGGGTCCATGACTGAGCGGGTCGCTCAGACACTACGATGTGGCGGCAGTTTGGCGTCTTTTCATCGGGCGGTGTTGGACGCATGCGTGCCCGGTAGATTGCTGGAGCAATTACGACACAAACATTTCTACCGTGTACAATTAAACGGTGAAAGCTTGGCTAATTTTCACAGCATCCGCGATTCTGCGCGGATACTGGGGTTGGGATTGTCCGAAGAAGAGATCGTCCAGATCATTTTAGAAGGTGTGACGCCTCAGGAGAGGTCACGCTTGGTCTTTGCGGAGCGTCCGCGCAGTTTTATGGACCTCGATAGATTGTGTGTGTTGTCCCGGGCTATACAAACCAACTACGAGTCAAGAGGACCCGGGGGGACACGTCAGCCCGATTTTCGAAGGGGGGAGCGACGTGTCGTACAATCCCAGCCTCGACATGTGCAGTCCGCCGGTGACAGGGGCGGCTTTACTAGAAGTGTAGTTTGTTTTAGATGTAATAACAGGGGCATGTTGCCAGAAATTGTCCGGAGGGTGGTGTGCGTCCAACGCCTTCCCCAAGAGTTCCGTCTCCAAAAAACGGGGCAAACAGGGGAAGATAGATTGGAGGTCATCTTCCCCTTTCATTCGCGAGTCTTCTAGGGTACGCGCCTCCAGGCCATTTGTAGGTCCCAGCTCTTCGGGCATCAAGGTCCTCCAAACCATCTACAAACCCACTTCTGTATGCCCCTTCTTTCTGTTGGAGTTGAAAAGGAGTCAACTCAGAGCATTAGTTGACTCCGGATCAGCAAGATCAATCATATCATCCAGGGTGTGCGAGGACCTTGAAAGACAGGGTTTAGTTAAAAGGTCGGAAGTCTTCCGTGGTGTGCTGGACGGCATCCCAGGAAATTCTGCCCATTTCCCAGGTGGTTGCCTTTAAATTTAAGATTGAGGGATTTTCTTGGGTGTGGAGCTTTCTAGTTTCTCCTGCTCTGGGAGTTGAGTGCATTATTGGTGCCGATTTCATCTGTAAAAGTGGTCTCGTCATTGACATCAAAGAGCAGCAATGTTATTTTAAATTTAATGGGGAGTTGTAATCCTTTTCCTTGGATATCAGGGAACTAGGGAAGATATCCAAGAAGTTGAGTGCCCCGACACATCTAGAGACCACCTCTCCCAGTCCCAGCGGTCCGCTTTAGATCAGTTGTGTGAGCAGTTCCCCACTGTGTTAACTCCGGCCCTTGGGCTCACACATCTTTTGGAGTATAAGATCCGCTTAACGGACTCCAAGGTGGTACGCTCCCACCCTTATAAATTTGCCCCTCCAAAGATGAACATTTTGAGGGAGAAGGTTCAAGAATTATTAAACCAAGGGGTGATTGAACCTTCTAGTTCCAGTTATGCCAGTCCAGCGTTCCTGGTGCCCAAGCCTGGAGGTAAACATCGGATGGTGATCGAGTACCGCAAACTCAACGCCAACATTGAGGTAGATTCGGTCCCCCTTCCTGACCTTCATTCCGCGTTCGATTGGTTCAGTGAGGCGAGGTATTTTACCATCATTGACCTCAACTCTGCATATCACCAGATCCCGTTGACGAAGGAAAGTAGGCCCTACACGGCATTCTGTGTTCCGTGGAACCTCTATCAATACACTAGAGTTCCCATGGGTCTAGCGGTAGGGGCCCAAACTCTCACCCGTTTACTTGACACCGTCTTTCACGATGTCAAGTTTAAATTCATCTTTAATTATCTTGATGACTTGCTGGTGTACAGCAAGGGTTATGAGGAGCATTTGCGTCATCTGAACGAGGTGATGTGCAGATGAGGGGTGGTGGCCTCACTGTCAACCCTGAAAAGGTGAAGTTCGCCCAGACCCAATTTTCTTTTCTGGGCCACCTGATTTCCCGTAGAGGTGTCACTGTCGATCCCGAGCGAACACAGGGAATCAGGGATTTTCCCCCACCAAAGGATGCCAAAGGCATCGCGAGATTTGTGGGGATGGTCAACTTTTACCGACGCTTCATTCCGAACGCTGCGGAGATTGCGGCACCCCTGAATGAACTCAGAAAAAAGGGCGCCAAATTTGTGTGGGGGGAAAGACAGCAGAAGGTTTTGAGACCCTCAAGGAAGCCATCATTTCCCCTCCGGTACTGAGAATGCCCGACTACTCGAAGATATTTATTTTACAGACGGACGCGAGTTCGGTTGCGCTCGGGGCGGTTCTGTCCCAAGTTGTTGATGGTGCTAGGCAGCCTGTGGCGTTTATATCTAGGACATTGACCCAACAAGAACGAAAGTCATCAGTGTGTGAACTAGAGTGTTTAGCTGTGGTATACGCTCTAGATAAGTTCAGGCGTTTCTTGGAATATGCTGAGTTCCTGCTCGACACGGACAATCAGGCTCTCTCTTGGCTTCTTGCTCATCCCCGGCAACTGGGTAAGATTGGAAGATGGGTGGTCAAGATCTCATCCTTTAAATTCAAGGTGCAACACATTCGGGGAACTCAAAATGTGGTTGCAGACGCTTTGTCACGCATGTTTTCCCAACCCAGTGAAGCCCAACCTGAGCAACCCTGTTCTGTCTTACTAGACTTTCCTTTAGCTTTCACTGATGTGTTACCCCATCAGTTAGATGAAGAAGAGCTGGGTCCGATCATCCAGAATCTAAAAGAGGGTAACGTACAGGCCCCTCACTTCTTGTCCAAGGGCGTCCTGTGTTGCAAAGAGAGAAAAGGACGTGCCCCTAAGATAGTGCTGCCTAGCAAGCTCGTGCCCATGGTCTTCAGTTACTATCATAATTCCCCAGTAGGTGGACATAAGGGGATTTCGAAGACCATTTCCAGTATTAGGAGACATTTCATCTGGAAAGGCATGGATAGGGACACAGCAACTCGAGTGAAAGCATGTCATCTCTGTGGCTTAAGTAAGCCTGCCCAGAACACCATGTTGGGGTTGTCATCTGATGTGGGGAGCAGACCGGTGGAGAAGTTACTCATCGACTACGTGGGACCCTTCCCGCGTAGCAAGTCAGGTAATTCTTACCTGCTTGTTTGTGTGGATGCTTTTTCTAAGTTTGTCCGGCTACTGCCCTTACGGCAGGCAAACGCTCGATTGACCATCCTTGCGCTACAGACCCATGTCTTTCAGCAGTTCGGTCTTCCGGCCATCATTGTCTCGGACAATGGACCACAATTTATTTCAGGCGATTTTCGGCGAATGTGGTTCGCCCATGGTATCAAACATATGACCACTTCCCCGTACTACCCTCAGCCGTCCCACGCGGAGAGATTTAATCGGAATCTCCGATCAGCTCTGATTGCCTATCATGCTGAACAGCAGAATTGTTGGGACTAGAATCTTAAGTGGTTGCTATTAGCGTAATACGGCCTTACACGAAAGTCATAAGGCCGTCCCCTTTGAGGTTATGTTTGGTTTATCGCCTACGCTTCCCTTGGCCAACTTGTGGAACATTGACGATCTTCTGCCAAGTAATCCAGACATTAGGACGGCAGATAGGTGGAAAGAGGCCCGGCAGATTGACCATACCGCATTCTACGGTTTGTATCGCCGGTGACTGTAAAGTTGGGTGATCCCGATGGGGATATCGAGAGGATAACCACTCACATATCAAAACTGAAGTTTTGTCGTAAGGCTTGAGTATGTGAGTGGTGGCGGGGAGAATGTTTCCCTAGTTGAAGCTTGGGTGGCGCCGGGATCTCAGTTAGTGTGTGGTGGGCCTTAGGAGGTCAGAATTCAGAGAGGGTACCCGATTCTTGTTTTCTTCTTTTCTCCTCCTATCTCTCTCTGTATGTTGGCCCTGGCCAGGTCAGCATGCAGTACCGCACCCTTACACAGATACACTCAAGCACACATGGAACTACACACCCTACTTCTTCCTTCTTCTTCCTTCGTTTTCGCTCTGAGCCTCTGTCTTCCTGAGAGCGGTAAGTATCCTGAGATTTTCCCGGCTGGCCAAGGGGTCAGTTCTTCTAAGTGCGGAAGTAAAGGTCTAGAGGACCGGAGTCCTGGACTGTGTGTTAACAGTTTGAATTTTGTAGGCAACCAGGTTGCCTTTTGGAGTGGGGGTGTGCCACGACTAGTAAAAAGAAAAAAAACATCGCGGAGAGAGTTAATTATTTTATTTTACGTCTCCTGTTTTCGCCAGGACAGTTTCGGCTATCGTAGTGAGCCGTCAATTGTGCATTCTCGCGCGCTGTATGGAGTAATCGCCGTAACTGCCGTCTCTGTGCCGAACGCTTTATACGCGAGGGAGCCGGTTAGTTCCTTTCCGTACATCAACCGATTAACATCTGAACGCTGGTGACGAATAGATTTTCTTCTGTACTACTACTTTCTGCCATGGGCAAATAATTTTATAGAGGACCTTTGGTGAGTTTCTTTGGAGTATATTTTGTCATTTAATATAATGAATATCTACGTAAATATGTTTATAACTTGGATGTATTCGGATTAAGATGTGTGTGCGTGATCCTGGGCTGGTACCAACTGGTAATACATACGGCAAAAATTTTATAACTACTTAAGAAAAAGAAATAAACAGCATTAAATGAAATTATATTTGACACTCTAACTTTAGCGTAAAGGTGCCACTGATTTTCATAATCTGGCCATCTATTTAATGACTTAGTAATTGCTGCCACGTGGTCAGTTGTTTTGTAATGGCCTGCAACCGATTAAGAAATATTTTGGTAAAGTAATTAAATTTATTAGTTACTAAATGGTGAAAATTAAAGTCAATGGAACATTAAAATAAACACCGTTCAATCCAGTTTAATTTAGAGTGACTGAGGCCACGTGGCGAACTCGTTACATGAATGCTCATGACGTTATTGGGTGCTCACCCGAACTATTTAACAATTTGACTAAGATGCAATTACACCTTTTACTGTGGCAGATTTAACTTGTAATATGCAATTGTTTTTGTTAATAAATTTCCGTGCCAGCGACTGGTCTTTGAAGTGTGGTGTAAGAGCGACTTTAGATTTGAGTTTGCTGTTTAGGAATTGTTGTAAAGATTTTTTTTTACAAAATATTTGTGCTCGTAGGGTTCCCGCACCAGCCAGGGATTCGGGATAGAAGGATGGCGACAACTACACCCGTCGCCATCAGCCTGAGCATCGCTGATTAAGCTCTCCTATTTCGTCGCCGGCGTTAGACATGGAACCCGCCCGCTAATAAAGCATGACTCTCCTGGTTTCCTAAAACAGCAACTCACTACCACCGGGACCGGAGCCGACCATCTGCCTCAGCACGTGATAACAGCGTTAAACCAGGTGATACCGTTTCAATTACGTAAAGACGACACCGCAACACGTTCTGAAATATAGTGAAATATAAAAAGATAATACAGTTACATTCCGTTTTGTGAACTAGAACTACCTTAGAAAATTGTTGATCAAAACTGAACATGTCGGTTCGCTATGTGCACGCCCATAATTCAGTGGCACTGATCACTAAAATATTAATAAGTCAATAATTGTATGCCGGACAAGCAGGCATGCACAGTGAGATTGTTTCACTCTTTGTTCTAATTCTTTTCCTTGTATTAACGCGATTAATGGTTTATCCAGAGTCATGCATGGTCACGCATGGTCAGCTCTTGCTGTCCGCCATTTCTATCCGGAAGTCATTCTAAATTTGCAAATTCTCATGTTAACTTGCTGTCTTTCCGTTTTCATATTTTATTTAGATTCATTTAAGCTTTGATTTCTCAGTCTAATCGGGTGTGCATGCTTGCAGCGAACTCGAGATATGCTGATGGTTGGTTAATTTTATAAAGATTATTGTAGTTTGATATACACATGTAATTAATGTTAAAAGGAACTCATGAATGTACAAACACTACTTGTTAGTATACCCGTTGGGTTATTGTGAGAGTATTGTTATTATGATTATTTATCAGTAGGTATTGTAAAATTGATTTAGCAATGACTGATCATTACATAGAATGGTTGCTATACCTTTAGGGGTATGCTAACTATGGTAAGCCTAAGGTAAACTAAAAGGGGTTTTCTTAAAAGCCATGCTTGGCTTGGTGGTGATGGTCATGTGCCGCTCTAATTAAACTTGTTCAGGTTGCTGTGTGATCCTGAAGCAACAACCGAATGATTAATCATTGCTGGTCGCTCTCTTTGTTTCTTTCACTCAAGGGTAAATAACTGATTGTTTTGAAAACACTGTAATTGATTTGTTAATTGTAATACTTATTATTCTATAGATTTATGATGATTGATATGTTGAATTGCTGAGTGCATCAGGAAGTTTCAGTCTTAATTACTAAATATTTCTGTCTGTAAACAAACGCCCGTATATGTGTTGTACACTGTGCTTTATCAATGTTGTAAGGGGAGAAAATAAATATTGTTACGTTACTCCTGACTTTTATTTGCAAGTCCTGTCACAATGGGCTCAATGCATTTTATGCTTCATCTAGGCCATCCGCCTAGTTCTAAAAATTACGGGTCGCCTTCCCCTTGTCAGATAAAAAAAACTTAGTTTTTTTTTTCAGGAAAAAATTTCTTAAAACTTTGAGAAGGGGCAATGAGGCGGCTCACTGCAGCACACAACAGCAATAACAAAATTAACAAACAAATAGTTTTAGTGCAAGTCTACTATAATTCAGTTGAACAGTACAGAAACTTTTATAAAGCGCGTATTTTTACTAAATTCTAATGTATTGATATTTACTTTCATGGTAAATTAAGTGATTATCGTGATACGCCGATATAATATTAAATGTCCTGAATTCCATTTAAGCTGTCTCTGTGTTTAAACTACAGCCTACATATGACCCCTTTTGTATGATATTTTGTGTGTGCATGTGTAGTTTCGTAAACAAGTGTTATCTCTACCTTATTAAAAATATAATTACACCACAAAATAAACAAACAGAGAATATAAAAATTCAACTCATGTTAGAATGAGTTGTCGTTTATGTTTATGAAATCTTTATCTTTAGTCCAGTTTCAACAAATCTGTGAAATAATTTCTGTAAACATGCTGCACATTTCACAAGACAGTGTAGGCCTACTCAAAATCTTTGTCCAGCAGGACTTTTTTTATAAAGCTGCTCAATGCGCTGGTTGTATTCACGGTTTACTTACTGTAAAGTAATAAATTCTCGACGCAGAAAAATTATCATTTCATGACTTGTCTTTGGGATTACATCTCCTATAACGCTTTTAGAATACTGATATTTTGAATTAATTCGGTCTGAATGAATGTCTGAGCTTGTCCATCAACATAACAACTACGATCGTTTTAAAAATTATAAGTTGAAACTAAAGAAAATATAGTCTCGGACTGCGCCCAGTTCGTCTGAGTTTCTGTGAACAGTGGAAAAGAAAGCAAAACAAAACTTAAATGTAAAGACTCGCGTATGAAAGGTTTTGCTTATATAACTGCAAAAAGATACCTCTATAGTACCATGACAGTAACATGACACGTCGTAGTATTAGGATAATTCATTTCCTAAGACGTGTGACATATCTTACCCCTGCTCTAAACTTAATAAAGTTAAAAAATATACACCTTCTGATTTTAGTGCAAACGCATGGTATGCGACTATAAGCGACTGATATTCTGTTCGTATTGTTTTGTAAACGTAATGATTGAAAGATATTTTTACAAACATACTGGTTTCAGAACCAATTAGAAATTATTTTTTCGTAATTTACTGAAACTACGAACGTACACTTGGTTGCCTAAAAGCCGTATTTAAGGCAAAAATAAACTAACCAAATTATCGAAATTTAATATTCAATTTCAAAATAAAATTTTTAATTTGAAACCTTGTAACATTTCTTTGAAATACTCTGTTATGTGCGGATATCTGCTGGGCCCAGAAAAAAAAACATAAAAGACGCATGGTATTACAGATCAAAGACAAAAGCAGTGGAAGCAATATCCATCTTCGCACTGAACAAAGCAGCGGGTGTTCACTTGAGTCTGCTCTGCTGTTTGTGACCCTGTTATATCCTCTGCGATAAAAATAATTGAAAAAATATTTTTTCTTCAAAAAACTGTTTATATTAATTTGAAATCAAAAGCAAAAACTTCATAACATTTATATGATGTTACAGAAGTATTTTAAAAGAAAATAAATGTGACAAATATTTAAAATAATTGAAGGCGTTATGAAACTGGTTTAAAAAATTTTTATTTTACAAGTTCCAATTACATTTCTGATCTATTCTAAATATAATCCAATACAAAGTATTAAAAATTACGTGCTCAGTGAATAGAAGAGCTCTCCATCATGTTATAATATTTTGTATTGGAAACTTTGAAAATCGTTATTTCAAAATGTCATTTTGTCAGTTAGGCCTTTATTCTATGCAACTCCTCGCATAATTTAAGATTTAACTGTAACGTACAACATTCTCGCAGTACAACTATATACAGTGGGCCTGCACTCGTTCCTGATCAAGAAAGGCGGTTTGAAAATGTCAAGAACAAGAAATACGGATTAAACCTGTAACTGTGTGAATATCTAAACCCTGTAAATGATGCCTGTTTGTCAAATTTAGAAAAAAGGTACCTTTAGTAAATCCAACTAACTAGTAAATCTATGGCAGGCATAGTTATTAAATCTATACTTCCCACATTGTTTAAAATGTTTAGATTAGTCGTATGTACGATATATTACTTAGCCTACTTAAGAGTGAAGTTAGATTATTTGCACTCTTTAATTACGGTTAATATTTTATAATTTTCTTTTAATGTTTAATACTTTTAATTACATATTTAATATTTCTAATTACAAATTTTAATAACTGTAAAATTATCTGAAACCGCAGACTCTAGAACGCAACAGGTAAAGGGCAGCTTTCCCGCATGCGCTTCACACAACGACACGCACTATAGGCTATACGCCGTGAGCCGGTCTGACGCATTGACCACGAAATCTGAGAAAGTAATAAAAAAGGAAGAGACGATTCAGTATTTGGCAACACAGAGGAGCTCAAATGTTATACGAAACAGAAGTTGATCAAGTTTAAATCGGGGCTGATCACTTGCCTCAATAATAGACATTAACGTCACAAGATATTACGGACCACGTAACACTGGAATAAGCTTTAAACAAATGAGATTCTGCGACTGTGTAATAATGGCGCAGCTCAACGTCACACTAAATTACCATTCGGTTATTTTACAGAACGAAAATACATTATGTATATTTTTTGTAATGCCTAATGGTTATTTTCAATTAAATTGTTCCCGTTATAATTTTATGGCTCGAAATAACTTCTAAAATGCATTTAATACTATTTGGTGTTGTAATACATTGAGCTGTGTCAATCGTTTAGAGCAGACGAATTGATTGAACCTAACCCACTTTACCATTGTTTATACTTGCTATAAACTTGTTTGGTCCGGAGTGCAGATATTACAAGTTGTATTATTTTATTTTCTGAATCGTAGCAACTTTACATTAACTAACCACTAAATACTACGCTAGTTACATAAGGAGACTATAGGCCTAATAGCCTACTAGTATCCACATATTATAAATCCACTGAAATGTCTATTGAAATTTACATTATACGTTTAATTACCATTATATACTGTGTAATATAATTTTTACAAATTTAAAATTAAATAAATAAAATATAAAATATGTAGATATCAATATGTGATAATATGTAAGAATTATGTGCGTTGTCTGGATCTCGGTGTTGAACTCGCCGATGATACAGCTCCACTTTGGATTTACCAATTACAAAGAATAAATTCAATATAAATAATATTTTATAATTAAGTGTGATTGATTGATAATAAAATAAAATTTTGCAAATTATGGAATTTCTACGAATATTGGGTTTGAGTTAATTGGTTAATTTAATTAACTAATTGTGTGTGTACTTTTCTCAGGTATTTATTCTAGCACTGTAAATTATTCTTTTTTGTTTAGAAAAAAAAATAGTTAACATTAATTATAGAAATAAAAACAACTCTTGTAACTGAGTAATGATGTTCATTTATTAACATTCAAAATTATGCGCCAGTCAAACTGCGCATGATCAAGGCATTGGCTAATATGTGCTCCAGTCGGTAGCGAACAAGATCAACGAAATATATTTTTTACAAGGTTAGAAATTATGGTTCTTTTAACGAGTCGAAATGGTCAGAGGGCAAGGAACAAGATACATTCTTACAGGTATTCATAAACTAAATTATTTTGGCTGAAATAAAACAAGATTATTATTTAAATTGTCAATTAGAAAAATGAATAGCGAACCAAATCGACGAAATGACGTCACTCCTTTCAAGCTGGCAGTGCAACTCGTGCTGGTGAGTAAATCCAGTATGGCCGACGTCGCCTCGAATTTAACTGCTATACTGCTGGAACTGGCTGAGATTCTCCCGCAGAAATAAAATGATATTCCCTTCTCTGCGAAGTAGTGTTGGTCCAGGAATATAGTGTAGAGTGTCCTCTCGTCTCCTGCGATGTCGTTTTCGTGATGGGTTTCTTGTGAAGTGTCCGGTGTTCAAATATGTATAATTGTGTTCTGCGAATATGGTCCAAAATTGTCTCAAAATGGCTGTTGATTTCTTGTGTGTGAGTTTGATGGTGTTATTCCTGTTGGTTGGAGTTAGTGAGGTGTTATAAATTGGTAGTTAATGTTATTTTCACTTTTAGATCATCTCTGTTACACGCCGCATAACCACACTCGGTTTTACACAAATTATTCTGTTTTCAGTATTCTGCTAACACATTTCCAACTAGTCGTCTTCACGATTAACAATAGACTAATAGACTCAACGTCGTCGTTTTAGGGTAATTTGTGCTATGTCTTTTTCCTCTTTATATTGTTTAACTATAAAAATATCTGTCTAAGACTTGGTTCACCATCTAAATATACATAATAAGTTTTCTTATTTTTTACTGTAATTCAAATATTTCTTAATTTTACATAAATCTAACTACTCAGTAATATTAATTAATTAATTTTACATCTTTGGATATATAGCTGGGTTTGTTTCAAGCCCATTTAAGCCCAAAAATTACAATTTTTTATAATGATTGTGTGCCTCATATTTTGTACAAATTTATTGTTTAAATGGTTTTTTAATTGTTTTTTCTGATAATATTTCCATGGAATATTCTTAATAACTCCGTGATTATCTTTGTTGTTAATAATTTTGTTGTTAAAACACTTCAATATTGATTAATTTACTGTTTAGTCTGATTTGATTACCCTTATAGGCCTAGTATTATCTGTTTCCAAAAGAAGTTAATTTTCTTTCCTTTGTCATTCTATTCGCTATTAATTGTATCTGTATTAAATATATTTTCAATTTCTGTATTGTATGTATTGAATTCTATTCCCATTATCTAGCTTGGTTCTCTGATAGATAGTTTTGGTTTAATTGCTAGTCTGTGTTTTCTAAAATGGTGTCTTAGCTAGTCTGCTTGTACATTATATATGGTTTACTGTTTTGAATAAAATTATTACATTTCTATATCCTACTTGCCTCTCTGCCTTACACACTGGAAAATTAAATAACATGATTTTAAAATACAATGGAATATCTTATATCTACTAAACTTTTTTTTTTATAATATCATTTAACCATAACATAAACATCTTATGCCTATTATTTTCTACATATTTAGAATTATAATGGAAACATATTATTATCAGCACTATTATCAGTCGTTGGCTGTCCTTTGTTTTTATGTTTCCTTTTATCACAAACCTTATCCTATTAAAACATCTTATTCCTAATAACACCTTCAGTTATTAACTGTCTCTTTTAATTACTATAACTATTTTGATAACACATTAACATAAAAACATCTTATAACTAATGACACTTTCAGTTATTAACTGTCTCTTGTGTTCCCTATACCTAATTTGCTAATACAATAAAATAAAAACATCTTATACCTATTATATTGTTATTATGCCTAATCACTAAAACACTTTTATTTATCAACATTGCACTCAGTCATTAGACTGTCTCTTTAGTTTTTATTTAGTATTTCCCTACACTGATGGTAGTCTTTTTTAATAGATTTTTTATACCACACTTTATTATAATGTGTCATTTATTTTGGCTACACTAATGGTAGTCCTTTTAATAATTTTTTTTCCACATATTATGCTTACAACTAGTATACAATTCGGTTTTCTTTGGGATTGTATCTTGTAACTTGTTATTGGGTCTACATATATTAGTTTTAATTTTGTTTAATGGTATGTATTCCATGATTACCATTTTTTGGAATAACTCTTCTTGGTTCTAGTCTCTGTGTGGGAATCTTGACATATTTTGTCCCTTCTTCATTATTATATTAGTAATTTCTGGTCTTGTGGTTTCTCTGCATCTTGACCTTATACATTTCCCTTATTAATATGGTTTCATCCTTTTATTTCCTTTTTCTTGTCCTTCCCTTTTTACTGCTTCCCCAATCTACTGGGTATACTGCTGTTTTATTTGGTTTTTACATAGTAAGTTATTTTGATCAATGATTTTCTTTGTTATTTTTCATTCTTATTAACATTTTATTGACTTAATATACAGTTTCTAGTGTAATTCTTAAAACAATTCATTCTTCTCACTCACTATGGAACTTTTATTCCTTATTTATGTTGCATTAAGTTAAATGTTTAGCGTAATATTTTGTTATGCTACAACTGAATGAACCAATAATATGGTGGTTACTGATTTCGACACCTGACTCATTACGCGATTGCATTTAAATTTCAATTCTTTAATAAGCCTCACAATTAAGTTGTTAAAAAAATTGCGGGTTTACTATGAACGGTTCTTCTCTAGTATTCTTTCTGAGCTAGTATACAGTAGGCTGCTAATACCCAAAGGACAAAATTACACTTCCACATCAAACGGGTTTTACTTATTTTATATTTTTTGTCTCTGTCTTAACGATATTACTTCGTTGTCCTGGTTGAATGCAGTCTAGTTGTAGTACTACTTGTATAATGTGATAATGTGTTGCAGGACTAATCAACGACAAATTTTTAAGTGTGATGTACCCAGTAACGAAATCGGTTCGAAGCTACCACTGTGACAGAAATATACTTACGGAAAAAAGAAATTAATTCTGGATATATTTATCGAATTTTAATGCGCTAAAACCTTTCTGAGTGCAATTGAAAAAATTTTCACTTTTTTGTAATTTCAAAAGAAAATAAAGTCGTTTGCGCAAACATTATCGTTTAAGGAAAAACTAAATGAAAACGCTTATTATTCCACATCTTTCAGTATTGGTGTTTGGAGATTGCTATAGTCTGCCCGCCCTAGAATTTGTGACCAACAGGAGAGTGGCTGACAACGGCTAATCTTGAAAAAGGTGCTAGAATCGGACCAACAGGAACACGACATGCTCTGCTCCGTTCGTTTTTAAGCAGACCAATCAGCGCAAACTGGAATCTGAAAAGTTATAAGGGGAAGCTGCCTCCAATATTTGCAGCAACCTTGTTACAACTAGCGCTGTAAACGAAGGTTTACATTCGAAACTCTATGTTGTGATAATGTATTCTTAGAACAACGATACTGTCCGTGTACGCCAATCAGATTCCCCCGTTAGCATAAGGACATCTTCATTTTCAGTCCACGTTGTCTCAACTTTGTCATAGGCCTAATTAGTAGGTTAACGATTCCTCTGTTTTAACTGCCGAGGACGGCTGACGGTTTTTGGTATAGTGACTTATTTTCTGTTATTTACGATATCGTGTTTTTGTTTTGTATATTATTTAATATTTAATATTAGCAAATTAATATCTTTAGACCATATGGAGACCTCAGTAGCCCAGTAAACAGTTAAGTTAATAATATTTATAATAATGGTGATGCTGATGTTGATTAACAGTAATAGTTGTAGCAGTAGTAGTTCTCGGAAAGAGTTACCATTATTCGGACCTTTATATAAACAATAACAGATTAATGTCTGTAACGTTCACAAATGCATTAGGCTAGATAAAATAAGGTATTTCAGTTGGGAAATAAGGTATGTGACTTATTAAAAATATTAACATTAGTAAAACAAAAAAGCTTAAATTCAGGTAGGTAGGGTACATTATATGTTATTGCGTTACATATATTTTAAGTTCGAAATAGTTTTTCTTTGTCTTTTTGTTGTTTATGTATATTTTATGTTTATGTTTTTATTATAAGATATTATATGTTGTTTATGTTTATGTATAAGATAGGAAACTTCCATATTTAGTGAAATAGTTGTAAAAAGGAAAGGAATAGTTTTCTCAATAACTACCGATATTTAAATTAATAACAAAGAATATTTGTCATGTGTACTCGAGGAAAGAGCGAGATGCTTTTAAAGAAATGCTTCGCTCCTATGTTTATGGCAAGACGGAAGTTAGTCTTCTGGGAAAAAAATTGTACAAACAGTAAGAGCTATTTGTAGACATTCTGCAGAATTCGGCGCATTGCGCAATATTTGAAACAGTATAAGAATACATTATTAAACTTTTGTGTATCTACTCCTGTGTACATTTACAAGTAGGAATAAAAGTGACAGAAAAACGTAGCAGCAACATACGGGCTTACGATAGTCCTGTGAGTACTGTACCTGCGGTTAATCATTAAATGAAGCTATTATAACATAGTTGGGAAAATTTCACCCAGTTCTCCGCACTGAGGATTGTGTCCGCACCGAAACGTCAGCAATGGAAGATTTTAATTACAGGATACGGCTAATTATATAAGCCAGGACGTTTTATATAATGACGAGACTTTCAAATATTGTTTAACTGATCACTTTTGTTTTTGTTAAACATAGCCTACATAGTTTTTACGAGCCTCGAATGAGGAAATCGCAAGAATAAAGAAAAAATTACATTAACATAAAACTCATCACAGACAAGCATAGGCTATACAATACACAAGCATAATACCATTTAAACGGATCCTCAAAATTGAAAAAGAAACCAAGAAGCCAATGTCACTGTACATCGCATGCCAAAGCACAATACACATTGGTCCGCTTTCCAGGAAATTACTTGTACAAATTAAAATTTAATACTGGAAGCTGGAATGAGACAGAACTTTATATGAAGCTCAAATGTGGATCATTGAATGTATTTAGATGATATTTGCTGTTTCTATTAAAGGCTTTTTTTTATAAAGCTGTTACAATCAATAAATATAGGTTTAAGTTTTTTCAGAGACATAACATTATTATTATTCAGAGTATGCAGACGGCATATATACGTGATGAAGAATAAAACGTTTTATGCAACACGGAAAGAGTAAATTATTTATCCGCTTAAGTAAATAAAGCACATAAGGCTTCACTGCGTGCATGTATGCATGGCGCGTACGAGTGCGCCTGGATGAATTTACTTGCAATACTTCTATGTTATAAGCTTTGCTTTGGAATGCTTATATTCAAAGAGATAAGACTCTTTCCTGAATGCACACAAACGCAAGTAACTATTACCAGATGATGACCAAGATATTGTATTTCAATAAGTAGGCCTACGTAAAATAGAAATATCGGTTTTCAACACAGTGTAAAAATATATCACATTACAGCAGTTACTACACCATTACACCAGAATAAAGGCTTTATTCTCTTTTGCAAACATAGTATAATTATTAATAATTAAATTTTTAAGCTATTTAATAGGAATTGCAAGTTTTCACCGCCGGTGCTGAATGCTTGCACCTATGTTTATGGCAAGACGGAAGTAAGTAGGGTTTTATGGAAACAAATTGTGTAGAAACCTAAGGGGCTTCCTGTAGACAATCTGTAGGATTCTACGCTTGGCGCGTTGGACTGGAGGATCCCGCCAATTGCCTGTCTGTCACATGTTCTGGCAACATCGGCGGGAATTTGGAAAAGCATGAAAGCATAACGTACGATCTGTAATCGAACAAAGTACAAAAATAAGCCATCTAACGGGAAGAACAATGTATTGGTCTTGTAGACGAATCCTTCTATAACTATTGGTATTTACAAAGAATCAAGCAGGCCGAGGTATACACTGGCGAAACGGAGAGATAAGTTCCGTCAGAATACACGAAAAAATGTGACACGTCAATATAGTTCATAGAAGAATAAAAAATTTCGCCAGTCACAATTCAATGAAAATACAATATTCCATAATGCGATAATAAATAAAGCCATCACGTTTAGTGAATTCCAGTTAAAAGAACTTAACCAGACGAAACACAATGCACGAATTCTCGCTGTACATAACTGACTACACACTGGTGTAAATTCATATAAAAGTCAGTCAAGGTCACCAATGACGCATGGAAGAATATCTGTGCCCCCAGAAGTCACCCGATATTCAGTATCCTTCTACAACGTTTTCTGATATACCGTACTACTTAACTCTCATTACGGACCGAAAAATAACTTGAAGCGTGATTATGCATATTCCATTATGTAATTATCAACTCGCTAGATATTACATGTTGTTTTATTTCGTTTTCTTTGCCTCTGTAACAATAAATAACTAACCAACTTTACCAATTTCTGTTTGCTGTCTGATTCCGCCGTAGAACATACCATTGGGTCACATAACAGGCAGAAATTCTGAATCCAATAATACGTTTATTCACAGAAAACATTTATTTACATCATATAACGAATTCATCATCATCGTCATCATCATCACCCGTGCCTCTACAACCCTTGGTGAGTCTTGGCGTGCTCCAAGAGTCGACTCCATTCTTCCCTATTGCGTGCCCTGGCTACATTTTCTTATGTTCAGCTTTCTAAGGTCCTCCTCTATCTGATCTTTCACTCTACTTCAGGGTCTTCATATAACTAGTCTAATCATATAACTAATTACAGTTCTATACTGTACTGTCCGGTCAAATTGGCATTTAATAATTTTGACAGATGACTCATCAGGTGATTATATGCAATTAGTACACAAAGGCTACTAAGTTTATCAATCCCCGCACGACATCCGAACAAAATATTGATTACGTGATTCGAAAGGCCCAACATAGGGTTCCGACATCACAGAACAATCTACGTGTTTATCGAACGTTCCAGAGGGATCCAGAATGTAATGCGGTGGTGTACGTGACTCTTGACGCATTCGCGAGATTTTTCTGGAGGCCGCCAGCCGCGCTGACTGTGTCAAGGCCGCAATTAATTACGTAGTACACACTGGCGCTAAGACGTAGTTTGGAACGTTCTGGTCTGTGAGCGGATGTATAAATACATGGCGGCAGCGGCCTTAGTTTTCAGTATTAGTTGCGATATATTTACAGTGCGGTCCGAGTTTATTGTCGGGCGATTACAAGTGATTGTCTGGCGATATTACTGTGCGCGTTCAAGTGGTTATTAGTTAAGTGTTGTGTTTTATAATCGGACGGTATATTGTAATACAATTGTGTTTTAATATTAGTTTACATTTATTTGCGTGTGAACAATTTTTATTTGATTTGTAATAAGAGAATGTGTTGTTAATTACGAACTGTTTAACTGTGAAATTAAAGCTGGTGATTAGTGACTTAATTGGTGTCTTGTATTTTGTTTCCACTGTACCTACGACGATCAAGTAGGCCGTCGTAACAATAGTTTCATAATCATTTATTAGTAATATTGTCTGTTAAGATACTCTCACAGATCTAATTTCTTCCAACCTGTTATTAAAGGAAAGTGGGCTGTATCTTTACGCGTTAGAAAACAGTTTCTTAACCCGTTATTGATACCTATGTACCAGCTTCTACACAGTTATATTTAATTCGGATGTGATGTGATTTTACAACGCACGTACGCAACAATGAGAGCTAAACATTTTAGTATTCTATACAAGTTTCAATACAAATGATGTAAGGCTGTTTTTCATCGGCCCATTTCTCTGCCACTCTCCCCTTTAACACATTTTAAATAGGCCTAAACCTACGAACAGCGGTAGTACTTGTACATTTCTCGAATCTAATTATAAATTTCTTACTAGTGCAGTTTCCTTGCCGCCGCATAATTGGACGTTATTACTTGCAACTTCCTTGCAGAATAAGTGAGTAGGGTAACGCATTAGTCGTTACGAGGAGCTTTGCGTAATCCGCTTAGTTTCCAACCCAGACTTCTTATAAATCTGCTACCTTCTTTCACCTCAAGCAATATATACCATTATTTTATCAAAATGTTTGTATCAGTTATATCAATAATACAAAGATTGGATTCAGTGAGTAATTATTATCAAGCGTTAATTTAAACGTTTAACAATTCCCTTGTTTTTTGCATAGCCTTCATAATTTGCGTGAGGTCTTCCCAAATCAAATTTCCATCTTCACTCGGTGAATGTCTCGCAATTAAAATTTTAGCCACATTTTTCAAATTATCGTTGCATTAGAAAAAATATTTCTTCAACGTATATCGTCATAGCAACCAAAATACTCTTTTATCTAACCTGTGACTCAGCTGTAATAGTCAAGTGCTAGTGAGCTTCATTAAACATATTGTAACGACTCTAGGAAACAACATTCATTATAACATGTTTCTTTTTACGTAACCAGCGTTAAGGGGCTTTAGCTGCAAAGGGTCAGTGTTTTGTTGAGTTGGATTCCCTAACTTAAAAAAAATGGTTCGATATCTAAAGATTATGACTATTAAATGCGTATGTGATAAGAAAAGATTTTGTTTCTCAAAATTAAAATGGGAAAGCCACTGTCAAAATCCGTTAGAAATACAGTTTCAACTTCTTAATTACTTTACAAAGTTTAATCCACCCATTTTGTAGAAACGTATTTGCTGTTTACGTATCTCTGCACGTCCCAAACATTGCACAAATTTAAAAATTCTGACCTGACAAAAATAAGTATATAAAAAAATTAGATGTTTATCTTATAAACGAGAGATGTTAATATGTAACGTTTATTACATATTTAATTACACGGTACCAGAATATAGAGCTAATTATCTGCCTGTCCTCTTAAGATCGGATCTACGTTTTTTTAATTTTTCACTGGTTCAGTTTTTTCAACATTATAAAACATTCACATAACCGTTAACAGTTCGTTGCCACTAATTAGTTCCTACACATACAAAACTTACGAAACCATGTTTTTCATATTTCTGTGTGAAACAGACCTAAACAAGATGAGGAAGTGAAAAATTCGTGGTATCTGTTTGCAATTTATATTCTAATTATATACAAACTGGTTACTCGGCAAATAATAGCTTTTTTTTTTCGATAACGTTACAAACGTTTGCCTGACAAGCTCCACCAATCTTACTAACTTAGTCTGTTAGTAGACAACAACAAAAAATAAATAAATAAATAACTGAATAATAATCGTACAGTTCTTCTCTAGCCTTTCTTGATTTTGTAGCCTACACATTTTCTTGTAGACTCTCTTTTCTTTAAGATCGAGTCGAAAGTGTGAGAAGAAAACTAGAATTTGATTAATTAATATTCAGTAAAAGTGAGTATTTTCATAACCGCATCCTGTATTGCAACAATCAAAAATGTAGTTCTGCAACGTCAGAATAAAAAGCCATAAATTCATAAGGCCTGTACAGACCCATTGATTTTGTAACTTTCGTGGCAGTTAGGAGGGACGCGTAGTGACAATAAAGTGTCACCAAAGGAGTTAACATTTTTAGTTAATTTGCATTATAATTGTATTTTAAACTCGATTACAATTTGAAAGGAAAACGATATAACCTATATAACATATTTTCGTTTCACATTTAACTCGCAAACATTTCTAGTATTTGAACCCGTTCAAACCTACAGAACTTGACAATAAATTATTTATATTACTTTTAAACAGTTTCAGGTTTTGTGTCGTCGTTGTCACGAAGCAAACTGACATCCCTCTCAGTGTTGTCACCGACACCTCGGGGGCATGAGCCTCATGAACGCTTCACCTCTCTCTCTCCCGCTACCGCTGTCTCGCTGATATCTCTCTACAAAATATCTCCAAGGAATAGAGTGGCTGTCCCCAAGCCTCCCATTTCAAAAAAAAAAATATCACGGACCATTATGTGAATGTCTCGTTTTATAGAACTTACCGTCTCCAATAGATTAAAACAAGTTCTTCTCACCGAAAGGTTTATCAAAATTAAGAGTTTATAATAACCTGCTAAATCAAGTATTAGTGCTATATGGATAATGGGACGTAGACCACGACATGTAGGCAATAACATATGTTAATGGGTTTTGAGAAAACATTTTAAAGGAAATCATGGGAGTGTTAAACAAGGAGGAAAGTAACAGACGGCGAGTGAGAGAAACAAAAGTTGAAAGGATAACAGGCCAGGTCCTCGTCATCACTATCATCATCTCCACTTCACGGATTAGGCTGCGCTGCCTGTTCCGGAAACCACCTCGTCCTCGGACGCCCTACACTACTATACCTTGTGGGTTTAAGGTAAGTTTAGGAAGACGATCTTCCTGCATCCTTCCCAAATGCTTACACCATTTAGCCTTGTATTCCGGAATTGTATCCTGTAATTTAAAAATTTGTAATTTTCGCCTTAATGTTTGCATTTAAATAACGTCCACCCTTTGACCAGCGTAAGTAATTTCTTTCCTGCTGATGTAACCTTCCCGCTGACTCTCTGTGAAAGTACTATGTCTCACTCCCATACAGCGCCACCGGTACAGTCATAGTCTTATAAAACTTGAGCTTAGTGTCTTTCCTAGTTTTGTATTTTAAGCTTTAATGGAATGTTCCACACATATGTTTAAATTTTTTTAGTTTATTTTCGACATCACAATCAAATGCGGGGGATATTTCGCGTCCAAGATAATTAAAACTAGATACCTGCTTCAAGATGTTTCCAATAACCTCTATCTTTGTCCTTACAGGATATTCCTATTACCTTTGTTTTATGTGGAGATAGTACAAAGCAATATTCCTCTGTTAAATTTCTCAGATGAATACTCCCCTCTGCAAGTCCTTTTCTGTCTGTTGTATAATAACAACATCGTCTGCATATAGAATAATACTAAGTGTAGGCCTACATTGCGGAGAAAGCTTAATTCCACATTTAAAATTTTCCTTCCATCTTTTAATGATATGGTCCAAATAAATATTAAAAAGTATCAGGGAGATACAACAACCTTGTCTAACTATTTTATTCGTCTCAACTGGGACTGTCAATCGTTTTCCCGTATCAGTGACAATAGAGGTGTTCTGATACAGACTTCTAATCACCCTGAGAAGATGCAAAGGAAAACCTTCTGGTCATAATCTTCCAATATAGCCTCGGGCCAGGACCTCATTATAAGTTAAATTAGAGGTAGAAGAATAATGTGAATTGGTCACGTTTCAGGAGCAGAAAATGAGAGAAATATCAATAACAAACATATAAGCGAACCCATAGGAGACGTGGGTTCTTCGTGAAGACCAAGAACAATATTTTTAGATACTACAAATGATATAAAAAGACCTGGAAGAACTAAGAAAACGGGGGAATGATAGTATGAGACAGAAATAAATGGAAACGAATTTTTAGGGAGGTTAAATCTCTATAAGATTTGTATGGCTACAAGAAGTAACAAATAAATTAAAACCATGTGTGTTGATGAAAACTGTTTTAAAGGTGGGCGAAGAAAATTAATGAGCCTGATAAATGGTGTATAGTAAAATATAAAATTCATGTGAATACTAGAAAAAATTAATGCACGCTTGTCTTCTTCTGAAATCGCTTCATATTTCAACATCTTCAGAAGCGCAGATCCGACTTGTCGCTAAATTCACGCCCTTCCATGTTCCTGCTGACCATTAGATCCCTCTGATACGTTCTTCTTCTTCTCAATGTGATACTTTGTTTTTAAGAAGCCCATGTACGTTTCTAAACCTACTCGACGTTATAATTGTAACCACGTTTATAATAAAACATTAATCCAAACTCCAAGCTAAGAATAAATTTCTAAAGTTACCTCAACTATTGTGATGTAGTGGATAAGTTATTTACATTAGGGCGATCGCTTCGATAAAACTTTTATCAATATAGGAAACTTAATACAGCCAAGTGGTTGGAAACTTGAAAAACTTTATACAAAACTGAGAATACTTCTGTACAAAAAAGGTAAATATTTCAAAGGTAGGAGGAGCTGAATCAAAATCGTATATGTTTAGCAAGTTTCTTAAGGAGTGATAGGTTTCGTTTCATTGATTTCAACAAAGTAATCGTAGATTTAAGCCAATAAACAGCAGGATATTTTGTTATCGTTGGAAGTTGTATATATATATTCTTTTCCGACAGACGATTCAATGTTACTTCTTAAAGTCTCCTAATGAATAGTTTCTTTCCTGTTCTTTGTATGCTTATTACTTCTTCTAATGCTATAAATTGTATCTTACCTCGTTTTCCTTAAATAAAAGTCTGGAACTGAAAAGCAAATTGAAGATGAAGATATTTGTACCTCTACGATGTCATAAACTGTTACGTTTCGCCTTTACATACAACCTTTGCCAGTCAATATTCTGATATATAGTAATGTCTCTCAAATATGACAGCTCTCTCTTCTTCTTACCACGACGTATTACGACAAAATTTCTACATTAACAATAGAATTATTTGCAGTTTATGAATAATATGAGTGGGGTACATGGTGACCGGATTTAAAGCAACACACCATTTACAGTGGTCCGTTGATCAGTACTTAAGTAGAAAAAAATAAAGCGTCTTATCCGGTATTTCACTTTTGTATAATAGTTCCCTTTCTCCATTTTCCTGGTTTTAGATCCAGCGAATTCTTGTATTACTTCTTTGCTAAAATCGAGAATTCACTGTAGACTTCTTTCTAACTTTTACTCTGAAAACAAATGAAATGGCAATGTGTCTCACTTGGTTTGGAGTTCTCAATAAAGTACAGTAACGTCATGGTTAAAAATTAACAAAACATTTTTTAGAGGAAATAAAAGACTTTTACATATATACTTCATGTACGATGTTATTGATTTGAAACTTTCAGTAGTATGTGTAATACGTTTTGTAAAACAGTACGGTAATTTAATAAAATAGAGACTGGAAGGGACCAAACTAAAATTTATAAGCCATGGCAGTACTTTAAATTTTAATGGCAGCAAAGTTTGGTTCGTCAAGAACGTAGATGAACAAAGAATTCAGTCAAAAGAAATGACACTTCTCAGTGTGGTGAAAGGTTGCTACTATATTCGAAGTAAAGATACTAGACAAGAGCTCGAATTATTCGCTTTAGATGAGAAGGTTAAAGAAGGCAAGCGTGGCTAGACAGACACAAGTTGCGCAGGATGTCATAGCAACCTTATGTATAGGTCGCAGCATGAAGTGCGTCATTTGTTCCTAGCAAAAAATGTTAAGATATGAGTCGTCTGTGCACAGAAGCACATAAGACTTCTGTAAGCACATAAGACTTACAGGTAAGTAAGAATTTCCTAGCCTGACTCGACGCCTGAGGTGCAGTTCAGCGGCTTCATTCGTAAGATGTCGGTCGCCACGAGCGGAGCTGGAAGATGTGCTACGAACTGATAGTAACAGAATACAAAAATGGCGGTCCAAAGGAAAGCAATACCCAAATATCCAAATGGAATATATACGCAAAGGAAAACAATAAATAGAATGTTCAAGAAACAGGTGAATTGTGGAGTACAAACTAATTTATTAGAATTGTGCATAGTCTTCGAACATTCCTGTTGATTCATCATATAAACGGTCTCCAGATCGCTTATAAGATTCAATTAAATTTATTATTTAAAATTTACCTTATTTGATCCGTCTAGCGATCTTGTAGTTCAGTATTCCACTACATGTTTCGGGAATTTTATTCCCATCTTCAGGTAAAACTTCTTCTTCCTAGTATATAGGAGTCGTAGGTGAAATTATTAAAAACACATACACACACGAACGAATAAAACAAACACAACTGTTACAAATAACATAATTAAAACACCGTACACACGCAGCTAACGAAGACAGTGCGCACTGCCTGACAATCACATATCATCTGCGATGGTTATGTGACACATAGCAAACAAACACATAGCAGATGATATGTGACTGTCAGGCAGTGCGCACTGTCTTCGTTAGCTGCGTGTGTACGGTGTTTTAATTATGTTATTTGTAACAGTTGTGTTTGTTTTATTCGTTCGTGTGTGTATGTGTTTTTAATAATTTCACCGAAGACTCCTATATACTAGGAAGAAGAAGTTTTACCTGAAGATGGGAATATAATTCCCGAAAAATGTAATGGAATACTAAACTACAAGATCGCTAGACGGATCAAATAAGGTAAATTTTAAATAATAACATTTATTGATTCCTGTTGACTCTAAAACGACAACAAGAAACATGAAGACGTTTAAGTTATTGAAACTCAGAAAAATGAATACTACATATGAACTACACTTCCTTTCAGATAGATAGTAACTAAACATGAAGTGTTAAGTTACCAAACATTTGATATACTGCATTACCCGGACACAGTTAATATAACATGCCTGGTTGGCCGCAGAATATTAACACTGCATGAACATAAATTGCTCTGATTTACTTTGTGCGCTTCATACATCTGGGACCTCTGTGTTCTACAGACGTTCAATAAATATCAAGCAAAGCAATGTAGTTGACTGCGTTGCTTAATTCTGGGTTATCGCAAGGACTTAATATCGCCTTAAATTGAACATTTGTCATTTTTATTGTACTTCCGGCCGAGCACAGATGAATATATCGTTCGAAAACTTTAAATGCACTTCGCTTTTTTCAAATAATCCATTACTTGAAATATTACGAAACTTAACATATTGCCCTCCGAAGACCTGTTCTAATTCCGTCAAAATTACATCGCCCCTATCTCAAACTTCTCATGCTCTTTCAATTTTTACTGCCATTTGCCCTTTATTTGTATTTTTTTTTATCAAATTGTCTTATGACTGATAATAATTAGAGAACAATATGCATCTGTTTTTTCTAAAACAACTTTTTGAATTCCGATTTTTGAAAACATTATTAAGACAATATATTAGCACATGACATTCAGAAAACAATTAGGGTGCACATATCTACATATCTACATCGTACATATGTGGCTGGTTCAACAGAGTTAGCTCGTTCCCTGATTATCACTCCTGGTGACCGGGAGGTTACCACGACTTTTTTCATCAAGCGCAGTGAACCCCAGTAGCATACTCTACTACGCAGCGTACACCTGTTGAGGTGGGGGAGGACTGTTCAATTGGCTGTGGGCTAGCTGAACACCGCTAGGTGGATCTGAGGCCACGGCTCTGGGAAGTGAGAGCTGGGACTATACCGCAGATTACCAGTGACACCTTATACCTCCAAAAAACCTTCTCTGGCGAAAACCTTCTCTCGCTTCCTTGCGAGGGATGAGATTAACCAGTTTTCCCAGTATCAGGACTGATAATGAAGGATAGATTTGATTTCCTGGACAATAGAGTGACGAATGAGAAGACGCTTAACAGAGTAGAAGAGAAAAGGAGAGTGTTGTATATCATCAAGGGCAGGAAGAGGTGCTGGTAAATGGAGGACGGAGGAGGGGCCAGATGATAAGCGATACACTGGTGCTATATCATGAAATGAAAAAAATAGTCCAGGATAGGAAAGCATGGAGGGAGAATGCCCCGTAAAACCTGCATTTCGAAGAAAAACACATGATGAGGGCTGATAATAATTGGAACAAAGCGTGCGTCCAGCGTACGGTGGGGCGACCATGACGGTTTTTGTAACCGGCGCTGTAGGAACCTGCACCCGGCTCAAGTTCGGGGGGTTGGTTTCTCCTGTCGGCCTGACTGAGACCGAAGCGCCGCCTCCAGGCAACGTTATGTCTTGGATCAACAGTTTTTATTTTACATGCTATAGCGGTGAAGTTCGTTAGTCTCCTTGTACGGAGAGGGTTGAAGCCTTCTCGTTGATGTACACAGTGGGTTCAGAGCAGGAACGTTTCCTGCCTTATCTCGGTAAGTTAATGTAGTCTGCGGCGATAGTAAAGAGTAAATCCGGTTTTCGGTGCTAGAACGACCCATCCTGTGCTCAAGGTACACAGGTGCCGCTAGGTGGTCCTCTATACTATAAGTTTAATAAATCACAACCTCACTTAGTACAATGCAAATCAGATTCTCTTGCGATAGGCACATTTGTAGTATATGTATTTAACAAGTGGATGCATCTTATAGGCTAATACGTGCTGTATAAATCGCTACAAATTACTATAACACGAAACGCGCACGAGAAGAAAAACAAGAAAAAATGCGTATGGAGACTACAAGGTTATCAATATAGTCTGAATGTATTTTGCAATTTCTCCTAAAGTCATTCAAGTAAATTACCTACTAAAGTAACTCTGAACCATCGTATACATTATACTAAATATGGGAACCCACTCTACATACAGTAAAGGTTTGCATTAACATTAATAATGGAGATGTAACTGTTGAAGTTTCCATTACCAACTTCTGGACTTATAGATGCTATTAGGTTCAGCTAATGTTACCAGGCTAGGTCTTTCTCTACTATAATCAGTTGATAAAATTATTTGTTTATTGGTCTCTATTCTCGAGTTCGAAGACTTTTTAGTGTTGTTTCTTTAATGTTTTCTTATTTATTACAGTATGCTACATATATTTAATTTAGGCATTAAAAACGTACACACATTTTCAAACAACACACACACACACACACACACACACACACACACACAACATTTTAGAATTTCGAAACATAGAATACACACTTCAGTCTAAGCTACTGCTGAGAAATAAAATACTGTACCCATATCATGTCATCAGACAGCCGTGGTGTATTCAAAGCCGTTCAACGTACCATCCTGTTATCCTGCTGGCTACTGTGGTTTCACTAAGTACTTTTATATACAGATAGATAATATGCTATGCGGATAAATTTCAAAAATTTCACGTAACTTTAATACACATAAATGCTTCTACGATACGAAACCGTGGACCCTACGTCTAGTCTACTTTTTCCAATACACACTTACGCAATAAACACTTTATCTGCTCAGGGTTCTTATTGATATATAAACTACTATTTTGTTTAGCAGTAAACAGTTTACATGTAGGCCTATATTCTTGTAAACAATTTTGTTTTTCTAGAATCCATATTCATTCATTAGAATCCATATCGTTCATTAGACTTTTAATCTCATATTACCACATATACTTCTACACAATTTTATTGTCTGAAAAATTGAATTCATACAATTTATTATTTATATTAATAGACTTACTGTGTACATTGAAATGGTCTAGGAGTCATACAAGGGAGCCAGCTTGAGCCAAAGCAATACAAGACACTGGGCAGTCAGTAGTACCCTTAACAATCTACGTGTTACGCTGAGGAACTCAATTATACTGGTTAGACCTGAAAGACACACTTTGAAAGACATCTGTGCTCTACAACTGTTATGTTGCAATAAAAGAGTAGAGAATTCGGAATTTTTGTAATTTTTCCATAATTGAAAAATTATCTAATATCGAACTTTACATAATGATAAATGTACTTTGTTCAAAATAACTAGCGAGTTCTGCAGCTGAGGAAGATTACTAGTTTAGAATTGTTTTTTAAATAAAGAGATTTAACCATCCTCACAAAAAGGGAACAATGGATTATGAAAGTATCTCGTTAGGAAATCTTTTCTGACTTGATCATTAAATGAAGTCATCCAACCGTTGTAGAGTACTGTGTCGTTAATAAGTGATAGCACGAATAAATATTGTTTGTTCATTTCTGTGTTTAATAATACCAATTAAGTAATAACAATTAAATCTGTACGATTGGGCTAGCCGGTTCGCGGTGATGGTACTTGATGAAGGGTTACTGACAAAAATTGCCAGTTGTTACAAGACCTACTACAAAGATATTTTAGTTTTTATTTACAAATATTCATAAACAAATTGTTAGAGCTACCCAGTATTGTAAGCTCAATAACGAAGGAACTTAGATGCTGGAAGCACGTGTTAAGCAAATGTAAAATATTTAATAATCTGTTTGATGTTACCTACGAAAAGTTTAAAAGCTTTAGTAAAGAGTAACTTAATTACATACACGACTTGGTTTAAACTAAACGGCTGTATTTTTAGAATATGCTTATGGATAATAAGATTCAGGCTGTTTTAAAAACATAAAAGTAATAAACAAAATGTTTCGGGACTTGGAGGGAGTTAAAGATTTTGCGGTATACGCAGGTCACACGATTAACCTCTGATTAATTCAGACGTAGATTACGCGTTCTCTCTCGCCTTCACGAACGCTGCAAAACAATGACTCTGACCGAATGAACAAAGGAGTCTCAGAATAGCGCACAAGAAAACGGATTTGATTATACTAGACGTAGCAATGTCAACTAACAAACGTTTTTACTGTGCTTGAATTCATTAAAAAACACAGAAGGCATCATTGTTCTTGTAGACAAAGAATGAAAGTGGTTTATTTTAACTGAATTAAAAATTTATTATAAATTTCGCCATTTACTATTCTATTCTGAGAGGTTTACATCTTTGAGAGGTCATGTCATAAGATAAATCTTTGGCATGAAAGATAAAGAATAAACAAACAAAAATCAGTTTCCAGAAAATAATATAATAACGAATCGCGGGAATTTCAAAAGACCTGTGAGAATATTGAGAGATGAAAAAAAATGTGCAGTGAAGACGTTAAGTTCTCAGAGTGCAAGGAGGAGGAAGAAGAAGAAGAAGAAGAAGAAGAAGAAGAAGAAGAAGAAGAAGAAGAAGAAGAAGAAGAAGAAGAAGAAGAAGAAGAAGAAGAAGAAGAAGATGATGATGATGATGATGATGATGACGGAGACGAAGATGCGTGTAATAAAAGTGGACAGTACTTGTGTACATAATAGTAAGACGCAATTAGAATGTAGACCTACTGCATATTAAAAAATCACGCTCTTATATCGCGGTTATTACAGGTTGAAGCACCATTAAATTTTAGGCCTATTGTAGTACCTGTTTTATGCCTATTATATGTGTTTCAAAACGACCACGTATATTTCTGAACGAATATGTTCTTAAACGATCAAAATGATGTCCCCACCGTTTATTCTCGAAGTAAAAATGTGCTAAGTAAAACCAAACGACGCGAAGGCTGACCACGGGAAAACTATGATTCAGCAGTCAACTAATTAACTTTACACTGACTGGTATTCAGAAAGCCGGTGTGGAGAGTGAATTTTTAGGTTAGTAAGTTGCTGAAACAAATCGGCCAAACATTAACTACATTGTGAATACTGAACCAAAATTCATCGAGCTCCATTCACCAAATATTAAATTTCAATATTAATATTAAAATTTGTAAAATATCATGATATTCCATGACCAAAACAAATATAGGCCTAATATATTCACGGGGAATAATACTTATTATATTAATATGATATATATGTGACTATTTCTACAGAAGTCTACAAAAGTCAATAGTAAAGCAGAAAATGAAAAAATATATAAATATAACCTTGCGTAAATAAATTTAAAAGAGTAAAAATTATGTCATTACAAAATTAACTCATATGTCATTCTTCGTAGTGTTAGAAAACGTTAATATAATAAGATAGTACACAGTAGTCCATAATATGGTACAACACTAATCATACATTGGTTAAGAAAGCAGCAAATAAGTATGATGGTCCTTACAAATTTCAGATGCGAGGACAAATCGCCCATACTGAGGACAAACTGACTTCAGTAGGTACGCGCAACCACTACACAGCCTTGAATGACCTGTGGCTAACCGTAACCCTCCATTCTACTCCCCCCTAAGTGCGCAAAAAAAAAGATTGTGTCTCGGAAAAGTACTATCATGATGACGCATGATATTTTATAAGAAACAACTGGCAGATTTTAATGTGATGTTCAATGCATACTGTGATCACCGTTACAATAATACGATATATAGTGAACCTTTTACTATAGAGAATTCAGAATTCGTTAAATAAATAAGTGCGTTTTAGAGGCAGCTAGACTTTAATGCCTGTTTTTTGTGTTTTTTTTTTATTGCGACCAATAAATGACACAGGGACTACTTTTCAATTTCAGTCAGATAGAAATTTTATACCGAATTACTAGTTGGGCTGTTGTACTGCAATGTCGAATGCACAATAAATTTATTTTTAACAGACTTTTGGGTGGAATACATACGCTATCAAAGGATAAGAATGTCCAAAATAAAACAGTCTGCTATTGGACCTTCGGAAGGGAGTATCCTGAGGGAGAATATAAATGATAAATTATGAACTCTTAAGCGTATTCAGTAACACAAGAAATAGTAATAGAAAATATAATGTGAAAACCAAAAGGAGATAAGAAGATGATACTGCAATTCCAAGTAGAAATGGAATACAACATGAGAGTAGAGGAATAGTATGAATATGGCATGAATATAAATGTTGAAAGAACTACTCAGCATAGCATGTGGTATTCTAGAACAGGTGAGCCATTTTAATTATTTGGGAAATGATATTGGATATGATAGGAATCACGATATTGAAGTTAAGTTAGTAAGTTCCAAACGATATGTGGGAAAATCAACCGTATTTTTAGAATCAAAGTACGTTGTGATAGAAAATTAAAGTTCTTCAAAGTTATGGCAGTCCCTGTACTGTCCTATGTGTGTGAATTATTGACAACAACCAAGAAACAAGACAGCAAAATACAGGCCTCGGAAATGGGTTCTAAGGTGTTCTAAATTTGACCGTATAAAGAATGAGGCCATAAGAGAAAAGTTACAAGTTTTCAGCTTGAACGAAAAATTAAGAGATTGCAAACAATGTTGAAAAGAACATTTAGAAAGAATTCAGATTCCAGACTGGCCAATCAAGTCTGGAATTACAAACCTATATGGCACAGGTGTGTGTGGGTAGACCCAGGAAGAGACGGCTGCAGGATGTTTGAAGGCAGAACAGGCAGCACCTTGCCTACGCCGTGTTGTGAAGATGATAATGAATATTCATCATACTGAGGAAAAGGAAACTTATGCAGCGGAATAAAGTGGATGCCTGGTCCTACGTCTGCCACACCTATCGCACGACAGATAGCGTGGAACAGTAGAGAAATGATATCAAGTGACGTTCAATATTCTTAACAGCTTTAGCGCCTGTTCTTGTTTATTACGAATTTGCGTAACGGATTATTATACTTATGTTGAAGGACTGAAGAATCAACTGTGTCTTAGGTAAATAAAACTTATGACTTTTCCACTGCTTCTCCTGTTTAATTAAATTACACGGAAATTAAGGTCGCTATCTATGCGTCAACACGAATAAAACTGTTGTAAGTACAGAAATTAACAGACGCCCAACGAAACCATTATTAATCAGTCTCGTCAACAATACGCCCAATATGGTCACTAAATTGTGCCATCCAATGAAATACTGACTTATGTACTGGAAACCTATTGCATGTTATGCAGATACAAAAGATTCAAAGGTTACTTTAGCAAACCTGAAATGAGCGCATATTTAAGAGTAACTGACATAAAACGCTTTACTAGTAAGCGTCAGTGAAGAGCAACGCAAGTATGTACGCGCCAGTTGGTGAGGCCGTGGAAACTTTGATGCGCACAAATAGCCTACACATCTCCTTGGTAGGAAATGTAACTTCTCCTTGAGGGAAGTAAAAACGTTTGGGTCTAAAAATATGATGTCAGAAACGTTGTCAAAATGTTAGATAGGCCTACCAACAAACTGACACCATGTGTTACGAGTCCTATACCTCAGTGTAGTTGGGCTATAATTGCCTCGAGTGAGTGACGTATTAATCAAAACCAAAAGTTCTCTCTTTTTTGTTGGTTTCTCTTTATAAAGTACAAAAGTAAAGGGGGGCAAAATGATAAAGTGTGTGTGTGTGTGCCCGCGTGGCCACGTGAGAGCCGCACACCCTAGCTGAATATTTTTGGTCAACAGAAATACGCAGTCCTCTCATTTTACAAATAAAAACAAACTGTATCTAAAAAACAAATCTCGTTTGAAACGTGTATACATAGTCGACTGCGAATAAAATTACATAGGTTTGAGTATCACACGCAACCCTTGAATCAAAACAATAATCCACAACGTGGAGGCACAATTCATCGCCCGCAAAGAAAAAACTTATGTCAACGTTTCCTCTCGGAAAATCATGAGCACAGTCTTTAGCGACAGAAAAGTGGTTTGCTTATGGATTTCTTCCCTCAGAGCCCCACAATCAACTCGGATGTCTACTGCAAAAACGCTCACGAAATCACGATCCAGAATTAGCGACATGGGATGCCTACCCGGGACATTCCCACGATTCATGACAATGCCTCGCCCACACCCTGCCACTGCAACGCAACGTCTCCTCTCATCTTTCGGCTGGCAACAATTTGATCATCCACCGTTCAGTCCAGACCTCGCACCAAGCGAATATCACCTTTCAAACATCAGAAATCCTTCCTTGGTGGCCAGCGGTTCATAACAACGACGATATCAAAGCAGCTGTTACTACGTGGTTCAAGTCACAGGCTGGTAATTTCTGCGACGGCGGGTAATTTCTGACAACCCCTGGTGTCATGCTAATATAAGTGCTTTAAAAATAACGAAAACTACGCAGAAAAGTAGTTTAACGCGAACTCTTGAAATAGCAATAAAAATATTTTGCAAATATATTCTTAGTTTCCTTTAATACCCTATCGGAACTTACTTCCTTAATACTCCTCGTATTTCAACATTTGAAGTATAAATTCGATTTTACAGAATTTGTATTTATGGACCAGTTTCTAATAAAAGGTAACAAACTTTAATGCGATATTGCAAAAGAACTGCTATTTTGCATCAGTATTGACAAGGTTGTAGAACCTTAGAGCCATTTCTAATGAAGGAAGGGCTCAATACCACAACAGAAACTTTCTAATGAGCGAGAAGCTCTGGACACGATAATGGATTTTATTACTGGCACACACGATTAGTGGCTACGTGAATATTGTCACCGCATCAGTAATCTGAGAAACGTTATTATTCGTGGATAACAACATCAATTAAAAATAGACCACTTTCTTCAACCGCGACCAGGAACATCTTAATTAACAAACGTTGATCCTACAGTTTGTCAACACTTGTATTTGAAAGTGACAGTGATTAAACAAATTACAATTCGTACATAGGACCTTATTTATAGTTTATTCTACTATTAGCTACAAATTATTACAATGTTTTGTTCACATTTCTGGGGGGGGGGATGATGTAGTTTATACTATGATCAAATAGCAGTAGTGTAGTGTGAGGCAAGAGTCCGCACGGGGCAAGATTCCTAATACGTCGTAGTTACTAGTTTTCTTAATAGATGTAAGTTGGTGTCTGGGCTGTTGAAGAAATGCATTCTGCTGGTTGGACACAGCTAACAAGGAGTCTAGCGCCATTACGGTGAGTGAATAGTAACGTTGTTTAATTTTGTGGAAGTTGAAGTTATTTTACAGTGTAATTTAAGAGTATTTATACAAATATATACTTTCTTATTATTTGTTTTCGACAGTACATTATTAAAAGGTAAGTCTGAGGTTACATATCAACTTAAAGTTAGTGGTCAATCTTATTTTATTGAATCATAATAAGTCAGCAAAAAGTATAGAACACAGTGGGACAAGTTTCCGGGGGCAAGAGTCCTCTTGGTCTCCTGTGCGGAATCTTACCCCACATGAACAAACTTAACATTACAATTAAATAAAACTTGCATTAGGCCTACAATTGTTGTTAAGCGTTCCAGAAGTGTGTGCTGGGGAGTCCCGCTGATTTCAAAGTCTAAATTTCAAAGGAAGAAGAGGAATATCGTGTTCCGGGAAAGATGATTATTATTGCGGAGGTTGTGGGCACCTTTACGAATCCCCCCCCCTACAATCGACTGGATCGTGTGTCGTCAGTGTAGTACGTGGTGGGAAGAGCCGTGCACGAATTACAATGGATTGGGCCATTTCGTGTGTGATAAGTGTCAGTAGGACTCTTACCCTACACAGACCGGACTCTTGCCCCAAGGTTGGGGAAACTTTCCTATTTTACATGCTTTTGTTTTCTAATTTTTTTTACCAAATACTGTAGTCAAAATTGTTGTGTACTCATTAGATTTGTTAGTATATAGTGTAACAAATAAACCAGTAATTTTCAATAAACTTTATTTTGGTTCAGTAGCTGAGAATTTGTTATTGTATTTTAAGTGAGGACTCTTGCCCGTCATCCCTATACATAGCCTATATAATCAAATAAAGTGATGTTTGACACACTGTAGAATTATTTTCTATCGTATTTATTCAAGATATTTTATTGTAAAAGTATAGCCTACTGATGTTAAATATAGCCCCTGAATAAGATTAAATGTATTAACTGAGGTTTTCTCAGCAAGTTTTACGTTGAAAACCTAAAAAACATGCAAATTTTTATTTATCTTTTACGGATTCTGCGGATTGTAGTGCGTACAATATATTTTGTACTTTTGTAGTACTTGCTTCGTATGTAGGTTGAAGCACGGACAAGGTTTAGTAATTATTTGACACATTATCCAGGTACACAAATCCACCACGTCTATAATGGACGCACGGGGGACGTGTTTTGGCGCCTACAACAATACTATGTGGAGTGTTGAGTTCAGGGCAGAGTTGATAAAGACTAAATGCATTAGCAAAACTAGTTTTTTCCATTACAGTGCCTACCCGTGGTGCTCAGAGCATAACAGAGCGACGCGTTTCTACGCGCGGCTGTTTGAAACGTGCTTTGGGCAAAACGAATTGCTGTCACAGTGAACGGAATTATGACACGAAATCGTGTGTTTAGTAGCCTACCATAGTTTATACAGAAATAATTAAGACATCTCTATATGCGTAATGAGTATTAATATGTTTGAAATATTTAACTAGTATATTATATGCTCCATGAGTTTCAGAACTCGCTTACTATTATCAACGAAGTGCATTTATTATTACATAAATTTCGATATTAGATAACTTTTCAATTATTCGGAAAATTATAAAAATCCTGATTAATCTACTATCTCGTTAGTAATATAACAACTGTAGGGCACACTAGTAATATAATAACACTAAAAATTCTCATTATTTGGATTTGGGTTACAACTTCTTTCAGTCTGACGCCCTGCTGATTTTCAGAAAATTTAAAAACTTGTTAAAATGTTTTTAACTGGGTGACTGGGTCGAAAATTTTGTAATTGTCAAAACTTAACACTACACTCAGATTTTACTGAAAATTCTATTTAATTTATACCCCAACATGAATTTTTACGATTTCATCAAAATGTTGTCCCAGTTTTTGAGCCTTGACATCCAAAAACTGTGTAATGTTGAAAAATATAGATTATATTTGCTTTTTGTTAAAATTACCTTTAATTTGATACTCATCTTGGGCTTTTGTAATTTTTTCAGAATTTTAACTCCCACATATTTTTGCCTCTCTATTTTTGTGGGGGGTTCTTGTATTGAAGACAATAAATAACTTTTGTCGCAGCGTAGACAAAAAAAATGATTTAAAGCTGCTTTATAAAGACAACTCATGGTTCATCCTGTGTGTGTGTGTGTGTGTGTGTGTGTGCGCGCGCGCGCGCTCAAGTATTTTTTTATAAAACTTGAAAGAACGAATCATAAAACGTATTTAATGTGCTCAGTTACTGGAGTGCATATTCCCAACAATGATCAGCTGCTGTAAGACTGTTTACGACAAACTATCATGTTTACGAGAGAACAAAACCAGAGCATTCTTGTAGAATGGCACTCAAACAATAATTTTTTACACACATTAGTTTAGATTTTTTAAGAAAGCGTTTAGAGACGCATATAAAGTAATAAATATACTCTTTCCGTTGTTGCGAAACTATCTTCAGTTACTGAACGACTGTACGACAATTAATTACCACCAGTCTATAGTTATAATTTTTGAACGTGTCAACATCTTTTTGTAAAACTTAGCATCCGTGTCCATACTTTTACCCTCCAGAACCTATCGATTTTGACATTCCCCAAAAAAATAAGGGGGGGAGGCAAAACTGTAAGAGAGTAAAAATTGTGAAAAAATCGCAAAAGCCCATGTGAGGTATCAAATTTAGGGAAATCTTAACAAAAATCTAAATATAATGTTAGTTTTAGAAAATTGAAACATTTTTGGACGTCAGGACCTAAAAAGTGGGTGAAAATTTCAACAAATAAGCAAGAATTCATGTGGGAAATCAGTATAAGAGAATTTTAACAAATGTCTCCATGTAGTGTTAAGATTTACAAATTTCAAAATTTTGAGACCCCAGGATCAAAATATCGGTATGGAGAACCACACATGACTTCCATGTTCTAAGATTCATATTTAAAATCATTTTCGAAATGAAATATTTCCATAGAAACTACTTCTTTCTACTTACAGCTTCAGCCTTAACCACAGTAGGCTACTGTGGTCACTAACGTATACCACCTCACGTTATCGCACTCGATTTTCACTGATGTTAGAAGTCGATGGCACTGCCGAAACGTCTGGTTTTGCAGAAAACATTGGACTACGGCCAAACAGCCCGGGAAGGAATTTTAACAACAAAATACTTCTTTGTTGCCGATAACGTAGTACACATAATAAATTATCCCCTCCCACTTCAACTATAATTTTCATTTATAGAAATTTACCCCCACCCCGTTCAACTAGCCTCTTCATTTATAGATATTTCATCTACGTTTCTACAGTGGACTATTATGATCTTACCAGGATACTTTATTTATCAAAATTAAGTACTTTACTCTGGTTAAAACATAAAACTTTGCTGGTAAACTACCCTTTCCCCGAAACCGATCTTCACCAAAATCAAAAGGCCTTGAGTCCTCTACAACTCAGGCATATATGTAAAAAATAACTTGATTCTGTTTGAATTTACGGTAGTTATCGTTCGTCATGAAAAAATTACTCTTGTTGAAACATAAAATGTTGCCGGTAAACTACCCCTTTCCCTTAACCGATCTTCACCAAAATCAAAAAGCCTTGAGTCCTCTACAATTCAGGGATGTATGCACAAAATTAGTTGATTCTGATTAAATGTGCGGCAGTTATCGTTCGTCATAAAACAAATTACCCTTGTTAAAACATAAAACGTTGCATGTAAACTACCCCTTCCCCTAAACCGATCTTCACCAAAAACGATAGACCTTGAGTACTCTACAATTCAGAGCTGTATGCAAAACATTATTTGATTCTGTTTGAATTTGCGGCTTTATCGTTTGCCATAGAATAAATTCCACACACACACACACACACACACACACACACACACACACACACACACACACACACACACACACACACACACACACACACACACACACACACACACACACACACACACACACACACACACACACACACACACACACACACACACACACACACACACACTTTTAGAAAAATGACTTTTCTTCGTGTTTTGAGGGTAGTACAATGAGAATCAGCCGTTATCTCGAACACGATTTTTTTCGCCATGACCATACTTCCATTTTCTTATGGAACATGGAAGTAAAAAGAGATCAAAACTTTGGAAAAATTGTAAAAATCCAGCAAGGTGTCAGACTAAAATGAATTATAAGCCCAAATCCGGTCCGGATGTAGGTCTACTTCGTTGAAAACAGTGCGCGAGTTCTGTAGCTCAGGGAGCATACTTGTGTTAATTAGGCCTATATAAATGATGTCTGTTTTAGGTCGTATGCCAATTGGTTGTTTTCCTATATCATCTTGATATACTGAATATAATCCTTTATAGGTCAGAGACGTGTACAATCACGAAAAAGAAGAGCTGTAGAAACGAAGCACTGGAAACATGCATTTGGAAGCGGATGAAAGTAATAAAATGGATACATAAAGTAAAGAATTCAAGGTGCTCAAAAGATTCTAGGTCGACAAAACACCTCTTCGGATTAATAATGAATGAATTTAAGCATTATGCCTTCCTGAATTCGTTTTGCAATTTTGCACAATGCTATGTGTGCTACTTTTTTTTAGAATAGCACAAACCGGTATTCCCCATTACGCACCAGATTTTTAGCTGATGCGTCGTCACGTTCCAATACTATCGGTGTTACTAGATATTTAATTTCGTATTTTGCGGCGGGACGACATTAGTTTAACACGTGAAATAAAATATGAACAAATATTGCGTAAGGCATGTGGTAATACGTAAATTGAAATAACTATTATTAACGGAAATAAGAAAATATATTATAACTGTCCATATAAAATTATGGGATGGTTGTACGTGCACAATTTATGTCATCATATTATGTGTGAGAAACCAGTACGGTGTGATTACTAAATCATTGAAAAGGCTTAGCTAATGTGCCAGCTTTGAGAGAGATTACACACTGACGGCGTCACAAAGGTAAACAAACTGAGTAAGCTTCACTTTATCTCGGTGTTAATGAAAACGTGGTAACGTTCATGGCAAAGAGATAATTTCGTAGGCAGAAAGTAATTTGCCTAATGGTGGCAGCAGTGGGTTCGTCTCGTCAGTTTTTGAGTGTTATCTAATGGATATTCGTTCACTGAGATCTCGTTTTAATAATACATTGTTGACAACTTTATAGGTTATTGTTTATTTATTACATGGAACCTATAACAATTGTACAGCTATTACTGTAAGCTACACAATACGCCTACCGACCGACAACGGGTAGACATTGGCTGAGCTGATAATATAGGCCTACAGTTGACAAACATCAGTGTGTTGGGATAAAATAACTTATCTCAACTTAAGTTATAACATAATATCTTATGATAAGATAGCGAAACGTTTCCTAGAAATCAGAATTGAGAACCCTATGAATCACAGTATTTAGAGGTACACGGTAAGTATCACGCGCAGGTTCCCCCACCAATCCCCCCCCGGCCCCGTCTTCGTAACGCGTAGTCTGTTGCAATAACTTAGCATAGGCTGTTTCAATCGAAGCAAGTATTAAATAATTTAAAACTTATATTTTACTGAAGTTATTTAATTTCTTGGCCTTTTTCTTCCACAATCAATTGCCTTGTCGCCGTATCTGTTTAAAAATCTCGTCTTATTATTGATTTCATCCTGATAAATGTTCACGTTCTGACGCAACTTGAAATCGCAAACTCATCAACACTATTGTATTTTAATTTAAGTATGTTCAATAAAGTTTTCATTAATTTACTAGTCTTGTCCAAGCCACACGAGCCATGAAATTCTATGAAATCTCCCATTTTAAACAAAGTTATTATCAACTCATCAGGTGGATTCATAAGGGCGCCTCTTGATATAGCTGAAAGCCAGGCTTGTTGGTTATTCGTTGCATGGCCGGACTCGAGACTTGTGGCAAATTTTTTCATTGACTCTGCAAGCCACATACCATCTTCAACAAATCGGTTTTTTCTTTAAAATTTCCTCTGCTCCACTGTTACGTTCGGTCCTTCCTCACAGTTTCGATAATAAACTGTGTGTCAGTGATGGATGCACATTCTTCCTCTATAGGCTGTATGCTGTTGGTCTCGTAATTTTTACCTGAAGCAGAATTAACTCCCTTGTCAGTTCAGGTCCATAAATTACGTCGGCACTCAGTGTAATGAAGTCGTCACGTGAGCAGTTCTCATTTGGTATTATAACTGAGGCGTTTCTGCTCAGAAGCAGAAATTTAATTCTTTGATTTTCTGCTGTTGGCAGTGGATGATTATAAAATACTCTCAGGCATCTAATTTGAGGAAAGTAGAATTTCAGAACAGACATTACGTATCCTTATCCTTTGAATTATAATTCGTTGTAAAGTCCTTAAAGGCTACGGATAGACATAACAAGGATTGTTTAAAAGTGATTAAACGAGACTTTCCTATAGCTCTTATGGAGAAACATAAAGTACGAAGTCGATTTAAAGCTTTATCCTTCTCCTCTAAACGGGTTCTGTAAGCGCTTTTAATCTTATTAGTAGGATGCTATAGCAGTCTCGAATTTAACACATCGAATCCAACGTTTACAGTCTGTATACATTCTACTATACTACAATGTCCTAGGAGGAGGTATCAAAAAGCCCAAATTTGGTGATCCCCTCCAAAAATATTTTTTACACTTGTATTATCTAGTGCTATACCAAGTTCTGGAAAAAGTTTCCTGTTCGACGGTCCCATGGCACAAACAAATTCGCGCACCCGAAATCCCGTCTATTCTACCATTTCGATAGCAACATAAAAAAGTTCCTTGAACAGTGATTTGTTGAACCGTTATATATTGTTTCCTCTTGCCAAATAAGGTTTGTATGTAGCCCTCGAAGTATGTCGAACGCTGTCGTAGCAGGGATCTGATTTGACTTTCATTTCATCAAAGCATAAAATCACATCTTTTTCAAAGTCTGTAAATACATTTACGTGGGCATTCAAAACATCAAAACTTAACTCTAAGAATCCTGGAAGAATTAGAATCTGGGTAAGCCGACGTTTTATTGAAATTTTACTAGAGAGTGGATATTTCAAAATATCATACGCAAAACTCAATGCTTCGTTGAATATGCATCTTACAGTAACCGCTTTAGAAATGTCCTCTGACGAAATAAACGAAATAAACACTATACACAAGATAAATTGTTCACTTTATTGTTGAATAAAAAAGATTAATTAATAAAAAATGTATATTAATATTGTCATATTGTTAAATTGTGTTATTTATCTATAATATATTTGCCAAAGCCCACTCACTGACTCATCACTGTATCTCAACAATGACAAGGCCTAAAAAGATGAAACTTTACATAGATATTCACTAGATACTGTAGATGTGCAATAAGACGGGGTTTGACAAAATTCAAAATTTAAGGGGGTTTTTGGAGGGATCAAAGTGACCGAATATTCTCATACTCACTCACTCACTCATCACTGTATCTCAACAATGACAAGGCCTATAAAGATGAAACTTTACATAGATATTCACTAGATACTGTAAATGTGCAATAAGATGGGGTTTGACAAAACTCAAAATTTAAGGGGGGTTTTGGAGGGGTCAAAGTGACCGATTATTCTCATACTCACTCACTCACTCATCACTGTAACTCAACAATGACAAGGCCTAGAAAGATGAAACTTTACATAAATATTCACTAGATACTGTAGATGTGCAATAAGAAGAGGTTTGACAAAATTCAAAATTTTAGGGGGGTTTTGGAGGGGTCAAAGTGACCGAATATTCTCATAAGAAATACATGACAGTTAAAACGTGACAACTGTTAGGCAGCTTCTAGATGAGATAGAAACATGAAATTTGTTCTACAAGTTAACTTAACCCTCTTTTAAAGAACACAAAGGTCAATCTTAAATAATTTTAATTAAAACTACCCTAAAGAAATCTATAATATATTTGCCAAAGCCCACTTACTCACTTAGTCATCACTGTATCTCAAGAACAACAGGGCCTACAAAGAAAATATTTCCGAATAAATTGATTCAAAGTTGTAAAAGGAGCGTAATAAATATATAAAAACCATTTGTCGGTAGAAAACAATATTATACGATATATTAACTATTGTCTTAAATAAATATTAATTAATTATAAACACATGAATTTTATGCATTCCTGCGATAAGAACGTGTTTCCAGAAGTACTATCACACAATTTACGTAACATATTTGTTTACGTTGCAATGTAGTCCATAAAGAGTTGTTATGTTTAGTCTGGTCTGGACACAACTCAGACACACTTGCGTCATGGGGTTCAGTCTAAAGGCCACTGATGACAAGCCAGAATGCTGCTTTGTTCAGTTCAGTTCAGTCGCTACACTGCCACTGCACACTCCTGCTACTTTGTTTAAAACGATTATTTTGTTAGTTTTAGTTTGAGCATTGGATATTCTTGATTTTTTTATTAGTTTGTATCTTATTTTTTAGTTTATTTGTCAAGTTTGACTATTTTCTTATTTTTGCAGTGTAGATTCCACTTTATTAAATAGGTTTTTGTTCTACCGCCGTTGTTGCTCTTACAGTTTTTGTTAAGAAGAGAATAATTTTGTTTTAGTTTGTTTTAAATAAGCTTTCTTTTCTACTTTTTCTATTTGTTTTATTAGTTTGTATCTTATTTTTTAGTTTATTTGTCAAGTTTGACTATTTTTCTTATTTTTGCAGTGTAGATTCCACTTTATTAAATAGGTTTTTGTTCTACCGCCGTTGTTGCTCTTACAGTTTTTGTTAAGAAGAGAATAATTTTGTTTTAAATAGACTTTCTTTTCTACTTTTTACATTTGTTTTATTAGTTTGTATCTTATTTTTTAGTTTATTTGTCAAGTTTGAATATTTTTCTTATTTTTGCAGTGTAGGTTCCACTTTATTCAATAGGTTTTTGTTCTACCGCCGTTGTTGCTCTTACAGTTCTTGTTAAGAAGAGAATAATTTTGTTTTAGTTTGTTTTAAACAGGCTTTCTTTCCTGCTTTTTATATAAATTCTATATCCCTAATACATGATGGAACAAATTGAAATTGATGGGATCATGGTACCTCACCGTATTGTGCCTTTGGGTGCAGATGGGTCGTGCTTCTTTTACTCCCTGTCTTACCTCATGTACGGTACTGTCTCCCATGCGTCTCAAGTGCGAACAAGCGTTGTACAGTACATTTGTAACAACTGGCAACGGTTTGGGGAGCATACAATGATGGCGTGTGGTAACATTTATAGAAGTTTGGCTGAATACCGTGCTCACATGTCTCTGTACACCACATATGCCACCCACTGTGAAATTCAGGCTGCTGCCGAAATATACCCTTACCATCTGGTGGTGTATCGTGATGGTGAGGTGATTGTACAGCCTGATGAGTATGAGGAGGGAAAGCCCATATTGCGATTCAAGTGTTCTGGACCCATGATGAATGCCCACTTTGAACCTCTTAGTCCTCAATACATTCCTCCTCATACATCAACTGTTGTTAACCGTACCATCTGCACCTCGCTTGGTACTGAGAGCCTAGAAAAAATCGTTGTCGAGCAAACTGCCCAAGACCAATCCGACGATGATATACCACTTACTGTTGTTAACCGTCCCATCTGCACCTCGCTTGGTACTGAGAGGCTAGAAAAATTCGTTGTCGAACAAACTGCCCAAGACCAATCCGAGGATGATATGCCACTTATTTATTTGCTAAACTCTGCTAAACGTGATATCCAGAACCGTTGTGTGACGCCCCCTACTGACCTAATTTCGTCTTCCTCAGAGATCAGTGCTACAGTTGATTCGAGTGTTGGGAAGAAAAGAAGAAAAAATCGACGTTCAAGAGTTAATGACAGAATCAAAAGACACAAAAGTAGGGAGTCCGTAAGAAAATACAATAGCAAAAATCCTGAAGTTCATAGAGAGGCTGTTAAAAGATACAACAAGGCAAACCCTGACGTTAACAGGGGTTCAGTTTCTAGATACTCAAAGAAACATCCGGAAGTTAATCAGGAAGCTTTTCGAAGGTACACTGAGAAGAGGCAACTGATCCCATGGAAAACAAAGTCTTTATCAGGATTTAAATATGACCGTAGTACAGACTACAATAATGACAAGGTTGTTTCTCTTGGTCACCACATTGAATGCAAGTGGTGCCATGCGAAAATTGGAAAGAAGAGAGCCCTGGCTTATGCTGCAGCAATGGCAAGGTTCGTCTTCCTTCTACTCAACAGCTTCCTGAGCCGCTCCATAGTCTTCTTACTTACAGTCACCGTCAGTCTCAGCATTTTTTATCAAATACCAGAATGTATAACGGATGTTTTCAAATGACTTCATTTGGAGCTAAAGAGGTGCAAGAAGGAAATTTCATGCCAACTTTTAAGGTCCAAGGGCAGGTTTACCATAGAATAGGAAGTTTGTTACCTTCTCCCCAGCAAGACCCCTCTTTTCTACAAATTTATTTTGTTGGAAACGATGAAAAAGAAACAGAAATCAGATCCAACCTCTTTACTGTGGTTAAGCCTTGGTTAGTTGGCCAACTTCAAAAATGTCTGCATGATAACAATCCCTACATACGAGATTTTAAAACCGCAATGGAAAATGTTCCGGAGGGGCAGGAGTTCAAAGTTGTTATTCATGCAGACAGGAAGCCTGCAGTTGAACATAGGGGTCGTTACAACGCGCCAGCAACAAGCGAGGTAGCTTTGGTTATTGCGGGATAGGAGTTTGAAAAGAGAGACATAATTCTTCACAGCAGAGACACAAAGTTGGTACGGATCAGTGAAACTCATCGTGCATACGACGCTCTCCAGTACCCTCTTATGTTCTGCCGTGGAGAAGACGGCTACTCTATCAGTATTCCACAATATGATCCAATATCTAAAGCATCTCTCAAGAAAACAGTTTCCGCTTCAGACTTCTACGCTTACAGAATAATGGAAAGACAAGGTGAAGAAAGTTACCTATTGCTGTATCGTAGTCTTTTCAACCAGTTTTTGGTTGATATGTATGCCAAGATAGAGACAGAAAGGCTTAACTTTATAAGATTCAACCAGAGTAAGCTGCGAGCGGAAAACTATGTTCATCTTAAAGACGCCATGTGTAAGGGGGATGCTAACGTTTCAGATATGGGAAAGAGGGTCGTATTACCATCCAGTTTTACTGGTGGGCACCGCTATATGCACGAGAGAACTCAGGACGCCATGACATATGTTCGTCACTAGGGTCGTCCTGATTTGTTTATCACATTTACATGTAACCCGAAATGGTCTGACATTGGAGCTGCCTTAAGAGACAGACAAAAGCCTCAAGACAGACATGACATCATAGCTCGAGTGTTTCATTTGAAAGTTAAAAAACTTATTCATCTTTTAACTAAAGGTTCCATTTTCGGTCAAAGTAGGTGTTACATGTTTACTGTGGAGTGGCAGAAGCGTGGCTTGACTCACGCACAAATCTTGCTATGGCTGCAGGACAGGATCATGGCCGACTAAACTGACAGTGTCATAAGCGCAGAGGTACCTGACCCTGAAACGGACCCTGAACTTCATGAAATTATTAAGTCGACAATGATTCATGGCCCTTGCGGAAGCTTAAACAGGAACTCGCCCTGCATGGTTAACGGCTCATGCTCCAAAAGATATCCACGTCCCTTATCTAAAGAAACCCAAACTGCTGACGATGGCTACCCCCAGTACCGTCGAAGGTCTCCTGCTGATGGTGGTTTTACAGTCAACATCAATGGAGTAGACCTAGACAGTCGGTGGGTGGTACCGTACAATCCTGTTCTGTCACGTACCTTTTTGGCACATATCAATGTCGAGTTGTGTAACTCTGTCAAATCGATAAAGTATATTTGCAAATACGTGAACAAGGGCAGTGATCAAGCAGCTTTTGTGTTGGAAAATGAGTGGGACGAAGTGTCCAAATATGAAGCAGGCCGTTACATAATTAGTTCCGAAGCGGCATGGCGTATATTTTGCTTCCCAATCCATGAAAGATATCCTCCCGTAATGCATTTAGCTGTACACCTTGAAAATGGCCAGAGAATTTATTTTAATCCCGGAAACGTTCAAGACAAAGTTCAAAATCCACCCAAAACCACTCTACTGGTATTCTTTAAACTATGCAAATCAGACAATTTTGCCAGAACCATAATCTACAGTGAAGTCCCTGCTTACTACTCCTGGAAAAACAATAAGTTTAGTTGGCGGAAACAAGGCAAAGCCGTTCCCGGACATCCAGGAGTGAAAAAAGATCAAGTGCTCGGTCGGGTTTATACTGTACACCCTAACAATGCAGAATGTTACTACCTACGTCTTCTCCTTCATGAAGTTAAAGGGCCTACGAGTTTTAATGATCTTAAGAGGGGATCTGGCATAGTTCACTCCACTTATCAGTCTGCCTGCAGAGCGTTGGGTTTACTTCAAGATGACAATCATTGGGACATCACCTTGGAGGAAGCTGCTCTGTCGGAGTCACCACAGAAAATCAGACAACTGTTCGCTGTCATTTTGGTGTTTTGTCAAGCAGCGGATCCGTTAGTGCTGTGGGAGAAACACAGAGACAGTATGTCAGAGGACTTCAAGAGACAGATGGAGTATGAATGTCCTGGCTTAGAGCTTGAACTACGGAACAACATCATTTACAACAAATGCCTACATTCATTAGAAAACTTAGTCTCTTCAATGTCCAATCAATCCCTCCAACAACTCGGTCTTCCTTCTCCAAGTCAAGAGCCCAACAGTTCTGCAGTCAACCGCGAGTACCTGAAGGAACTCTCTTACAACACGGTCCATCTATCTGAATTGGTTGCTGAAAACGTGCCTAAACTGAACGACGAGCAGAAAAATGTCTACAATGAAGTAATTGCGAACATTGAATCAGAGGCTGGACGACTATTTTTCCTTGACGCACCAGGTGGTACAGGGAAAACCTTTTTGATTAATTTAATATTAGCCACGGTAAGACAAGATAGGAAAATTGCTATATCTGTGGCTTCGTCAGGCAGCAACGTTGTTGGATGGAGGGAGGACAGCTCATTCTGCCTTCAAACTGCCTCTCAATTTAAACCACTCTGAGACCCCATTTTGCAACATATCAAAACAAAGCGACACAGCGAAGGTACTTAAGGATTGTAAGTTGATAATTTGGGACGAGTGCACCATGGCTCACAAGGGAGGAATTGAAGCTTTGGATAGAACTCTGCAGGACATTAGAAGCAATAAAAACCTGATGGGTGGAGTCACACTTCTAATGGCCGGAGACTTCAGACAGACTTTACCTGTTGTACCTAGGGGAACTCGAGCAGATGAAGTTAAAGCCTGTCTAAAGAGTTCTGTCCTGTGGCCTAAAGTCCAAGTTCGTTCCTTGAGAGTCAACATGCGGGTGCATCTTAAAGGCAGTTTAAAGGCAGACGAGTTTTAAAGTTTACTTTTACAGATCGGTAATGGAAATCTACCTGAAGAAAATGGAAAAGTCAATATTACAAAAGACTTGTGTGAAGTTGTATGCGACTTGACAACGTTGGCCGAAAAAATTTACCCAGATTTAACTAACTTTTACTTGAAAGATGTATCTTGGCTGAAAGAAAGAGCTATCCTTACTCCAAAGAATGACACTGCTGCAAATATCAATAACACATTATTGGAAAAATTGCCAACTGAGATTGTCCAGTACCAATCCGTGGACTCTGTGGTGGAAGTAGAAGATGCGATCCATTACCCAGTAGAGTTCTTGCACACGCTTAATCCTCCAGGCATTCCACCGCACAATCTTTGCCTTAAAGTTGGAGCTCTAATAATGCTGCTACGAAACCTGGTACCGCTTTTACCGCCTAAGCTTTGTAACGGTACTAGGCTGCAGATTAAATCGTTGCACAACAACGTCATAGAAGCAACAATATTCACTGGATGTGGTCAGGGGGAAGCAGTCTTCATTCCACGCATTCCCTTAATTCCATCGGATTACCATTTTCAGTTTAAAAGACTCCAGTTCCCTGTCAAGCTCTGCTTTGCTATGACAATAAATAAATCACAAGGGCAGTCTTTGAAAATGGCCGGTGTTGATCTGAGGGAAGACTGCTTCTCCCATGGCCAGTTGTATGTTGCTTGCTCACGAGTTAGCTCTTCTGAGAGTTTAACTATCCTTCAGCCACAGGGTCAAACAAAGAACGTTGTCTACAAGGAAGTTTTATAAGTGCCGTATTTCGTTTCACAAAACGATTTCAGTAGACTTAGTATTAGCACCCATTTATGCTTTTAAAAATTTGTAAATATTACATTTATACAATGTGCTTGGTTACCCAAGGTTAAAAAAAACCACCGAACCAATGTGTTTATTCAGTAAAAACCGTAGCGAAGCACGGGTATACAGCTAGTTAACATTATATTGTAATTTTTTACTTTATGCTATTCTGTTATTGTGTATTTTTTTAATTCAGCTTGCTGGATTGTGTGTTAGTTTTAATAAACTTTTTTTGTTAATCAAGAAATTTATTTATTTGTTTTTTGTGAAACAGCAATCGGTTTTGTTTACGTATGTGAGGGAAGCCTCAACACTGTTATTTCTAGGGGCACCTATTTTGATTCGTCACTCTATTGTGTTGTTGTAATATTGTATTTTTAATACTGTGATGAAATAAATATTTAAAAAAAAGAAGATAAACTGAAACACAAGCTGAAAAACACCGTATACGAAGCAGCAATCAACCGCCGGCAGATGTACCAGTGACGTCACTGACGCGGCTTGTTACTGGGCAACCACCTCGTGATTCATACTGTGTAATTATTTAAATACTGTGGTATTATAAGTACTGTGGCGACAGCATGATTTTATCTGGCTGAAGAAACGGGGATTTCTTTTCGAACCCTCCCAGAAAGTATTGTTACATAACTTATTAGACAGGTATAATTACATAATTATAATTAGACAACTGATTATAATTAGCACTCAACCAGGTTTCATAAAGTCTTGACTAGGTTTATAACGTTTAAAATCAGGCTTCCGTTAATAAAAGGGACAGATTTAGGATTTGCCCGGGCATACATTGTATTTGGAAAGCCAATTTACAGGAACCTTTTCAGATCTTGTGTTTGTAAGTGAGGAAGATAAACAAGATTGAAGCTATTAGCCTACATAAAACTTTGTGCAAACTCGGCGCCTGCGAAGATCATCTTCAATGTTCGTACGACTAAGTTTAAACTCAAGTGCCCACTTACAAACCATTGTTGAAGGGGCAGTGCCTCTTAAAACATTTACCATTTTGTCGCCAATTTTCATTTTTTTTATACAGAATGTTAGTTTTTGTCCATTTTCAAAACACGCGTGATACGTAAATTTCAAAACGCTGTTAAACAATGAATAAAATGACAGGTAGGTTTGTAAATTAGCAGGTGTTTACACAAAATGTGAATCTTACAACGGACGACAAATTTTAGTTCTACCATTAAGCTAAAGATATCGCTCCGCAGACTTTCCAACAGACTTTCGTACAATGAATACGAGAGTAAGATGAATCTCGTATGACACACGAGTTTGCTCGTTCAAATTCAGTGAAGTATTTTAAAAGGAGAAGTATCAATACGATGTGAGATTCGCAGTACAGTGAAAGAAAGTACTGTATAATATATGTTTTGTTAATTTAAAACAATACATTAGGATTATATTCACTGCAGACGGCAATTAGCCAGTCCGGTATACGGCTGGCCTCTAGACTAGACTGTGAATAGTGAAACGGCTGTTACAGGTAAACATGTCCGGAACCGGTACTGGTATGACAGTTAGTATATGAGTGTGACGGACTGTTCTGACTTTTGTCCGCGGGTTGTTACTGTAACAAGCAAAGGATAGAAATTATATTAAATATAATCCGCTAATGGTTCAATGTTATTTAATACGTGATTCAAATAACTATCTTCAATTAAAGAGTAATGTATTGTGTTACAAAACAAGGTAAAGCGTAACACCCATCAATACTCTGGCTTTACATTACAACAAAAAAGCAATCGGCGATATTCGTATTATGAGACACGAGAAGTTTTATAGTTTTTTTTTTATAACGATTTTATGTGCCACAATAATATTTAAATGTTTCATAATTTTGAAGTCAACTTTGACAGAAAAAGTTTTTGGAATGTAACAATATATGCTTTGTCCTAAGCATTATATTTTGTAGCCACCTAAAACTACCGGATTTTCACACTTCTTTGGATCACAAAATCTTCTGCCACCCTCAGAAACTCAACAAAGCATTTTCAGTAAGAAAACATAAGATCTATTTAATATTTTTATATATTCTTATTCTAAGTGCTTCTGTATGACTTCTTATGGATTCTGAGGACTATGGTAGATTTTGTGGTCGAAACATCGCACTAAAATCAGTCAGGCAGTATTTTTCACATGTAGTTCACTCTCTGTGTCGAAGTTATAAAAACAAGGGCGTATTTAAGGAGGAGGCTGAACGGGATCCAGTACACCCCACAATTTTGAATCCACGAAATTTTGAGCGCTGCATTGGTAAAAAACAATCTGCTTTGGTAAACAAAACAATAGGTGACGGTGGAGGGACCAGATGATAGACGATATAGGATGTGATATCAGGAAGTGAAGAGACTAATCCAGGATAGCAAAGTATGGAGGGAACAAACCCTGTAAAACCTGTCCTTGAGTAGAATCACACGATGACTGTACTAATGTATTATTTTAATCAAGCGGCCGTATATCAGATTCTTATTTGTAATACAGTCCTTACACAATTACACGGTTGTTGTATTTTGTAAGTTCTTCGAAAATAAATCTTTTTAATGAGAAGAACAGACTATGCATATTTGTTTAATCGGTACACATGTTAGCTGACACGTAAAAATTATTAAAATATGTATTTAAAATTACTTGACTCTCGCAGTCTCACACGGCGTACTTCTGAACCGGTAGTAAAACATTCGTATTATATTAAAATTACACAGAACATGAATAACGTTCGTGTAGACAGACGGACGCCTGAGTAAGCCATAAAACTAACGTCGCCGGCATTCGTGATGCAATATAAACGTTAATGGCTACAATTATCCGAAAAGAAATTAAAAAAATATATAAGTGGAACAAAATAATATTTTATAGAGCTATATTATTTTCAGAATCTTTTGCAGAGAAAAACAAAAGCGCAAATAAAATGAATGAGTAAATAAACATTGATTAAGTAAACGATTTATGTGTGGAACACGTATATGTTGAAAACAAGGATGGATATGACACGACATACTCTTAGAGTAAGTAGGCCTATGATATTTTTACTATTTAGTATCGACCACCAGCTTTCTCTAAAAAAAAAGTCGCATAGGAAGAAAACGTCTAACAGTTTGCTGCCACAAATAGGCGTAGAGAGACAAACTGAAGCTGTACAAAACATGGCTAGTTCTCAGTGGGGACTGGGTACCTGCAAAGTGAGATAAGTTAAAAATTCAAGGAGATGGAATTATGCTTTCTAAGAAGACTCAAGGGATGCTCACGGTCAAACAGAATAACATAATTTGACGTCCTGACCAAACAATACAGTATCTCCAAACTGAACCAACGAATAGATGATTGGTTCAGACCGAAGTGGACGGAACATGTCGACAGAATCGACGAAACATGGATCTCAGGACAAACGCGATTCTACAAACCAACGGCGATTGTGACATTGCAAGACTTTTCACTACGACTTCGTGTAGACAGAACAGGCGTTTTAGCCTAAGTTATAAAGCGGATCAAAAAAAGGAAAAGAAGACGGTAATGAAGACGACGATGGTACGGAAAAAGGAAATGCAGGTAACAGAAATGCGTTATCATAAGAACTTAACCTAAACAAGGCCAACCACTTTGTATTTAGATTGTATTAAACAAATTTTATTACACACTTTTATCCAAATCACATTTCATTCAAAACATTAATAATCTACATTACAGATTTTCCCATCTTATAGACGATCATTATTTTTTTTCTTAAACCGACACACTCTCTGAAAATAAATTATCATATTATATTCCTTTGTGGTTGTTAATATTCCGACAGGAATAAAATAACCCTAATCCTGTAGCAGCGTATCCCATTCTAGAAAGCTTTCTTAAGTAATTAATTATATGAGTTTGCCACTGTTAGATGAAATAACTACTTCAAGCGAAGAAAACTTTGGACTTCCATTGAAAGTTTAATTTCATTGCATAAATGAATGAACAGCACAGCGTCAAGCATGAGTTCAGTAAATCCATTCTTCAGTAAATAAAGTCACTCAAATGTGGTCGCGTTGAATTTACATAATACGTCGCAATACTACAAAACCTTTCAGGAATCTATGAAAAACATTGCATTTTAGGTTTCAAGATTTAAGTCTCACTGGTATTTAAGAGTTTTGATTCTATAAAATTGTTTATCTCTTACAAGCTCCTTATAAGGAGTATGTACATGTTAGCTGATAATTTATTCTTGGTAGCAACTAATCTCAATGGTTAATACATTTTTCAACAATTAAACAACGTATATTCCGAACAGGACTGTCTTCAGAGTTTTCTTCCTGGCATGTGAATTTGTTACATCTGAAGTTGATTTAAAACCGCATTCTCAGCATAAGAAATCAGGAAAATTACAAAAATGCTTATTGTAAAACATTTTAAGAGGAAGTTTAAAATGATTTAACAACTTTTCAATTTTACTGCATCCGGTCGAAGGATTTAAAAAAACGTAGCCTTCGAGACGTATGTAAAAATTTGTCAAATTTTTTTATGGGTCTTAGAAAAGGACAGTTTTAATAGACGATTGAACTTTGCATAATGTTAAAGTGATACTTTTAAATATTCTGATGCGACGTCCTCTAAATATGGCAAAATCGTTTACGTCCGGCTGTTAGTGTTCGATTTCTCGCACACGTAAACCATTGAAGCGTCCTAAGCCCTGCAGATTGACGTTCAGGCGCAAATAAAATTACGTTAATTCAGCCGCTCTGACAGCACTTTTCACGTACTGAGTTAACTCACGACACCCTTGGAAATCAATATTCAGCCTCCACTGAAACCACAATGCCCGAATTCTCCAGGCGCCTCTAAACTACCCGAATACGTTACAACGCACTCATCCCACTACCCAGTGCCGTACTCTCTATTCAGTGGCATTATAATAACTTAAAAAGTGAAAATTATATAAAAGTTGATACTTATACATATAACGTGTCATACTATGCTTATAACGTGTCAGTGGTAATCCCACAGAAATGAGTTTTAAACTTCAAAATATATGTTAACTTGAAAGTATATCTTACTTTTCTCAGACTTAGATTCTGTTTGGTGTGTACCACTGGTACATGCCTAGATGCGTCTCGTGACCGCAGGGTTGCATATATTTTTGTTATAGACAATTCTTCTCCTTCTTCCAAAGCACCACAACTCTGCGTGGACCTCGGCTACCCCCATTATACACCCGAACTAAATTCTTCTTCCTGCGAACGTCTCAAACTTTCCCAAATCCGCTTTTACCTGTTGCAACCATTTCGTTATCGGTCTTCCTACCTGGCTCACTCCTTCTACTGTACCATATAGGATTCTCTTTTGTTGATTATGTATACGAGTCTAACCAACCAATCTTTCTGGACTTAATAAATCGTGCTATATCTCCTTTAACAAATCGTGCTAATCTCCTGCTTTGAGTATACGATCCATTTCATAGTTGTTTCTCAGAGTCCGGATCTCTATTTCTTTTACAGGTTAATAAATTTCCTTATTATTTTGTGGTTCGAACAATTTTAAAGTTGAGATATCTGGTGTTGTAAGGAGCCAACTATCCGATCCGTGTGTTCCCACCGCCATGATCAGAGTTTTACAGCATTTCAATTAAGCAGATCGAGAGATTGTTTTGGAGCTGAAGAAATTATTTGTATGGTGTGATCTGTTTTCAGCAGTTACTCTCTCGTCGATTTCATCTGATATCCCGTTTGCATTATTCAGATCTGTTCCCAGAATGTAAAACTTGTTACCCCTTCAAAAATAAATAATTCTTGAATTTATAATTCCGGATAGGTGTTCTTTCATCTGGTGCACTAGTTTTTACATACAGTACTTGCACATTTTTAAAAATTATTTTCTGCCTCATTTGACATCTCTATAACTAATAAATCGTTGATTAATTTTTCAACATGTTTTAATTAATTATTTCATGTCATCAACGTTTCATTCCTCTTATTACAAAATACGTTCATTGTGCAACCACATAGCCTATATTTAACGCAACGAACACAAAAATCCCACGACCTGGCCGTTGCTTAACACTATATAGTTGCGTTGGGTACATGATCAGAAATGTAGGCATATTCATTTATTTTATAATATTTGTAACGTTGCAATACACACACTGTAACAATACGATTAGTGTCCCTCTTGTTCAAGCCCCGCGATGGAAGCCAATCTATAACAATAAAAATAGTGCAGAGGTGTATTTTACGAACTGCGGATAACGGAATAAGTTACCCTTCAAAACTTGGTTGTACTTGTTAATCGGCTCGTAAATGTCCTTATGTTGTGACTATTAATTATATTAGTTATTTTGTTGTCGTTTACAGTGTTGTCGTTCAGTATTCGTTGGTTAGCAACGATTTTATTGGAACGAGAATTTAGTGTGTCACCGTCCGTTTGAAATCGGCGCGTGAATAATATTTGTTTAGTAATGGTCAAATAGATCGTGTAAGCAGCCCACTGGATCTACTTTCGTGTCTGGATGTCCTTGCGCCCTCCTCAAATTTTCTCTTCTGGTTCCTGTAATTAATAGTCTTTACAATTACTTTATTGAAATAAACTAGGACTGGTACGATTGACAAATTATCTCTTTTATTCGTAATTTCTTTGAAACATTGGTCAAATTACCGTTTCATTATTCGAGGATTTACAATTGGACGAGTTCGTCCGCCGTAACAAATAGTTCGTGGTAACAAAAAAATTTACAATATATATTTTATATTTCTCAGGTAATGGGTACTTGGAGTTGCTAGGAAAGATGGGAAATATGCTTCTATTTAAAAATACAATGCATTACAAAATATAATTACTTCTTATCGACTAACAAAATGTATATAATAATGTTTTTCAAAGTTGTTCGCTTACAGTTTGCAACAGTGCCTACAGTAACACAACATGGCGTACTATAGAGTTCTCGCCTCAGAAAAATACGTTCTTTAAATTCCAATTAAAGTGTTTTAAATAAAGTCTTAGTTATAGCAGTTTATAATAATAGTTGGTATATAGCCTCCTTTATCTGGAAACAGCTGTTTTTAGTGGAAATTGTGTTGTGATGTTATGTAGTATTCTGCTGGAATTAACCAAAATTTCTCACCGTTGCTGTGTATATACGGGATGGACGCTTTTGAGTGGTATCTATTTTCTCAGATTCTCGTTAGTGTGTTGGTTTATCTTGGTTCTGGTGTCGTGTCATGTGTTGTAGATCTTTTCGGTATTATTTTTATCGGAATCGCCTCTCCTGGAGTAAGTTTTCACTCTTTTAATATTAACTTTTTACTGCCAGCAATATGCTGTTGAAGTTTTCAGTTTTATATATAACAATTCAACTCTCTCTAAAAACATTTAAATCTCCTTGGTGACCTAGCTTTTGGTGTTTTTGATTGGTCTAGAGCCTTGACCCCACGTCACATGACTAAGTTGTTTTTGAAAATTGGCGTTTTTAATTTTGTCACCTCAGATTACGTTTTATTTATTTTGATTTAAATTTATTTTTAATTAGTACCATTTTATTGTCCATTAAAATTAAATAGTTTTGATACTAATCTCGCCCCGTTTTGGCCTCTTATCTACTGTTTTGGCAGGTTTATACTTTTGTGTTTTGAGGCATTGACCTAATCTTGTTTGACATTTTTGTTGTATGTCTTACAGATCTAATATCTTCTAATATTGTAATTCTTACTACTAAATATAATTCTGAGTATTCCTAATTTACATACAATATCATTAATTAAAATATCTACACCTATTTTTCTGCCAATAACAATAATACTGAAGCCATGTCAGTTTAATGGCTTACTAAGCACTTTATAATTATATTCATTATCTATATTATGATAGCAATGGATGGTTTATACATCTCCCTCCATTAACATCTTTATAATTTATCAAAACCAAGCTTTTGTTTTTAGTTTTATTTAATTTAGTAGTGTTTATCTGACTATTTCAATGTTGCTTGGGTCTGGCTCAATTCCTTAGGCCTACATGTCTAACAGTTAGTTATTTCTGCCCAATATCCTTTTTATAATATTAGATCTTTCCCAATTACCTGATTAACATTCTGAACAGTTTATGAACATTCTGTTCACTAAATAACTAACATTTTTTTTAACAAAACTTTTTATAACATATAAATTAATGGTGCCCACAGGCTCCCATATTAACTATTTCTAATATAACTGAACATGGGTGTTTATTACCCTAACTCTTTTATATGTCACTATATCTTATTATTTAAAAATGAATAAGTGTTCAATCCTTATGAATAAATAATTATACATAACATAGTACATTGGAGTTTACCAAAACACTTAATAAAAAAAACACTTTGTCACTATATTTTGGTTCTTATTTCCATATATGTGGTTCATAAGACCTTTTATCACTTTAATGATAACCCCCACTGGCTTTCACTTCCCCACTGGTTTATATTATGATCTTTTGATCATCATTTAATTATTTTGGGCTCTCACTATTTTCACTTGTTTGAACTCATAGATTAACACTGGTTTCTTAAATTATTACACGTTTTGTTATTATTTACTCTACTGCATTGCATTCTTAATTTTATATTATCTTTATTGGGTACTCCTATCAATTGTATTGTTTATTAAAAGAATGGGATTAGTTTACTCATTAGATTGGGTCAATTTGTCATGTTTTTTGGTACAAACTTCTGTTTCTCAGGTCTAAATCTGGTTCTTTGCCTCTTCTCATTTCTTCTATTCAATGTTGATTTTTCTTGTGATATTCATAGTCACCCGTTTCATTTTTCTTTTATTATCAGTCCATTTGTAGTTCGTGTTATTGTTCATATAGTTCATATTGTCCGTGTTAATGTTCATGCCCCTCACCTACCATAACTATTGGGTTTTGTCACGTTATTAGAAAATTTTCTTTGTTTGTTCTTTTCTGAATCTCCTTTTATAACTACTATTTCTTATATAATATTAATATAATCTTCTTTGGTTACTTTTGTTGGATGTTGGAATTGATACTTTAATGTTAGTTACATACTTTTTAATAAGTTTTTTTTTTCATGGCTAGTGCTAGTACTTGTTATTTATATCTTATCGTTATAATATATCTTATACATGTGTGATGAGATGTACCATCACATATTGCCCTGTCACTAAAACTGATTATTTCGGAAGATGTCTTTCAGATACTGAAGAAATAATCATTAAATTTTTTTTTTCAGTTTATTTATTCGAGCTCTTTTATTTTATTCCTTATATAGATTCACATATATTATATTTTTCCTTCTGTTTACACAATTTTCTTCCTTCTTTGTTTCATCCCTTGAATAATAAAATTTACTTACTTATGTGAGTTGGTACAGTTCGGGTAGGCACTTTTTGGCTCTAATTCATCGCTGTCCAAAGCTTCACCTTATGAGTTCAGAGGAACGTATCGTCTGCTCATGATCATGGTTGCTGGAAATCATCTACAGTCAACTCATTTAAATTAAAATCTCTAAAAAATAGTCTTAATTATGACTAAAAAATTATTCTGGGATTACTTGTACTGGTTTCATCTCAGTTAATTAAACATTAATCATATTTACTATTCACTTTCTTCTTTCATATTATTTTAGCTCTCTGTTCTTTCATTTTAGTGATGGGTGGTATATATATCTTTCTTTTTAGTTATATGTATAAGATTTTTTTTTTTCATTTATTTATTTTTTTTTTCATATTCTGTACTAGTTAATATTAACGTAATAGTCTTGTTATCACTGATTTAGTAGTATCGTTTCATAGATGGTTGATTATATGTGCCTTTCTTCTTCCAAAGTATGGGGATCTACAATCTCATAAGTGTTGTTACCGTTAACTCTGTTTACGGTATATGGTCCAGTGTACAATAACAACAGTTTCTTTGCAATGCCCTCCATTGTGCTAGGCAATTCCCGGTTCTTTACAGTATTTTGTCTCCTACTAGGTAACGTTCTGGCTTCGGTTGTAGTTGCTGATATTTCCTTCTCGTCTTCTCAGTCCGTTCTAATATTTTTTTATAGAATTTTACATTGTCAAATTGGTATTCACTTTCGTTAGGGAACTGAATTAGTTCTGTGATCTCTCTGGGCGGTGGTCTCTGAAACATTGCAGTATACGGAGTAGTTTCAATAAATTGATGGTATGATAAATTCAAGAAGTCTTCAGCAGCTGGCAAATACTCTGCCCACTTTCTCTGTTGGTCGAAACAATACGTTCTTAGGATTCTTCCTACTTCCCTTAAAACTCTTTCGGCTGGGTTACTGCTCGGGTGGTATACAGATGTCTTGTATGTTCTGATTCCACCCTCCCGTAGTGTCTCTTTCCATCTGTTACCCTTAAACTGCGTCCCATGGTCGGTAATAATGGACATAGGAGCTCCTACCTCATTTACATAGCGCTGGAGAATAATGGTCAAAATTTTTTGCGTTGTTGCCCGGTTGATTGGGTACAGTTTTGTTTATCTAGTATAATGGTCAAACAATATTACAAAATATTTATATTGGTACCTCCCGCCACTTCGCGGGAATGGGCCGCAAATATCCACGAATACCTTCTCTAATCTGCTTGCTGATGTTATGGGTATCATGGTACCTTCTTTCTTGTCATTATTTATCTTTACGAGTTGGCATATGTGACAGTGTTTAATTTGGTTTCGTACTTTTCTATTAGCGTCTTTGATATGTATATGCTCCTGGAGCGCCTTTACAACTTTTAATGCTCCCATGTGGCCATACCTGATGTGGTAATCAATGATGAGGTCTTTCTCCATATTACATGGTATCACAATTTTCCATTTATTAAATTCGTATTGGGTCCTGTTAAATAAGACTTGCTGGTATGTGCAGTAAAATGGTGTTATGCGGTCATCTTGTTTGGCAAGTCTGTCAAGGATTTTACTCAATTTGGTGTCCTGCTTCTGTCGTTGTTCTAGTTCTTTTATGATGTCAGCCAGGTCTGATCTACTGCTAATGATGTTGTACAGTTTAATTATAGTTTCTTTTTCGCCCTCGAACGTTTGATCTCTGATATTAATTCTTGATAACGTGTCTGCAGCAACGTTCTTCTTCCCAGGAATATATTCCCAATTTAGGTTGTATTCCTGAAGTATCAAGCTCCATCTGGTTAACCTTCCATGGTTGAACTTGCAATTTTTCAGGAATGATATTGATTTGTGATCAGTCCTGATGGTAGTCCTATATCCTAATATGTACGTTCTGAATTTGCCACAACCGAATACAACGCTTAGAAGCTCTTTCTCTGTGACATTATAGTTCTTTTCACAGCTATTCAGAACTCGACTGGCAAAACTGATCACCTGGTGGCTTCCTTCATCGTCTTCCTGATAGAGAACGGTTCCCAAACTGACATCGCTGGCATCACAGTTCATAAAAAACTGTTTGTTGAAATTTGGATGGTGTAAAATCACTGATTCCAGAAACTTATCTTTGATTAGTTTAAGCGTGGTATCTTGATCTTCTCCCCACGTCCACTTGTCTTTTGACGATAATTGTCTTGCGAATTTTGCTGTTAATTCCGAATAATTACCTTGAAATTTTCGGTAGTAATTACACAAGCCGAGGAATGATTGAAGTTGCTTTCGATTTCTTGGTGTTGGAAATTTCTGGATAGATTCGACTTTCTCTTCGGATGGAGTGATCCCTTTCTCTGACAAGTTAAACCCTAGAAACTGTACCTCCCTTGCTATCAATTTTGACTTATCTTCTTCGGCCTCCGCCGCGCGTTTCTTCGACGTAGCTCTTCTGTGCATTTTCCTTATCTTCTAACAACTGCCGGCTGAAAATGAATGACCTGTAATACAGTTATTAAAGAACAAATTTATTTTTCTTTCTTCTTGTTTCAGCCCGAAACGTTGGTGCGCCAATCTGTAACAATTCGATTAGTGTCCCTCTTGTTCAAGCCCCGCGATGGAAGCCAATCTATAACAATAAAAATAGTGCAGAGGTGTATTTTACGAACTGCGGATAACGGAATAAGTTACCCTTCAAAACTTGGTTGTACTTGTTAATCGGCTCGTAAATGTCCTTATGTTGTGACTATTAATTATATTAATTATTTTGTTGTCGTTTACTGTGTTGTCGTTCAGTATTCGTTGGTTAGCAACGATTTTATTGGAACGAAAATTTAGTGTGTCACCGTCCGTTTGAAATCGGCGCGTGAATAATATTTGTTTAGTAATGGTCAAATAGATCGTGTAAGCAGCCCACTGGATCTACTTTCGTGTCTGGATGTCCTTGCGCCCTCCTCAAATTTTCTCTTCTGGTTCCTGTAATTAATAGTCTTTACAATTACTTTATTGAAATAAACTAGGACTGGTACGATTGACAAATTATCTCTTTTATTCGTAATTTCTTTGAAACATTGGTCAAATTACCGTTTCATTATTCGAGGATTTACAATTGGACGAGTTCGTCCGCCGTAACAAATAGTTCGTGGTAACAAAAAAATTTACAATATATATTTTATGTTTCTCAGGTAATGGGTACTTGGAGTTGCTAGGAAAGATGGGAAATACGCTTCTATTTAAAAATACAATGCATTACAAAATATAATTACTTCTTATCGACTAACAAAATGTATATAATAATGTTTTTCAAAGTTGTTCGCTTACAGTTTGCAACAGTGCCTACAGTAACACAACATGGCGTACTATAGAGTTCTCACCTCAGAAAAATACGTTCTTTAAATTCCAATTAAAGTGTTTTAAATAAAGTCTTAGTTATAGCAGTTTATAATAATAGTTGGTATATAGCCTCCTTTATCTGGAAACAGCTGTTTTTAGTGGAAATTGTGTTGTGATGTATTGTAGTATTCTGCTGGAATTAACCAAAATTTCTCACCGTTGCTGTGTATATACGGGATGGACGCTTTTGAGTGGTATCTATTTTCTCAGATTCTCGTTAGTGTGTTGGTTTATCTTGGTTCTGGTGTCGTGTCATGTGTTGTAGATCTTTTCGGTATTATTTTTATCGGAATCGCCTCTCCTGGAGTAAGTTTTCACTCTTTTAATATTAACTTTTTACTGCCAGCAATATGCTGTTGAAGTTTTCAGTTTTATATATAACAATTCAACTCTCTCTAAAAACATTTAAATCTCCTTGGTGACCTAGCTTTTGGTGTTTTTGATTGGTCTAGAGCCTTGACCCCACGTCACATGACTAAGTTGTTTTTGAAAATTGGCGTTTTTAATTTTGTCACCTCAGATTACGTTTTATTTATTTTGATTTAAATTTATTTTTAATTAGTACCATTTTATTGTCCATTAAAATTAAATAGTTTTGATACTAATCTCGCCCCGTTTTGGCCTCTTATCTACTGTTTTGGCAGGTTTATACTTTTGTGTTTTGAGGCATTGACCTAATCTTGTTTGACATTTTTGTTGTATGTCTTACAGATCTAATATCTTCTAATATTGTAATTCTTACTACTAAATATAATTCTGAGTATTCCTACTTTACATACAATATCATTAATTAAAATATCTACACCTATTTTTCTGCCAATAACAATAATACTGAAGCCATGTCAGTTTAATGGCTTACTAAGCACTTTATAATTATATTCATTATCTATATTATGATAGCAATGGATGGTTTATACATCTCCCTCCATTAACATCTTTATATTTTATCAAAACCAAGCTTTTGTTTTTAGTTTTATTTAATTTAGTAGTGTTTATCTGACTATTTCAATGTTGCTTGGGTCTGGCTCAATTCCTTAGGCCTACATGTCTAACAGTTAGTTATTTCTGCCCAATATCCTTTTTATAATATTAGATCTTTCCCAATTACCTGATTAACATTCTGAACAGTTTATGAACATTCTGTTCACTAAATAACTAACATTTTTTTTAACAAAACTTTTTATAACATATAAATTAATGGTACACACAGGCTCCCATATTAACTATTTCTAATATAACTGAACATGGGTGTTTATTACCCTAACTCTTTTATATGTCACTATATCTTATTATTTAAAAATGAATAAGTGTTCAATCCTTATGAATAAATAATTATACATAACATAGTACATTGGAGTTTACCAAAACACTTAATAAAAAAAACACTTTGTCACTATATTTTGGTTCTTATTTCCATATATGTGGTTCATAAGACCTTTTATCACTTTAATGATAACCCCCACTGGCTTTCACTTCCCCACTGGTTTATATTATGATCTTTTGATCATCATTTAATTATTTTGGGCTCTCACTATTTTCACTTGTTTGAACTCATAGATTAACACTGGTTTCTTAAATTATTACACGTTTTGTTATTATTTACTCTACTGCATTGCATTCTTAATTTTATATTATCTTTATTGGGTACTCCTATCAATTGTATTGTTTATTAAAAGAATGGGATTAGTTTACTCATTAGATTGGTCAATTTGTCATGTTTTTTGGTACAAACTTCTGTTTCTCAGGTCTAAATCTGGTTCTTTGCCTCTTCTCATTTCTTCTATTCAACGTTGATTTTTCTTGTGATATTCATAGTCGCCCGTTTCATTTTTCTTTTATTATCAGTCCATTTGTAGTTCGTGTTATTGTTCATATAGTTCATATTGTCCGTGTTAATGTTCATGCCCCTCACCTACCATAACTATTGGGTTTTGTCACGTTATTAGAAATTTTTCTTTGTTTGTTCTTTTCTGAATCTCCTTTTATAACTACTGTTTCTTATATAATATTAATATAATCTTCTTTGGTTACTTTTGTTGGATGTTGGAATTGATACTTTAATGTTAGTTACATACTTTTTAATAAGTTTTTTTTTTCATGGCTAGTGCTAGTACTTGTTATTTATATCTTATCGTTATAATATATCTTATACATATGTGATGAGATGTACCATCACAACACACACACACACACACACACACACACACACACACACACACACACACATCTATATACATATGATTTTGAATGGTTAAATGTTACCATTGTTACCCAAGAATATTCAACAAATAAAAATGAATAATTTTGGAAAAACCTGATTATAAAAAAAAATAATTTTCGACAAATAATAGGTTCCGTTACTTCACATGCATAGATATCCGTTTAAGGTAAACCCACAAGTGTCTCTTAATAATAGCCTAGATTTCTGGTTCGTGGCCTAGTGGCTAACATTTTTCAATCGGTGCGAGGTGTTGAGGGTTTAGTAGACAGGTCTCGAGTCGTGCACGAATCTGTAGGGTTCTGTCAAGTACGTGCCTTTAGATGAATTATTTCTAGAGAAAAGCAATGAGTTCGCCACACGCTTTCCGGTATACTTTATGATATCAACATTTACGGCCGTATATCTCGGCCCGAACAGGCTTGTTTATTTAATTTCCAAGTTTCTGCTGCATACAGTCGGCCAGCACTGCAGCTACATTAAACTAATTTATTATTTTTATAACTTCAACTGGATTATTTTTCCTCATTTTCAAGTGACTTTTGCGCCATTACGTATGAATTCATGCTTCATACAAGTAATGTTCTGATAAATAATAAACCAAATTAAAAACAAAAAGGTCTTGTATCTCTTATGACTATATGTTTCCTGACAATAGATCCGGAATGGAACAACGTTTCAGCAAATAACAGAGTGCGAGCAGTAAGGCGCGATCACGTCACATACAGGAAGCGTAGGTAAACATTGCCGGCGAAAGATACACTAATAATAGTCCCACCGAGAAACGATGTGTGTCACTGCCTGTGGGAAATCCAGCAGAGACACGAATTGAAGTGATGTCCACACCACAATGACAATACTAGATCCAGTGAGCGGTACTATACCAGAACACTCATATTCTGGTTTCAAAATGAAATTCTAATATAATGAAAGAAGTTAGAGCAAGGAACCTGTAATTACTATCACCTTACACCGTCATCGTAGCTTGCCACGTAGCTTGCTGCGAGTATATTCTGAAACATACCTGACTAAAAATTTCAGAAGTGTACTGGTTTTCTAGAATAGCAGTGGGCACTGACGTTAATGCGCATGCGTAGACACTGCATTACACTGACCGCCACTAGCCTAGCTATTTGTTATGGTTCCGTTTCTATCGTTTGCGCAATCTAACCGTGACTCACGTTTTCAGTTGTGCTACAAGTCGTCACGTTAATAGAAGTGCACTCAGATATTTCTAAATACTTACAGTTAGTACAATGAGAGCGCGACATAACGATTAAAATAAACATAGTTGCTATCGAAATAATATTATTATTAACACCAGTGAACTATTTTCTTTCAGCAAATCAAAGAACCCACTATATATTAAATATCTGGTTACACTCAGACCACGTAATAAATTAGTCACGCGTTGACGCATTTTGCAATGCTTAGAAAACAATACGGATGGATAGTGAATGTATGCATCCGTTTGTGGAAAGTGATTGGCTTTTCCCTCCATTCTACTGTTCAAGAATTTTGCTCTTCAGAATAACTTGTAAGACACTGTATTTCTTACAACCCAATAAATAAGCCAATCCTCCAAAATAAGCAAGCAAAATAAGTCCAAAATAAGCAATACTCCTGCATTTAATGGTTACTATTAGTTTCCCTTCACTGTTTGCTCTTCTCAGTTCATTGTTCATTGCTGACACGTTGGACTCACGAGATTTTCGGCGTTTTTTTAATGTAGCCACATTTCCAGCTCTTTCAGCCGTTTAGCTGTGACTAGGTTTAGAGTCCAAGACTCAATTCTATGTAGAAGGGCTGACCATATAACACTTTATCATGTAGGTATACTGTCTGAGTTTAAAATTTAAAGCACCATCGCAGAGCAGTCATTTCATTCTCTTGAAAGGTTTATGGTAAATGTTTAAGGTTATTTTCTCAAGGTATTTAATTTTGCTTCTTTGTTGTATTGCTTTGTTTTTGAATTGTAAAACACTTGCTCCATCCTTTGTTTTATTGAAGATCGTTAATTTCGTTTTGCTAATGTTTATACTAAGATATACTCTTCACGTTCTATATTAAGTTTTTTTAGAAATTGCTGTAGGTTTTCTATGTTTTCTCCAAGGATGGCAATGTCGTCTGCATATCTTATAGTAGGCTCTACTTGTTACACACCTGAAGTCATATTAGGCAAAAGATCGCCACATAACCAAAGACACCAAACAAAGTTTATTACACTACATACGTTTTGTGGTTTCAAATTCCAGATTTGGACTCAACGTAACCTGACAAAAAAGATTACTGCCAATAATTCACCATAAGTACATTAAGCTTTGTAAGACACAATATTTAAAACAAGATGGTGATAAACCGTCCAAGCAAAGACGGATGAAATACAACCAGAGATCACTCAGTAGAACCCTTGACCAACGGGACCTCCCAAACATGTCCAGCCTGTAGACATGAGAAGACAAAGATCGCTGGGAAAACATCAAAAACTGCTTACTAGCGGCATCCTTTGTCAAGGAATACAACTACACACTCGCTGTTATAGATTGGAGGAAGCAAACACTTTAGTTTTTTCAAACCGAATATATGTCAATTCACTATCGCAACTCCACAATTTGTTGTAAGTATGAAGTTCTATATTTACAAGAATGCGAACTTTATGAAAGAACTTCTGCTTCCATTGCAGTTATTAGTAAATTTTGTGCTATATTACCCAAGGAGGCAACCAAAAAGATGTCTACAGACTATAAATTAAACGGATCGTTTACTGAAAAATGGAAAATACCGTCGTTAATCTCATATCATTTGTGAAATGACACGAAACAGTAATAGCAGTAATAATCCAATACACGTAATAGACTTCCAAGTTTACTAGGCTAAATTTGTTTTCGAACGTACTTAGTCGTACAGCGCAAGTGAGCGTCTGTACAAGCTTACAGAATATAAGTTATAATCTTTTTCACTTAAAGTCGGAATTACGAACCGTTTATGCAGTAACGCTTGCTGTGAAGTAAACAATACGTTTATATTAATTATTATATTGTGAAAACTTGTACCAATACGTTTTCCGCAGAATTTAGAAAACTGTTTAAACATGCGACAACAGTAAATTCAAGATTATCAAGAGAACTATTAAGTGGTATGTGTTTTCTCTTTAGTTGGATTAATGTAAAGAACTAAAGTAGATGTCTGACTTTCGTCTCTAGAGTAGGCCTACAAGATATATGCCTCTTCAGCTTAATGCTATTTCCTCTACGTTTAACGAACCAACGAAGAAACTGAGCGAATACACACTAAGTATTAACGTATTGCTGTACAGTCCTAGTCACTCGCACTTACACACTTACACTCGTCTGTCAGTACTTGGTAGCCCGGGGCCACAGACAATTAAATAAATGACACCAAATGGGCTGCAGATTGGCGTAAGAGCACTACCTTAACTATAGCACATTATTAATTTATTTTCTAAAACAAACATTTGAACATTTTTAACCGAATGGTTACTTTAAATTAAATTTTACCCTTTCAATGTTATATTCCGACTAGTTCTGCTTCTCAGATGTACAGTGGAACCTCACTAATTCGTTTCCCTCTCTAATTCGTCACCTCACGCAAGATTTTTTCTTTTTCTTTATTAACAAGCGAGTAATATATACGCTCTAACTATAGCCGGAGTAAACCAGAAACGTGCTGGCTGTGGCCGGGGTTGTAATAATAGCCAGGAGAACGGATTGCGGAAGGTATTGTTACCGAGAATGGGTATTTCCTATTTGTGGACACGGCAAGTGTTGTGTTGTGTTGTTACAGCGTAATATGTTTCTGAAAATTCAGTCGGATTGCTGATGCCTGGCAAAGTATTCCGAAAAACACTCTAAAATCTGCCTGGAATAGGTTACGGCTATCTGAATTACAATCAGCGTCTTCAGAACCAGAAAGTCTTGACCCCATATCGGAATTGTTAGATATCTGCCAATCCCTATTAGCATTTAACAGTTTGAATGAAGTCCACGTCAAAAATTGGTGTGAAATAGACTTACAGATGTAGGTTACGAAATGTTTAGTGATGATGAAATTGTTACATAAATATCCACAGAACCTACGTAAGAAGCTAATGGTGAAGAGGATGACTAGCCAATAAAACCTGCAATCTCTCATTCAATCACTGATTACGGTCGACAGAAAAAAAAACAGCAGAAAATTACAGATTTTTCACAAGCATTAAACAATTTTTATTTACAATTGTAGTACTTAACATGTTTGAATTTGAAAATTTCCAGCAATTTTTCTCGAACCAGCAATGTGTCTTATATTAGAAAAGATTGGTGTGGCGAAGACGCTGGACAAATTCAACCATATGTCCATCAGGAGAACTGAAACGGCCTATTGCCGTTTCATAAAATTTTAAAACTAGGCGTATGACCTAGATGGAAGCAAAAATTTGTGCTGGACCCAGACTGACAGGTCTCGGAATAAAACTCTCATTTAACATTAACAAATTATTGTTTTATTAGAGTTTTCTTATATGACATGTCTTACATATTGTTCAACCAATTGATACTGTATTCTGCTACCAGTGTTAATCCTGAACAATTATTCATACATATTTAAGTCATCAAAATAATTTATCTAAAAACACAATAACTAATTCAACAATTTAACTTCAAAATTCTAACTGCAGTATTGTATTGGTAGCTTTTAATTCAACACATTGACGGAAGAAAGAGACTTCCGAACTGAAATAATCAGAATGATAAATGACAGCATTCAAATAGGATAAAAATTATTAACACTCAAACTCATGTTCGTACAGCAAACCATATCTTTTGTTTAAAGAAAAATATTACAAAGGCTGCCATTGATTATTATTATTAACAAAATTTCACTTAAAGAATTCTATCAGTTTTGTTGTGATCAAGAAAAAACTGGAAATATACATTTCGTTTAGACAACTGATAATAACTGTAACTGAAATTAAATTTTCTGATTACATGAATTCAGTATTTTAATTAATCCGGCTACTATAGAAGAAAACCTATTCCATCACTGCATATGAATCTATGTCAGTAGTATTCTATACAATATTTGAGTGTCAAGTTAATTGCTAGACATTTAATTATGTACCAAGTTAATTTTTTCATGTTTCTTGTCATAAATATTAATCACATTTTAAATTACATTAACATTTCTCTGCATCATTAAGACAGAATAATTAAGTTTATATGTATTTAGCAATATGAGTCACTGAGCTAAGGAAATGCTTAAGCTGTATACAGATACAGGATATATCGTAAATGAATAACTTGAACTTTATTAGTCTATCAGCATGTCCTTTTACTTTGTAACTGTTGAAGTGTAGTTGTGATTGTTGGGTTTGAATATATGGAAGTTTTTCACATATTTTTCTGAAGAATGTGGATTTCAATGGTAACCTGTGGTGCTGCTAAACAGACGTGGTGCTGGTAGTGAAGAAGTGTTTGATGATCCTCTTTCTAGTTGGCGGTCCTTCTAAGTTTTCAGGGTAGGAGTACATGTGGCTGACGGCATGGGGAGGGAGCTCTCTGGTTGACATCTCCGCCGATGGTGTTCGATGTTCCTGACACCATCTAAGCCCCGCGTTTCTCCCGACCAGTCGGGAACCCTGAAACAGTTTCTATTTGTAATGGGCCGTCACATAATATAACTACCCCGACTATCACACTTCTATTCGCACTACCACTCAGTCACCAACCATAGGGAAGCTCGACAGTTCATCTTTGCATTTCCATTAGCATTTGCCAAATTCCAAACATTTGCTTTAATTACTTTTATATTTATTTGTATATTATCTCTTAACGATTTTCTTTATACATTAACTATAAACTTAATGTTCTTTTAAATTTACATTTACTTTTCCACAAATAGTTGAGTGCAAGATAGGCACGTGGTCCACAATTACGGGAAGAAACATGTGAGACAGACACACACACACATTAAAATACGTTCTCGTTTTCTTTCCTGTTTTCTTCTACATTAAGAAATATAACCCTTTGTTAATATAATATGAACAAAGTAATTGTCCTCACCTGAGACACTACGAGTTTAGTTACGCATACTAAATCACAGCGAAGCCAGACCCCGCCGCCAGACCACGAAATGCACTGTCAAAGGGCAGAAGAGCGAATGAGAGAAACTTACAGTTTCAGTTAACTCAGCATGGTTCGAAAAAAGCCAGCTGAAAATTGTAAAACAGCTGGACTGCCGGCCTACTTTATCTCGTCACCGTTCCCGAGCGGCAACCTTGATTTAGTCATCACTGCTGTATACCTTGCCCCAGCGCGGAGCGGCAATCTCACTCAATTGGCCGAAGCAGGTCCAAAGGCAGTGGCCTTGGCGCGATTTATGAACTGGCCGCTGGTTTCGAATTTCGAATTTAATTGCTCCGGCACAGAACTCTAAAACCAACGAGGGACGGAAACACCCAAAGTTCTACAAGGTGATATCATAGAATTGGATTTTCACGAATCTCAGGTCATTCGTATTCAAGCGGCCGAAATTAGATTTCTCAGGCACGTGAAAGGATAACAAAGAAACCGATCAAACATCGCAAAAATGTATGGAAGGAACTGAATATTATGAGTATTTTTATAGGGCTGCCCAATATCGCCTAAAATGTTTTTAATTTCCACATCCCCGAACAACTATTGAGTAATAAGCCGAAAAGAGGGAGAGGTGTGGGACGTCCGAAGAAGCACGGGAGCGACCAGAGCTTGGGAACGGAGATGACTGGGTGTGATCAGCGGTCTACCTGCTTGGGACCGGAACAAACCATTTTCGGTTTAACTCTTGAAGAAGATGACTTTTTTCTTCGATTGGTGCATAAACTTTTCATAATTTTCTAGTCCTACCTATACTCAGCAGAGCCGGTATAGTTTCTATTTCGTCATATTTCCTTTGCCAAAAATCGTTTCTTGCCTTTGATACTGCCTCTTCACTTCCTTATTTGATCGTGCAGACTGTCTTTTGTCATCAAAATCTTTGTCGTCAACCACTGTTGATAAAGATGTTCTAAACTTTTAACCATCAACTTTACTGTTAAAAGATCACCACTAAATGTGTCCACGATAATCAATAACCTCCAATTTCCTAAGTACTACATTCCCAGTTTCATGTATTATTCCTTTAAGTGGCTCATATAAGTTGTATTTATTGGAGTAGTTAAGTCCTTCAGTATAGGTACTACTTACTCGTAACTCTATACAAACGATGCTGAGACATGGTTGAGACTATCGAGATTATAGTCCTATTGCTTCCACCGTGTTCACTCTTTGATAAACATTTTACCGTCAATATTCAATAACAAATTACGCGGGGATAAGTAGAACGGCCATAACACACACTAGGGAAACGGTCGTCATTAGAATTGATGTAGCGTCTACAGTTAAGTGGGACATAGCTAGGCCACTCGCAATTGCCTATTATAACGATATCATAATAGCCTATGAGTTCATTATCTCCGCAAACTCGTAGAGATTAACCTTTTTGAAAGAAAAAGGAACCCAGCATGTAATGTTTATATATATATATATATATTACAACATAACAAATTGCACTTAAATATTTATTTAAATTTGTGGAGCCCCACGATTTTTGGAGCGCCAATTTACATCATAATAAATTGATGTTTATTTAAATTAATTTAACTTGTGTAGCCTCATGTTTTGGGAGACAATTATTTATACAACGAAAGTTAACCAATTTAAATGCATTTATATATGGTGTATATGGAATTCATGGGTGTAATCGTAATAGGAAGGTGATACGTTATTTACGTTTAAAATCGTTCCATTATTTATTTATTTAAACAACATCTCTCATATCGGATATTATACAATAACTCATTATTAAATCGTTTGTACGAAGTTTCCGTACATAACTTATTGCTAACAAATTACATACATAAGTTATATACAACTCTTATTATCTAATTGTAATTACTTTAAAATGTTTATTTTGCTCTCGACTTACTCATGGTGTGTTCATATTTTTGCAATTGCTGATTCATTAGCTTCAAAGAAATGAATTTACTTCTATTCAAACTTCTTTTATAGGTTATTACTTTGTTTTACTTTCTACTGCATATGCATTTTTTTTATCATCAAAGACTTTACTAATTACGTTAATTCAAAAATTACTTATTTCTCTTATCATTTACGTTACTAATTTCTAAAATTCATACAAGAAATATTATTCTAATTTTTACTGCTTTTACATTTATGTATCATTTATTTATTTTAATATTGGTTGAATGTCTTCCATTCAAACTTTAATTAGTGTCTTTCAACTCTCTGTAATTAAATGTTTTTTATCACCTCGTTTGACGTGGTTATTCATCTGTACGTCCTCCGTGTCCTTCTGGTCGTGTCCTCTGGTCGTGTCCTCTGGTCGTGTTCTCTGCATGTGCTTCTGGTCCTCTGGTCGTGTCCTCCGTGTGTGCTTCTGGTCCTCTGGTCGTGTGTGCTGATTAATAGTCGTCTCGTCTCACCATATGCTGCTGGTGTGTCCATAGACCTCATCGTATTTATTTTGCAGCTCTGGCTGTATAGCTAGTTGATCCTGTGACTCCTACGATAATTGTGAATTTGTGTCGTCGACTGACATAGCCTCCTGCGACAATGGTTGAATCGAGAAGAAGAAACTTTATTAGCGCGATCTGGTATTTATAGTCAGGTCGTGCAAAAATTCCTGTCTGAACACTTTTCAACTTGTCTGATTCTGTCGAGGCGTCACTCCCCCCACTCTGGTTCAATTCAATATTTTCGCCTATTTTCGCTAATTACGAAGTTTGTTTCACCTCACTCGATGTTCAATCGATCACTAATTTTTATGTGATTACTATACGTAAATTTCACTTCTTTATGGTATTCACAAAAAGAGTTGTTTATTTTTTACGTATAGTAATTGCACTTTGCATCACCTCTGTATGGTTTTTTAACATTTTATTTATCTATAATTCCTACACACGTTGGTGTCTTTTGATTTATTCTATCATATATAGTTTTCTTATAATTAACAATAAACATATAACTCTTCTACTCTAAAAGGGTTGGTTACATTTCAGGAACGGACAGGTTTCACACACACTAACAAAATAAGCGCGTACACAACGCTAGCGACAGGTGTGTCGAAACTGCATGTCCATGCATGAATTCTGTACTCCCTATTTTTACTACGATTCAGCTTGTGCAATCTGAATCATGTTTATTAATTAATTTATATGACTAATTATTTTGAATTATATTTATTCATTTTATATATATATATATATATATATATTCAAACACTTTTTCCTACAGTCTATTTCTTGATGTTGTAACGACACCAAAATTCTAAAAGAAATAAGCGCATCTATTAAAATCAAGCATAAATAATATATATAGTAATATAATAATAATAATGGAGCACAATATTAATGACAAAAGCCTAAGAGAAATTTAATAAACTAATTAGAAAATGAACTTGCTGAAGAAGAGTTGCAGTATAAAAAGAGATAGAATAATAGAAGGATAATTAAAACTACTATATTGCAAGAGGTACTGAATAACAAAGGTGAATGACATTAAGGCTAATAAATCATTGAATTCTGAAGTAAAGTTATATAAAAGAGAAAGAAATCTACTTAAGAAAATATACCAACAGTAATATTGAATATAATAAATAAATGGAGTTATTGGAAGGCAATGTAGAATAAGAAAAAATATTCAGAAGATAAAAGATTCCAATGATGTGTATAATGATAAGATTTATAATTATTTTATTTATAGAGTGAGAAAGCTAAGGCGCCACTTTAGAATTATTTTATGGACAGCAGCCAATGTGCACTGTACCAGGTATGTGAATGTTCGGATGAGCAATTGGACGTAAAAGGGCAACTCAACGCCGATATTCATTCATAATACCATATTAATATAGGGGGAATCATTTAACAATAGTATGGAATCAATTTTAATAAAAGAATGGAATATATGAATAAAATATACAATGAACTAAGAGAAAACTCAAGAATTACAATTCGTTAAAGCCACCAATACAAATAAATAAACTCCAGAGATAAAGAAGAAAATAATTGGTATCGATAAGAAAGATAGGTTTCAATTTGCCTATAATAATGAAGAATTTGTTTCATAAATGTCAATCTTATCACCAAGCAATATTAATACCATAATATCATACACGTCAACTGTTGAAGACATCAGCAAGCAATAACAACAAAAAAGCAAGTTATCTAAACAAATCGAAATCAAAATAATTTGAAGGAAGAGCAATAATAAATAAAAGTGTGAACCTATTAACAAACCAAAAGTCCTACAACAGACATTACTGTGACAGATTACTATACTATATAAACAGTACCCAGTTAGGTTTGGAGTAGTCCGTAAACAAATAAATGATGATAATAAATTTAATGAATAATGAGTGAATCAATTAGAAAGTCATATAAAGTACAACACAAATTTATAAGTAAATGTAAAATGTAATTAAGATGTGCTACAAATGTAATATAAACAATTGTAAATAATTGGTAAGAGGATGTGAGATACAGTGGGATTCAATTAAGAATAACTGTGAATGGATAGTAATTATAAACAATTATTTAATGAAATGAATTACTAATCCATAGTACCAGATGATACTAACATTAACATTTAGTTTTTTCTTTATTAGTGTTTGAGTTATTAAAGTTTAATAGAAATTGATCACACAGACAATGGTTTAAAAGTGTGCATTCAGTTAAGCCCTAAAGGGAATTATAGTAATTAAAATATAATTGTTAATTAACAGTTTGTTTATATTTAAAGAAATTAATTAATATAAAACAAGTGTAAGCAGGATCGATTATGAGTCTTCCAATATAAAAATAATCAGTCAACATAGGCCTAGATGATTATGTTCAGTAAATAATAAATTATTCAAAAATATTTGTCAAATTACAAATAACTATATATTTGATATTAAAATTGTACACGTTATGTCAGATAAAATAATATATGTAAATTGTATTAAGTATTATGATGTAATAACTAAAAAGCAACTTGTATGTAGAAGATAAAATAATGTATTATATAAAAATAATATCCTATGACAACTAAATCTCAATTTGAACAGATATGGCCAGAGTATTTATGTGTACAGGAAACCAAAAGAGAGAAAAAGAATGTTGTAGATGATTATTAGAAAATAATAAGCCAAGAAGGAGAGTTGACTGTAAATTCTGAAAACAAGCTAATTATATATACAAAACATATGAATATTATTAAAAAATAATATAATAGAAAGTAAAAAAACCTTATATCAAACTATAACAGAATATAAAATTGGAGCAGATAAAGAAATATCATAAACAAATCACCTTTAAAACATTACTGAGCCAACAACCAGAAGGAACAACTACACTTGGATCAACTTAATAACAGGACACTGGACTTCAATCCTAATATTCCACCATAAGGCTTCGGACAACGAAAAAGAGAAAATATTTATTGAACACCAAAAGAATTGGATTCCGTCATCTGGACAACATAAACAAACTGATATTGGAAATTTTCATCACGGATACCAGAAGGCTGTGTGAACTGAACTGATACATTGTGTAACGTATATATATTATTATAATTAATACTCAATTTATATTATTCATTATTGTTATTGTTTGTAATGTAATGTACTTTCTATACTTGTTTTTCCTTTATAATTACTGAACCTTTATATCAGCCAAAAGAACCTAAAAATAATATAAACAAAGAGAAGAGAATCGACCCTGAGATTTATAAATTATATTAATAGTTACACTGAATAGACTATAGAAATTTTTTTTGAATAAAAATACCATATTATTATTATTACCAGATACTATTCCATGTGTTTTTATTTATATAGAATTAACAAGGTTTACTAATGGATGTACACAAAGAGAGGGATAAATTAATTTAAAACCCGTCTTGTGGTAATTTGACACATCCAAGGTGAGGCATAAAGAACCTGTAAGTCCTGAAGGGTAATAGATTAGCGCTCACAACAGATATTGATAAGGGACCTAATCACGTGGAGTTACAAATTGGCGCCCAACGTGGGGCTTTAGAAGAGACTGATAAGGGAGAAAATACGTGTAGTTACAAATTGGCGCCCAACGTGTAATTCAAAACTAAGTAAGGACAGCTTACACAAGATATTTGAACAACATAATTTTGAAGAGAAAACAACCTCAAAATTCTAAATTAAGTAAGAACATCTTACCATGAGTTAAAGAAGAAATTATTTTGAATCTATTAAGAAGAAAACATCAAAATTCTAAACTAAGTAAGATCAACTTACATGAATTATTTGAAATGACTATTATACAAAAAAAAAACGAATTTGAAAAAAAAATACCACCAAATTCTAAAAAATGTAAGAACATAAAAATTATTTCTTCCATACCAAAGATCATGTTCAGAAATAATTACTTTTGAAGGAGGGCAATTATGTAACGACACCAAAATTCTAAAAGTAATAAGCGCATCTATTAAAATCAAGCATAAATAATATATATAGTAATATAATAATAATAATGGAGCACAATATTAATGACAAAAGCCTAAGAGAAATTTAATAAACTAATTAGAAAATGAACTTGCTGAAGAAGAGTTGCAGTATAGAAGGATAATTAAAACTACTATATTGCAAGAGGTACTGAATAACAAAGGTGAATGACATTAAGGCTAATAAATCATTGAATTCTGAAGTAAAGTTATATAAAAGAGAAAGAAATCTACTTAAGAAAATATACCAACAGTAACATTGAATATAATAAATAAATGGAGTTATTGGAAGGCAATGTAGAATAAGAAAAAATATTCAGAAGATAAAAGATTCCAATGATGTGTATAATGATAAGATTTATAATTATTTTATTTATAGAGTGAGAAAGCTAAGGCGCCACTTTAGAATTATTTTATGGACAGCAGCCAATGTGCACTGTACCAGGTATGTGAATGTTCGGATGAGCAATTGGACGTAAAAGGGCAACTCAACGCCGATATTCATTCATAATACCATATTAATATAGGGGGAATCATTTAACAATAGTATGGAATCAATTTTAATAAAAGAATGGAATATATGAATAAAGTATACAATGAACCAAGAGAAAACTCAAGAATTACAATTCGTTAAAGCCACCAATACAAATAAATAAACTCCAGAGATAAAGAAGAAAATAATTGGTATCGATAAGAAAGATAGGTTTCAATTTGCCTATAATAATGAAGAATTTGTTTCATAAATGTCAATCTTATCACCAAGCAATATTAATACCATAATATCATACACGTCAACTGTTGAAGACATCAGCAAGCAATAACAACAAAAAAGCAAGTTATCTAAACAAATCGAAATCAAAATAATTTGAAGGAAGAACAATAATAAATGAAAGTGTGAACCTATTAACAAACCAAAAGTCCTACAACAGACATTACTGTGACAGATTACTATACTATATAAACAGTACCCAGTTAGATTTGGAGTAGTCCGTAAACAAATAAATGATGATAATAAATTTAATGAATAATGAGTGAATCAATTAGAAAGTCATATAAAGTACAATACAAATTTATAAGTAAATGTAAAATGTAATTAAGATGTGCTACAAATGTAATATAAACAAGTGTAAATAATTGGTAAGAGGATGTGAGGTACAGTGGGATTCAATTAAGAGTAACTGTGAATGGATAGTAATTATAAACACTTATTTAATGAAATGAATTACTAATCCATAGTACCAGATGATACTAACATTAACATTTCTTTAGAAGAGATTTATAAGGGAGAAAATACGTGTAGTTACAATGTATACAATATATTTAAAATTTATATTTACTTTACCTGAACCTTACTTTACTTTACCTTATTATGTTATTTTTCCCTTATTGGAACATGTTTCGGGACCCTTAGTGTTCCCATCATCAGGCTTCCTAACTTTGAATCTTGTGAAGTACCTGTGTGCTGGTTGGCTGTTGTTATGCCTTCCCATTGGTTTTTGGTTTTTAAAATTGTTATTATTGTGTGTGATTGTGGTGCATATATTAGCTTTTTGTGTATTTTTGATGTTGAATGCTTTGAAAATTTTATCATGTTTTGCATTGATTTGTATTTGTTCCGGTATTAGTTTGTTTTGTGTTTGTATATTTGTAAATTTTCCCAAATGTTCATTATGGTGCCTTTGTGTGGTATGTGTTTTATTAGTGTCATGTTGGTTATGTCTGGGAATTCATGTCCAGTGTTTATTGCATGTGTGGCCAAATTAGATTTATATATTTCTGGTTTGTTGTATGCGTTTAGATGTTCAAAATAACGTTTTTTTGTTTGCCCTATGTAAAATTTATTGCAATCTTGGCACTCAATTTTGTATATACAATTGGTTGTTGTACAACCTTTGTTGTGTGGATTATTTAGTTTTTGTAAATTATTTTTAATAGTTTTGTATGCTTTTTTAATGTCTGTGTTTTTAAATAGTTTTGTTAGTTTTGTCATTTTATTATTTATGTATGTGAATGTGGCCCATTTTTATTGTTGTTATTATTTATGTGTATATATAAACGTCACATCCTGGGTTCCTTTTTCTTTCAAAAATGCTGATGATGGGAACACTAACGGTCCCGTAACATGTTGCAAATAAGGGAAAAATTACATCTTGAGGAAAATTAAATATAAATTGTAAAAAAATATATTGTAGCGATACATATCAACACCATGCATAGAAGGAAACTTACAAATAAATGTGTATTAAGCAGTATATTCTGGTTCCATTCTAAAACAAAACGATGGATGAAGAAAGATAAATGTTAAAGAAATGTAATATAGTAAATTATGATGAGTATTAGAAGAAGAGAACTTAATAACGTGATAAACCCAATAGATATGGTAAGTGAGAGGTATAAACAACTCTAACAACGAAATCACTAATTAAAATAAAGACATGCTAAGCAACAAGACAGTGAAGACCACATTAATTACCAAATAACTTAAATGCACGAAGAACTGAAAATAAAGAATTAACAAAAGAAACTGAACTAAAATTATGTTGATAACCAGGTAAAAAATAAATAAACAATACTTCATAAATTAATAATAATAATTATAATTAAAGAGAAAGATCAGACAGTAGGTAGAGTTATAGAAAATGCAATGCAAAGGTATAAATAACAGTAAGAAATATATGCATTAGTCTAAGAAAAAATTGTAAAAACTTATATTATAAGTGAGTGAAGTGATAAATGTACACAGAAGGAAGTAATGATGATCAAAGATCATGTTATAAACCAGCGGGGAAGGGAGAAAGTGAAGCAATGGTCTTATGTATAAACTAATATATATTAAGAACCAGTAAATATAAAAGTTGTACGTCTTTAAAGGGTTCAATATACCCAGGAGTTATTTATTATAGTTAATTATTTAGAGGGTTTTGGTATACCCATGATTATTATGTTAGATTTAGTTGTTTAAAGAGTTTTGTATACTCATAGGATAAAATGTTATAATTAAATGTTAAAAGGGCTCAATATACCCAGAATTTTGTTATGTTAGAATTAATGGTTAAAAGATTTGTTCATTTTTCAAGAACAGCAGTTGTAAAAGCTGTTCAGAAATGTCAATGTCAGGTATTTGGTGAAACATCACATTATGTAAAAAATCATTGTAAAGAAATGGCAAAATGCTAAGCCTATAGGCCAAGAAAGATGAGCTGAACTTAAACAGCACTAAAATATCCAGAATAATCCTAACTAAACCAGATAAAATTAAACAGAAGCCTGACCTTAATGAAACAGGGAAAGTATTGGTAAAATTATATATCAAAACTCATTATTATAAGAAAATGAAGAATAGGTATTTAAAATTGTAATGTTATATATAAGGTAAAAATATCAGATATTATTGTTATTAATAAGTACAACCCTATTAGGGCAGATTTAAATAACAAAGGAGGAAATAAGAAGTGTTGAGAAAAAATATGTAAAAGCCTAAAAACTTAAAATTTGTAAATGTGATAGAATAAGTGATGCTGGGCCGAAATGGGTCACATTCGGTATCAAAATAATTCTATTTTTCCAGACAACATCATCATATAACTCAAATTTAACTTCATAAAAAATTAAATAAAGAGTAATTTGAGGTGACAGATTTAAAATTTACATATGTCACATAATTAAAACCACGTGACCAGGGTCAGGGTGTGACGATTTAAAAGTAATTTAAATAGCACAAAATAATTTTTATGCAAAATAACATGTGAGAAAATATTTAACCCTCCCCTTTGTACTTATATGCCTGTATCAACTTGTAAAAGTCTAGTACGGACATGAAAATTACTCTGTTTTGAAGCGAAAATTAATAATTATTATAATTAAATAAAAAGACGTGATAATAATAATCGAAATACCTAACTCAATAAAGAAAATGTAGGATTATTAATAGTAGTTAATTAGTATGAAAATAATAATAATAAAGTACGAACTACTTTTCTCTCTCCGCGTGAACTGCTCCTCTTCCCTACTAACCGCCTCAAAACCAGCCCCAGTCGAGCCAGAATCTCAGACAAGGTAACAGCTTTACCATGTGTCGTGAAGAAAAACGTGTGAATATATATAAAAAAACAAACAAACGATGTAACTGAAAGTAATCTTTCGTGGTGACAGACTCCACAAGTAATTGAAAGGTGGTGAAAAGTAAAATAAGTTATGTAGTTGAAATGTAGTGAAATAACTAAATGTAACTAACTTAGCCGACACATCTCTTTAAAAAAGAAACGAAATGTTTAAATTGTAAAGTATGTTCTATTCAAATATTATAGAGTAACATTAGTGCAGTTAAAAGTAAAATGTAAAAAAAAAAGTGAACACCGTACATCAGGAGTGAAGCAACAACGACAACCTCACGAGCTTCAGGTAACCGAATCCTTTCGTCATGATCGCAACTTTGAATCTACAAAATAAATGGAGGCACCCGAACGACAACGTAGAACTTCCAGGAAACCCAACTGAAGAGTAACAACAAGAGAACCTGCCGCCGATCACATTATATCAAGGTGAAACCAAACCATTATCTTTCTAACAATGGCAACAAAAACAGTATATTTTTGCAAAGACTTATTCTAATCATGTAAATGTTAACATAGTAATGTCTGTAATTACAATAATGAAATAGTAATCTGATGATAGTTAAAGGTAAAAGGTAATTCGAAATTTGAGCAAACTACTCTTATAATAGTTTGCATAATGTTGACTTATTTTAGAATATTATTAAGTTAAAACCCGGATCCGAGGTATTCAATGTAGTTTATAAATACATATTTTTTTTAATTTTTGCTCACCAGAGTAACATTTTAAAAAGGCATAAGAGCATTTGATGCAGAATCAAACTTTCTTTGAGAAGTTTTTTTTTTTAACGTAATAAAACAGAAATAACAATTATTTTTAAATCATTATTCAAGAAACTATAATAAAGAGATGTTTTTGCTAAATATCCAGAGAGTGAGTAAATTTGCGTAACTTAATCCTAATTCCTGTTCTACATATTTTCAAATTTGTTGGTAAGTAATTTGTACTAACAACGGCAGCCGGTTTGATTGAAAGTAACCAATTAAACTGGTTCCCTCTGTTATAATATCTCAGACAGGGGAGACGTTATAAGGGGAAAATAACCAATCATAGCCCATAAAAGCCGGGGCAAGCCGTGTCATAGCCGTTTCTTTAACGGAAGAATATTTTTAGTGTATTGTTGAAACTCAAGCCGTATAGGTTAAATGTATGTAGCAGAGAGTCACATTTTGATAAAAAATAAAATACCAGTAGACGTAAAAAATGCAATATGAATTCCCGGAGAACCATTCAGAATAACCCTGGAAAATAATAACAGAAGAAACGAAATTTGAATGAAAAAAGGAAGATCAATTTAAACTAACGCTTCCCAAGTTCTTCAAACCTGACATCGAGGCGGTGAAAATCTTGGTTATTTAATAACGAACCAACCACATCACTACACAACAATATTCACCGAAACACAGTTAATCCAGACACTTGTGAACCTTAACAAAACCTTATTCAGGGACATTATTGACATTAAATTCTTAAAACAATATTTAATTTGAAGATACTAGGAGGAGGCATATAGCATAGCCGGCCAGCTGGAGGAAGTCCGCCATCTTGGAGTGGAGGCCAACCATTTTGTTGAAAGTTAATCTAAGAATTATAACATTTTTAAACACAGTATTATTTTATGTCTTGTTATTTATTAAGAGTTGTAATTTACCATATTGTAATGCATTGTATTTTGTCCTAAAGCGTTTTTCGATCTTTACTAACAGCTAATAGAATCCATTACCTGATATTAAAAATAATATTGTACTGAATGTTAAACATTTGTTCAAATCAAGATTAGTGAGCGAGTCGACTCGGACCATATCCGATCGATTCACGAACCAGTCAACTGAGCTAGATTTTTAAACATTATTAAATATACTCATTTTGTTAAACGAAGAACAATTTTTATTTTTTAGTGAATTAAGATAAAAGATTTTCAGGCGATAAGTTAGAAGAGGAATACGGCGCGAGCGAAGAACATCGAGCAATTAGTAGAAGAAGATCAGATAACCTACAAGACTGAGTCGAAGCAGTAATCGATTGCGGAATACGACACAATCCATTCTACTTTCAAAAATTAATTATTTTGGCAACATTTTCAAAACAGTAAACTCCGTGACGACCTGTCTTTGCCTGATAATTCTTATTAATTAAAGTAACTAAATAAAATTTAATACCAATTAATGAAAATAATTCTAATTCAACCAATAGTTAATTCATTTCCAACTAAATAAAATTTCAAAGAAGACAAGTTTCACAATACACCAGAAACTATTATATTACAAATTGACGGCATCCAACGTGTGGCTTTTCACCCGTATCAACAATTATATTACTATATATATATATATTGTAACATTACATTTGGCATAGCTTGATATAGTACCAGATTTAATGAAGATCATGGATAAGAAACTTAACAAGAAGAAACATATCTTTTAAAAATGATGGTGAAGATGAACAAATGACAAATTTAAACTGACTTAGACTATAACTGACTGTACCCAAATTAATGTTTAGGTAAAGTGATGGAAAATACCCAGATGGTGAGATAAAATTCGACCAATTACAATAATTACAATAATAATACTTACGAAGCCAGACAGCATTATGGACCATTAGGCTACTATCAGTAAACAAATTGTTTTGTTAAATGTATCTTACAATATAAAAATAATCAAAATACAAATTGAGGGATAATAGGCCCAAATACACAATAGAATGTAAAAAAAAAATATACTAGCAAAATATTAACTAACCAATATAATTGAATAATACAAGAACACAATCATTATAGATACATGGAAACATACAATTAAAATAGTATGATTAATGGTGGACCTAATGTTATAAAATAGAGAGATATAAAATCATTATTAAATGATTAAAATTTGTCTTTTAATGTTCGAAAGTAAGAATAAAGTTGTGTTTCTGTTATTTACAGTTTTGTTAAGTAATGAGTGGATGATATGTCTTATGCAGGATTTATGTAACCAGGCATATACAGATTGTTTGATCACAAAATTTGAATTATATTTTTTATAATGTTCCAGTAATAATTATTGTTGTAATTTTAAATAATAATACTAATAGAGTTATAGGGAGTAGTTTTGATGGTAGTTGCATAATTAATAGGTGTTACAATAAGAGAAAATAGAAATTTAACATGTCAAGACCTAGGCCTATAAAAACTTTGGAATTTTGTAAATTTTAGGAAACACATTTAGAATTTTATAAAACAAATGTCGTAATATAAATAAGTTTATAATTAATAGTATACACAGTAAATATGGAATCGAAATAATCAGTTTTAAATTATTTAAGAAAATTCAAATAGCAAAAATGTAACATCAGAATTTCTTAAGCAAAATAGGCATGTTTGATGTCTATGTGTCACAAATGTTAAGACCAAAATAATGATGCTATTGGTTTTAAATTCCCAATTAGTATAACAAAGTTATACTAATTTAAAAGTTTTGGCCAAATTCATGTAATCAAATAATGAATTTGTATGACAATGTATATCTGAATCAACCAACCAGATTTCAAGTTTTACCTTAGCAACCGAAAATGCAGATAAATAAAATAGGGACTTCTTTAACAACTATCATTGAAGTCGGACGCGTTTTTATAACGTCTTAGCTAATTATATTTTAAATAGAGTAAACCTATACCAAACATAGTAAACGAATCAGGACAGTTATTGAAGAACATTAGAGGAACCCAAGAACAACAAGACACAAATTCGGAAGAATTCAAATCCCGGAAGAAGAATTAAAGAAGATTTGGACCTCATCTTCGTCCTAAACGAATAAAAGAAGAGGATCTGGGTGAATCTGTATAATTTTATAACCTTATTTAACAACAACACCCACACATGAGCACACGAACCACTTAGAAAACTAAACAATAAAAAACCACATACACTATAATACACCAACACTAAAGAACACTTGAAGATAACACAAATTGATTATTACACCTTTTGAATACCAAAAACCTGAACGGCAACTAATAAATATCTAAAACTGTTCATAACCTACAACTGTGGACAACACACACACGACTACTAGTTTGCACTATAAACATCAAAACCTTTTTATATCCTTATCTTGTAAAGTTTGTATTTTGATTTTAAGAGTTGTATTAATTGTTTAACCATAATATTCGGACCGAATACGCCCTAAGATTATTTTATTTAATAGAATAAAAACAACGAGCATCATTATCGTGGTTGATTCCAGTATAGTTATTAGTTACTACCAACTTATGAACAAAGACGACATAATTTTGTCACAATTTGTATTAAAATAAAGAAAAACGAGAAACGTAATTGATTAATTCTTTTGAATAAAGATTGATTAAAGGAGTACATCTGTTTGGTTTTATTTTTGCATTATTATTACTGTTTTAATTAAAAGATACGATAACACAGCAAAGCGGACGGAGCGGCAGTTGGCAGCTCCGAATTACGTCATTGGTACTGGACACCGAGGCGGGAGCGAACGGAGGAAATAGTGGAATATAACAGTAAACAAATATACTAATAAAAATTTATTGTTATAATATATATATATATATATATATATATTAATAGGTTTCTGTTCTTACGAATATTACTGTACAAAACGACGATAGTAATACCTGTTGAAAAAATGTGTTTGTGAATCAGCAAGTGCAAATTTTGGTCAGAAAAAATATTTTTCTCCCTGCGTTTTAATACGTGAGTCATTAACATATAAATGAAGAAGTGTAATTGTGTACCTTCATAATCGTGACGGCAGCGCACTCCTGCCCGCTCAGGAATAACTCTTGGTTGATTACTCTGCCTTATGAAGACAAATAGAAGTGATAACTCACTTCACTCCAATAATTACATATAATACATACCCTACACACCCTCACACTCACGCACGAACAATAATGAGTGTATTATTAACAATATCTTAGTGCTATAATGTTTGTGACATTGCAAAATTATAACTGTGAGGTCAACGACCACAATAAAATTTTAAATATACATCATTTATTTGGTAAAATTAAAACAATCAAATAATATGTATACACTTTGGGGCCCACTGTATAACGTGCATATAGTTAACTGGATAATGTGTATTGACGTGTATACCGTCTACTGCTGACATTGTAGCATGACAGATTATCCACATTATAATGAATGAAAAATTATCATAAATAAATATAAAATAAAATGAAATCAAGGAAACATCCAAATAAAAACAAATAAGTACCACAGAAAATGCAATCATAATTTGAAAAAATAAAAATAAATTAAAAACAACTAAGCAACATCTATGAGTAATGAAAAATAAACCAAAAAACTAAAAGTAAATAAGGAAATACCCAGGTATAATAGGAGTAAGTAAGGCAAAACCTAGAACAAACCGACACCCCAAATATAAGGACTAATTTTGAAGAAACAAGATAGGATAGTAATAAGTAAGGAAAAACCTAGAACAAACCGACATCCAAAATAAAAGGACTGAAAGGGAAGAAACCACATGGAAGAACAAGATAAAGTAGGGAAATACCCAAAAGTAAACCTAGTAATAAAGGAATAAAACCCCCTAAAGAAATATAACTAATTAAAGTATAAAACCCAAAACAGAAAATAATGTGAAGTAGATATAGACAAAGTGTTTAGAGGTATAAGTAAAAGTGCACCCACGAAAGTTATTTTATAATGGAAAAAACAAACCTTCATAATCCTCTATAAACAAGATTCTTGATCTTGGAATACTATAAAACTTATTTAGAGATAAGATCCAAGAATAACAGAGGTCCAGTGCAAGTTATCTTATCATAATAAATAAACTTCAAGTGTCAGTGTTTTAAATGCTTAAACTAAGTAAATTTGTGCCTTTACCCAACTTTAAAGTTTATGTACCAACTAAAGAAATAATATTTTGTAGAATATTATGATAAAAATAGACTACAAATGTTTTAAGAAAGTGCCACTTTTTATCTGACTACATTTTATAAAATGAGATAGATAGAATAAGAGCAGGTAATATATAAGTGGAGTGACACTGCACAAAATTAAATTTAAGAAATAAGTTAAAAAAGAAAGGACATATGTGTTTTGTTTATGTTAAGTTCAATGAACTGAAGGCTGAAATGTCTGAGTTTAAATACTGTTTTTTGTTATGAAATATTTGTTAGGAGTTAATACTTGTTATCAATGCTAAATGTTCAAGCAGTTAAGTAAGGTAATTTTCATTAATATTTTATTAGAATAGAAGGTCAGAAGGGGTATAAACAAGCTGTATTATCCAAAAACTTTGTATGTAAAAACAGATAAAATCTAGGCCAAATGGTAAAAAACAACAACATTATAATTGATAAATAAGTCTAGTAAACTAGTTAAACTGATGAAATTTGTATAAGGTAAATCAAACATAGTATATTATAAATGAAACTATACTTTAGAAAAATATTAGAAAAAGGTGGGAAAGATTATTGGAAAAAATGCAAAGGTAATAACTGAAAAATCCAAGGGGGGAGTCCCAAATTAAAGAATAATATTTAAAAAGGATAACTAATTAATAAGATTACAAGGAATTAATGGAAAATAAACAGGTTATTTCAATCTGAGAACTTGTACAATCATAATTATAACATAATACAAATGGCAAACCTTTTAGGAGGACAGGAAGTAAAATTTTAAGGCCTACAGCTAGAAATACAGTAAATATGGCATTTTCAGATAAAAAACTTTGTAAAAATATCTTATTTGGTATCAAATCAAGCATAATGAACTAAAGAAAGAGATTATGTATTTAATATTTAATAAAGTTAAATAATAATAAAAATGTATTCAGTAGTATAATGTAAAAATCAGTTATGTAGCGGAAATGCTAAAAATTTAAAGCAATGTATTTTTAATATTAACTTGGCTAAGACGTTTCGGATGAAGAAGGAAGTAAAAACAGTTGATTATTAGAATTTGTCGAGTACACATGAGACGAGCTCTAGCTCTAATATTAACATATATCGAAGGAAGAAAAAATGGCTTTCATCAACCTAGCCTATTCAAAGTAAAAAATCGCAATTTTTTGAAAACTTTAAAACTAAATTAAATTCAGTGAAACAAACAATTATAACTATTAAATAAACTTATATTGAACCGGAAAAGTGAATTAATTAAATTAAACACATAAAAACGACAATACTGAATATAAAGACGGAACGTGCCATTTTCGACCTTATTGACTAAAGTGCACTACAAACATTATACAACACTAATCAACGAGGTGAATCACAGAACACTGAACAAGGACAACTCCACGAACACCAGAAGGAATAATCACTACTGCTGAGACGAGGAAACCTGGAAAAAACTACTTTTATTTGAAGAGAATTCTGTCGTGATGTCGTCATTTTAACATATGCAGTACTGAAGTAGCCATCTTTAACTCCCACAATTCAAAGTATACCACAGCTAGTTTCGTCGTCAACGTCAAATGGTTCGAAATTTTACATTAATAAACATTATAAATATTGAATGAATCTTTGTATTTTTAATTCTTAAGCTATTAATTGTAAGTGTTATACTTTCCTAAACTTACCCTTTCTCTGACTATATAATATAACCGTTAAAAGAACAATAAATTTAATATTAATACTTTATTTAAAAATAATCGATCGCCCTGAGATATGAGTCGATACCAACTGTTGAAAAAATCGATTTAATATCGATACATTAATAATGGGTTAAATAAAAACTGGAATTTCATAATTTTGACTTATATTTCTTTCAAAAATTATAATTTACATAACATAAGATAATATTTTAACAACGAACTACTGTACACGAAAAGCGGCAATTACCAAGGTAAAGGGAGAATACTCTCAGAAGAAGAAGAACCGTTAATCGATCAGTGCCGTAGATAATCTGATTGACGCAGAACTTAATTCTAGTTACCAAAAGGTGATATAATTGTCAAAAACAGTAATAACAGATTTAAAATTTTACACCAATACATTACGAAAAATAATTACTAAATAATTACTTAAATAATTACAACAAAAACAATTCTCAAAAAACAAACAAATTTTTCTTATTTTGTTAACTTTGTTAACAAACACAAATTTTACATTTTGTTACAACATTAACAAGTTAAAGAAATAAGTTGACGTGTAATTTAATAAGTATAAATTCCATAAACAGTTACCGTATGAAGATTCAGCAAATTTACCTGAAACTTAGAGAGCTTGCAGAATAAATAACTTGTTAAAATTAACACGACATAGGCCTACGTAAAGTAAACTAATTTTTCTAATATGTCTTAATTGAAGTTTGTACTAATATTGAGTTCATAATAGTGTGAAATATGTAAATAATAAAAATGTAAACAAATTCCAATTAATTTCTTTGGATCTGAAAGGTTAGCAGCTGAAGTGTTGCTAACCGTTGCTGCTCAAGTGTTAAAAGATGAAAACCATAATGAGCAAAAGGAATCGCCGTAACTGTCCTCTTTTTCATTCATTAAGCATACAATCAAGGTCTAACCATTATTAAAAATAATAGGTGTTATTGTTACAGCTCATTATTACCGTGTAATGATGCATACGGGCTGCTCCACACTTCGAGAGCTTTGAATCGCAATTACAATTTTGTCAAAAGGGTAAATTCAACAATCCTCGATTATGTATGCACTCATAACGTGCGTGCCTAAATGAAACAGGAACGAGTTTTGTAGGCACACTAATGAAGCCCGCCGTCTACTCTGGACAAACAAATCATTATACTGATTGGATCGTCTGAGGCAATGTTTTCATTCCAGCTGAGCCCCGTTTATTAATTTTACGTGGACATTAACACTGTAAAACGTGGCTACCTACAAAATTCATAGAGTCCAGACGATTCGCACATATGTGTTAACGTTGTAATATACATACAACGGGTTTTAGTGAAATTATTATTTAATAAAATATTACAAAACTTATACATACGCGCGCGCGCGTTTGTGTGCAACAGTGGCAAAACTACGCAGAGAGATAATAAGAATCAATTTCCCCTCCCCAGAACTATTAAAAATTTCAATGAATTTCTAAAAAAATTCAACATACGCCTTTTTATAACTCAGGTGCGTGTATTAAAATAAGGCTTATAAATAATTATAGAAATAATTATATGAGGAGAATCCTAAATATCTCATTTGCTCTGAGGAAAACGGTGAGGCCAACCTTCAAGCTATCTCGTAGTATCCCCCCCCCCAACAACAGCTTCTAGTTACGCCACTGTTGTATACTTTTAAACGTTAATGTCGATGGTACATGAACATTATCAGAAGGGTTAATTCGATTATTACCATCCTTAGACTTTACCACACAACATTTCGACTAGTAAAAAAATCTGTGGTCACCATCAGGTGTAAGTTAAACTAATACAATAAATGTAAACTTAAACTTACCCGAGATTCGTTCACTAACAAGCGTGAACCGTCAAAAGAATAAGCCGTCACCACCTTCAAAGTTAAACACAACTATAGGAAAAATATAACCTATAAGAATGAAACGCTACTGACTCTCCAAGGCCGCTGTACAGAACCGTGAATCATAGCCACACTGACGCAAATTAGATTGTGTGAACTTTTTTTATTATTTACGTGGTGTGGTAAAGGTAATAGTCCGACCTAACTCTTCTGATAATAACAATACATGTTGGTCAAAGGCTAGGGGTGTGATGAGAAGGAAGAGGACGTGTCATCAGCTGACTGCGCTGAAATTTTCTAAGCACATACGAGGGCTGCAATAAACACAGGCCCACCTTTGTATTTTAAAACAATACATAACCTTATTTTTATAACGTTTTTGTCAAGTAACGTGTGTAAATAAATGTATGAAAATTAAAACATTAAAGTTGTAGATATGCGGGTATAATAAATGTAATGTTTTTCATTCGTGTGCGGCATGCATACATACATACATGGATAAATACATGCACGTATATATACAGAGTGATTCAACGTCGCTTGGCAATACTTCAGGAGCTGATTAAAACCAGAAAACAAGGAAAACAGACTGATACTGTGACTATGTAGCTGTGACTGTGAATACTGCGTTTGATAAGTCGCTAATCTCACTTTGTTGCCACGTGTGTCTTTACTATGTTCTTACATCATTCCCATTAACTACTTTCTGTTCATTTTGACATGACAAAGTCTTTTAGCTGGACATCGTTTGAAGCTTTCTGTAACATTTTATTTACCGTCACGCTGTATGACATCATCATTGCATGACGTCAATGGGATTGTTGTAAATAAAGGTTTGTTTTAGGCTGGGGGTCATTCCACAAAATGTAACGTCATCAAAAAATGTAACGCTTCCACACTTTCGATTCTCCACAGTCTAGAAATTTGATATGTAAACGCATCAAGACAGAAATAATCGCTGCTGACACTGAGTTTAGCAAACGTTTTAGTGAGAATAAATTTGGTTTTACATGCTCTGTTTGTGATCGTCTGTGGTTTGGAAATGATTTACGTGATCCACCAAACGTAATCCACATTATACGTTTAAAAGCCTAAAAACATTATCATGCTTCGATGTTTCGGTTTCGTCGAAATTTCTTTAATCTTTTTTAACATACGCGTACCTCACGTTTCTATCGCTTATTTCTGTTATGCGTATCTCTCACGAGAAAAAGAATAAATAAGAAAACTTATTCTTTATTTACTCTCATTAAGTATTCTTACATTTACTGCAATGGCATAAATAATGATACTCGAGTGTCTCAATCACTTCCCCTTTACCACAAAAATAGGTATTAAATGTTATGTTAAGTAATATTGATGTACTATGGTATCGTAGGTATTAATGTTATGTTAAGCATTATTGGTAAATTCGTCTAATATATGTCCGTATATACGAGTACATAGTGTAGTTTAGATTTAAATACCAGGGAGAGGGCCGAGTTTAACGTTAAATAGGAAGAAACAATCGGTTATATACAGAACAATTTCGCAAAGCAATCTGTAGACTTCTGATACCGACCAACGCTATAGGAAAACTTATTGAAACAATAAAGGCTAATGACGGATACACATTTTCCGGCGCCCGAGGCTCCACTGACGACGACGAAATCGTTGGAAAGAATGCCGTCGTAATTCAGTTACGGTAAATGACTTTCAGTAAAGTTTGTAAACGTTACTGTCTCACAAATACGGACAAGTTACGATCGTTTTGTTTTATGAGGTTGTTGACCTTCTGATGAAACAGTTTGATAAAACTATTTGTTTTACTAGTTTAACGAGATTCTTCACTTTACTGTAACAGTTATATGAGGACTATTTTCTAAAAACGATTACACCATGGTGTAGGCTAAGCAGTAACGTTAAATAAATTCATGTATTTCTATAAAGGATTATCATTTTCTAGATTAGTGTATTATTTATAATTATCCATTAGCGATACTTTGTTTAGTCCCTAACTGTAAGAGAACACTCACCTGTGTTCACTAACCGTTTACCTGGGTTTCTCAATTTGTCCCTTTTCTCACACCACCTCCACCCCTCCCCTGGGTAACATGCACTTCATTTCATCAGATCAAATCTAACTCTGAAGCTGCCGTGAGAAATCTAACTGTTGAAACAATTGTCAGGAAATTAAATAGTAACTATAGAACTAAAACAAGTGTTTATTTACTAAACTTAAGTATTATTAAAATGTTCTGTCAAGTGCCGAGTGACCATTCGAACAAAACAAAAATGTTACTACAAATATACTAAATATCATGTAGGCCTAGCTTCTTAACAAAAGCAATAGTTTAAATGTCTTTTTAAAATATGTTGCGTTTGTGTTGTACCTGGGTTTCCCGATGCTTCTTGAATGAAAAACCCTGTCATCTTATCGACTTATCAACTTAAATTTATCAACTACCCCAACGAAATAAGCAGAACTACACAAAATAAGAAAACTATAACTGCCGTGAGGAGTACGTACCACTATAAAATATAGATTGGGGAGGGTAGGAATGGATTACAACTATTGAGGGCGACTTAACGAAGGTGGAGAAGAAACCGGACACAGGTGAAGTATGTAGGGCTCGCGTGAAGTGGTTCTCAACAAGTTATAACTTGCTTGAAACGTGCGAAGAATGGTGAAACCGTGTTAATGATGTATTTCAAGCTAATACACGATGTATTGAAAGCATGTATTGAAGATATCACACGCGCGCCCACACCAACTAATAACTGCACACTTTACACTAAAAAGTATATTAAAATACACTTATAATGACAAATTAGTGCATTAAAAAATACTAGTGACGAATCTAAATTTAGCTATAACAATTGCTCATAAATGTATATTCAAAATTAAATACTTCCATTACTGCAACTACTAAATACAGTATAAAATTACAATCACCATTAAATAAATCATCATCGTATCTGTTTTTATAATATTAGACTCTTTCGATTTAAAGATTTGCCATCCGCATGGAAATTCCTAAGGAAGTTAGAGATGAAGCAATATTTATCTCTCATATTGCGGACATGCGTCATCGTTATTATAATGTCCTGCGACAATCTGAAATGTTCTATGTTATCTAAAGGTCATTCTAAAGGTACTACACTGTATTATCTTTTTTGATGAGTCATCACATAACCAGGGACGTAGAGTTGCAAAACGCCAAAAATCTTTGAGGGCGAGGAGACTAAAACTTGTCTTACAAACAACAATATTGCACACACACACACACACACACACACACACAAATGTATATATCGTTATGCTTACATGGCGATGTAGGTCAGAATTTTTCAAAAATACACATATAAAAGTATTCATGTAACCAATGATAATTTGGTTTTAATAATCGGTAATTATAAAATTTGACACGGTGCATCATATTTCACAAAAAATGTTTATTACAATTAATTAATAATGAAATGAATTTTTGGACTGGTCGATAAATTCATTTCTGAATTTGTAAAATAATTATTACAGTGAGGTTATAAAATACAAGAATACAAAAATCTTCACTTGTAAGCCTACAAAGAAAAACCTGGCGTAGGAATTTCATTGCTGGAAGTAAACGTGTTACCAAAATAAGTGACTGCTTGAACTATTTTTTTAATTCGGGGTCAAAACATCCTACGACGTTGTCTGATGCCTGACATCCATTGCTGTCTGGCGTTGCAGTTTTCACCGTTTAGTCCTCTATCCTTCATTGATCTTCTCATGCTCTCTATCCATGTTTTCTTGGGTCTTCCTTTCTTTCTTTGCTCTCTAGGCATCCATCTCATTGTTTTCTTTGGTAGCGGTCTTGTCCCATTCTTGTACGTGTCCATACCAGAATAGTTGTTTTTCTTCAATGCAGTGTCGGTGATTGTCTTTTCTATGCCCATTTCTTCTTTGAACGTTTCATTTCGTATTCTCTGTAGCCTTGAAGTTCTAGAAGCTCGTCTCAAAGTATCCATTTCTGAAGCTTCTAACTTTCTTTTTACCTGTTCTTTTATTCTCCATGTTTTGGATCCGTACATCAACGTGCTTTTAATGATACTATCGTATATTCTATTCTTTCTTTCTTTTCCAATTTCTGTGCTCCGTAGAATCCTATTCAATGATATTTGAATATCATTGCCCCGGGTGCCAAAAAGCCTAGCTACGCCACTGAAAACACATTCACAACACATGTGTAACACTTGACCCCAACGAAGAACACACTCTAGGGCGTTAAGACATCTGCGCACTTCACCATAGCTTGACATACGCTTACAACACAGATGCCCGACTGTTATTGTTAACCATGGTTTACCACTGAGGTACCTAGGACCTGCTCCTAAGGGGGGATGAGAATAGCTTCTGAGGGGAGGGATGAGACTAGCTTGAAGTTTGGACTCCTCATTTTCCATACTCCTCATTTTGGATAATATATTTAAGATTCTTCTTCTTCTTCTTAACTCCAGGATTAGGCCTCAGTTGACTTGTCCTTGAACCCATCGCCTTCTCAGTCTACTAACATCCCGTTTCCATTTGGTTCATATTCAAGCCTACTACTGGTAATCGGTTATTCGGCATGCGGTCCAAGTGTTGGCGCCAAATCCTGTTATAGTCTTTAATCTTATATACTTAATATTCTACCCATATAATTATTTATAAAATTATTTAAAGGTTTGTTTTAACACAGCAACTGTCTTAGAAGTAACCCTACGCCGATCCTCCCGCCGTAGTTACAGCACTGTTGCTTACTGTTGTATCGCGTACGTATGCATTGAATCCATTCGATTCTAGTTGTTTGGCGAATGCAAAGGCATTTGAATTTAATGCATTTGAATTTGGGCACACGGCATTGCCATGAATCTAGTTAATCTGTCTGTTGCTGTGAGACTCTTCAATTATTTCCATTAAACGATGCTTCTAAATTACGAATGAAATAATTATTTTCCTGTGTTTCTGTGTCCAGTATGAACCCGTAGTGGGTGCCCGTGTGCCACCACTGTGGCTTTAAAAATGAATATAACTGCGTTCACAATCTAATATTTGGAATATTTAAGAAATCGACAGAACTTAGAGGTATCCTTCGTCTGATACTTGGTAAACATACACAGTTACGTAAGCGTTCAATTACGGTTGATATATTGAGTGCTCCATTGAAGTCGCTAAGTAGGCTACAGGCCTATATTATGCTGAATGTGTTACGCAATTGAAACTGTTTATTTAGAGAAAATGTGTTGAAAAATAAACGAATATAATAAAATAATTATTAAGGAAGAAATGAACTGAAGTAGCTGCAGAGATACAAGGCGGTTATTTAGGCTGGTTGAGTATGCCACGTAAAGTTGAGTACTGAAGTCTAAAGAATACAATTCAAAAGAACAGATTGGCGTTAAACTAACGGAGATAAATTGAGTCTGTAGATCGTCCCGAAGGAGTCGTAGACGATTTAATTTAATTTGCCGGTAACAGTAAGGTAAGGAAACTGATTGCGTGCCATGCCAGTAGTAGACGATCTACTAAAGCTAATTATTTTTTTTGTAACCGCTGACTGGCAGACGGTTAACCTTTACCTCTGTAACTAGCCCCTCCTTTTCTTAAGCCGTCGACTTACTTGTGTATCAATCCGACACATCAATAAAACTACATATTCCAAAGGCAAATTTATTTTGTAGTCGCGCAGTGTACAATTCAATCGACACTATTACACACTCCGTAACTAATATTTGCTTACAGGCTAATTTAAATTTTCGTTGAAATAGTTTCTCTATTACTTTATATACGCACACACGCCATGTTATAGGTTGTATGTAGCATGACAGATAATCCACTAAGTAATAATTCCATTACGATCATAAATAAATTTAAATTATATTAACTCAAAAAAAAATTCAAAGGAAAATAATTAAATATCAAAGAAAAATACAACCATAAAGGAAAAAGTAAAATTAAATCATAAAAATGCAACAAAAAAGTATCAAGAAAATTAAATCCGAAGAAACTAAATAAAATCAGGATAATACCCAGGTAGGATAGGAGCAGGTAATAAAGAAGATACCCCGAACCAACCAACGGACAAAATAAAACCAAATTACCTTGGAAAACCCAAGAAGGAAGAAGTGAAGAAAAGAAGATGTAGGATGGGAGAACTACGAGGAATACCCATGATAAACCTATTACTAACATTAACAAACCACGAACCAAATTTTAGTGTCACCCAAAGAAAGTATAACACCCCAAAACCTCATAGAAATGTAAAATAATTATAAACAAAAGTGTTTAGTAGTGTGAATAGAAGTGCACCGACTAAAGTTATTATATAATAAAATTAACAAATCTTCAAAGTCCATTATGACTAAAGGTTTGGTCTTAGAATATTGTGAAACTCAAATATAAATCAGACCCAACAGTGTAAGTGAACCAGTGCAAGTGATTTAAATATAATAAACTTCAAATAAAGGTGTAACTGTTACTTTAACTATGTACTATTAAATAACTTTAATATTTTATATAAATACAGAGATAGCATGTCATGAAATATTGTTGTGAAAATATTTCTAATGTTTCATAGAAGAGGCCACTTTTTATCAAAAAACATTCTTTGAAATGTAAATGATAAAGAGAGCATGTGGGGAATAATTACTGTGACAGGGGATTAAAATATAATACATAATATAAACATAAAGGACTGCAATCAATTTAAGTTTAACAAAAAATAAAAATTAAATGGCCAATTACGTTTGTATTTAAAGCCTATGAACTCCATATTTCAAGGTGGTATATAGAATAAGGATTATGATTAGGATAAAAATGTTTATTATGTATAACAGTGTTCATACAGCCTAAAATGTCTCTGTATGTATACTATACTAGTTTATAAAATGTTTGTTATGTATTTTTAAAAATAGTTAAAACTAAAATGTCTAACTTTAAAGACTAGTAATTAATTTTCAATATTGTTTTTGTATTATGAGCATGAATACAATGCTACATGTACCAATAATTATATAAGAAGATTTAATTTAATATTGTGTTAACTTTAGAAAGTCAGAAGGGGTATACAAATAACATTATTCGAAAAACAGTATATGTAAAACTACAAAATCTAGGCCAAATAAGAAATTTCAAATAACATTATAATTGAGTACGGAAGTTAAATAAACCAAGTAAACTAATGAGATTTATATAAGGTGAATCAATCACCAACCACTATAACTCAAACTATACTTTAAAAGAATAATATAAAAAGATGTACAGTATAAAATTATTAAAAAATTTGCAAAATGTAATACCTAACAATTTCAGAGGAGGAATAGTAAATTCATGAATTATAACTAAAAGAATGATCAATTGATAAATTTGTAAGAAATTAAGGAAGAATAAAGATTTATATCAATCGGAAATTTATTATAATCATATTTATAACACATAAGATGGCTAAAATTTTGGACAAGAACAGGAAGCAGATATTGAGCCGATATTTCCAAAATGACAGAAATATAGCAATTTTGACAAAAAACTTTATAAAGATGGACTATTGTATGTCAAATTAAGCAGAAGGAGTTAAAGAAACCAATTATTTAATTACTAGTTCACGAAAGTAATCAATAACCAAAATATATTCTGAATATAATGTACTGTAAATCACATGCATAGGAAGTGAATAATAATTGAAACAATACTTTTCTAATATTAACTTGGTAAGATATTTCAGGAGACGAAGGAAGTAATACAGTTCTTATTTAACATTGAGAGTGAACAGTTGAATTAAGTTCGCGCTAAAAACACGGATATCGAATACGTTAATGGCGTATAACGGTTGAGCCTATCTTACATTAAAACAACCGAGAGTTACGGAAAAATTGAACTTAAACATAAAATCAGTGAATACAACAACCACAAACGGTGAAAAAAATTAAAACTGAACGAAATACAAGTGAAATAAAATAGTAAAACTATAAAACAAGAAATATAACTTAACCAAACGAACATCACATTTTTCGACATACACGCAACAGAAGTGAACACACCTAATACAAAACATTTAATCAGTGAACACGGAACACTTAACTAGGACACCTCTCACAACACAATAGACATTATTCAACATCGCAGAACCAAGGAAGCAGTTGAGAAGGCAGCTTTATTAGCAGAAAATTCAGCGTCATCATTCCAGTTTTACTGCAAATACGAAGTGTCGGCCATTTTGAAAAATCCCATCATGCAACACCACCTCCACTGATTGAATTCGGCGTTCGCTGTTGGTAAAACGATTCAACTTTATAAAGATTATATATCATTAGTTCATTTTCTAATTATTAATTATTAAGATATATTTGTGAATGTTATACTTTCTATACTTGCCCCTTCTCTGACTATTATAATTATAACCGTTCAAAGAACCAATCGAAAATATTTCTATATAATAACCTGTATTAACAATCGATTACCCCTGTGCAAGAGTCGAGTGTTCTATATGTGATAATCGATTTTAAATAGATATTATTAAATTTGTCAATAAAACATATTAATTCTACGCTTTGGTTTAATTTTTATTTTAGAATTTTTATAAATAAAGAGTTAATTCACAACAGGATCAAAGAAAATGGCGACATTACTCAAGTGGGAGTAATATACTTGAGAAAGAAGAAAGATAGCCGATCGATTAGCGAAATGAGACAATCCTATTAACTATAAATTTATTTACAGAGAAAAAGAAGCGAATTTATTGACATTACAAATACAGATTAAAACAAAATTTTCACACGATACTATTACAAGGATTATTATTTAAATTATTAAACATAAAAACAGACATTAAAATTTTTTTTTGAAAATTTTGTTTTGTACACGAACGAAACATTTTTATTTGTAACCAGAAGTAATCGTTACAAATTGGCGCTCACAACAGTGGGGCTTAACGTAGACACACAGAATTGTTACAAGGTTTGAACACTATTGCGAATTGCGTTCACAGACACACTGTACGTCAGACGTAGTATCATTGGTAACAGAGTATCATTTTATTTCATTATAAAATACTGATTTAAAATGAGACTTCTTCGCTCAACCCTTAGAGATTTATGTAAATTCTTAATGTAACATAATATGTATAACGTATTTTATGTAATAAAATTTCCACGTGTTCACATAAGTCGATAAAATGTTATGGATATTTTCATTAAAAGGCTTGGTCGCTATATGAAACGAAAATTTATTCTGGAAACAAAATTTAAATTTTCGTCAAATCAAGTAGGGAAAAACCATATCCAGAAAAACATAAAAGTTGGAATCTTCTTAAACTATGCTTGCTAATATTGTTCTCAATGATTGTTTTTAATGATTTTGTAAGCAACCTACAATATGTTACTGTACAGAGTTAGCAATGCAGATAACAAAAGTACAAAACTGTTTTATAATCATCTTCCTTATACACGAACTTGACAATCCTTATATAGAAATATTTTTATTAAACCTAATTTGTATTAATCAAACTATCTGTTAAAACGATCTTACGTTTTCCACAGAATCTGTAATACAGAATCGTTTAAATTGTCCGACACAATGTACAAATGTATAAGAAAGAGTTTACAACTACTATTTGCCTGACCTCGAATAAATTTAGCATTCCCATTGAAACAAGGGTTCTTATTGAAACTGAAACCGATTGAAAAATCGCATGCGTTCCTGTATACACTATTGATTTTTATGTTTTTAATATAATATGTTACATTTTTGTGATATATTTATATAGCCTATATATCATGTGTTAAATATTTATGTTAAACATCAGTGCAACCTACACTTAATTTATACTGGTTAATTTTCACTTTATATCGTTTTTTATTTATGATTTCATTATGATTGTATTATGGAAATTATATCAGTAGGTAATTGTTGCAGAAAAATCTATTTCATTTCAATGAAACTATTATAAGATAAAAAGAATTGTGTATTTTATAAAATACGTAGGCCTACATTTAGTTATTTTAGTGAGATTTTTAATTAAATAATTTTTAGTTTTAAGATGATATGACATAACTATTATGTTCTATACTAGTCTAATGAACCAGGAACAAAAAAATTAGCAAAAATTATTGTTGCCCCGACAGTCATATGTAACAGATGAGGATTATATTTATACTTAGAACTTAAAAGTGATATATCACTGTAGTAAGTACATGGGACCAAAACACTTTCCTGTTTGAGTTTCATATGATTCTATTGACTATTACTTTGTTACAGTTTTTATAACGTTAAGTTAGTAAATTATCACACACACACACACACACACACACACACACACACACACACACACACACACACACACACACACACACACACACACACATACACTCACACGCACATAAATTGAAATATTTACATTTAATTAATGAAACTAGTAACAAATATCAACTCATCTGGCTTTAAATTAGCCCATAACAAACTGCTAAACAGCTTTTGTAGGCCTACTTTCGTAATTCTTCTTCACCATCTTCTTCTTCTACCTCTTCTTCTTCTTCTTCTTCTCCAACAAGGATTAGGCCTTGGTGAGCTGTTCCGGCTTCATAGGATCTATTCGCAGCTTTTCTTTAGTCTCCCTACGCTCCTTTTCCAGCCGGTTTGTATCTACTTGCCGCTCTTGGTATCTTCGATCATCCATACGCTCCAGATGGTCCTTCCAATTTCTTCTATGCAGGTCTATTTTTTCTCATTTAAGTTGCGTATTTCCAACTCTTCTATAATCTCTTTATTTCTAAATCAATCTTGTTTAAACAACTTTTGACCGATCTTAAAAATTTCATCTCCGCCGCTTGTATGCGGCTTTTATCTCTCTTTCTCATTATCGATAACTCACTTCCGTAAAGAAGCATAGGGACAGTCATTACCTTGTAAAACTTGAGCTGAGTATCTTTCCGCGTCTAGCTTTTTAGTGATCTTTCGCAATTATAAAGCATGTTACGTGTTTTCTAGAGGAAACCAATCTTTATTTAATTAATACACTTGTGTTGTGGTTATAATCACAAACAGAAATTACGCTGTTGCACCTCTATGTGAAAAATTCCCGCTTTTACATAGTGGTGTGCAACAGCGTAATTTCTGTTTGAAACCGAATCCTGGTAGTTAAATTGATCTAGATAAATTCGTTCGTTGATCGATTTGTACCAATAACTAGTTCCATCGTTGGCATTAAAAAATATTGTAAACTTAGTAGCTAAAAGGGTGTTATTTAATAAACACAATTGGCAGCAGTGTTGAATTATGTTTGAAAGTGTAAGAAATATTTTAAAGAAAACTTTATTAATTTTGTAGTAAAATGAGGCTACTTTTAAACAATAGCCTTAGAGTTTCAGAAGTGCCACGTAATAACTCTAAATTCTTTTTATATGACAAGACACAACAAAAATGTATATTTGTTTTCACGCTTAATACGTCTGTATTCTGTTGCATTATTTATAAGTAAACACTTTGCTAGAAATTAAGAATTTTACTGTAAACAGTTAAATAAAATAAACTCTTACTCGAACGTAATACTGGTAGGGATGAAGCTGATGTATACGGTATTGTTTTAAAGTTAAGAAAACTTGATACTTAAGCTTAAACTTTATAATAGCATTAAAGAATAATAAAAGTTATTGGATTTTTCATCAGATGTAGACAATTATATTTTTTCTTTATGAATTCGTAAGTCTTTAGAAGATTTATTGTTCTTACTAACATTTCAGAAAATAATATATAAAGTAATTTTTAAATACTTTCCTTCTTTTATATTAAAAAAAAAAAATAATTGGTTTAGTCCAGTAAGTTTCAGATGCTTATAGGATTTAGGTACAAGTCTTTTTAGTTGACTCTAACAATAATGTTTTAAAATATTTGGCTGATAACGGAGAGAATTAATTCATAATATTAAACCTCGCGCGTTCCCACACACACATCCATGAGCATTTCAACAATTGTTGCTGCCTTTCTTCTCTCAAGTCACTTTTCCACTCATCTGTGTTCGCTCACTGTATACCGCTTACAGTTATCTCCCATTACCATTACTACTTCGTTTCTTAAAGATTCTCTAGGACTTTATCCCCTTCTTCTTACATGTCTCGTATTAGTCGTATTTCTTCTATATAGTCCAGTGTTTCGCTATCCATATTTCTCGTTGGTAATTCCGTCGGTTCGTCTATATTTCCCCCTAAGAAACTTCCTTACTGCGTATTTCCTTTTTTGTTTTTAAGGGCATTAGAACAGGACTAGAAGATATTTGTATGTTTGGTGTTTGTAGGTTTGCTGATGATATACTTTCAGGTAGTGGAGAGCGAAGAAAACCTGAAAGTAAATCTGTTAAAAATGGTGAAAATTTTTAAAGAACAAACAATGAAAATCAATAAAATTCACGGGAGTTGCACTTACCTGGTTGGGACACTACAGACCTTGATATACGAACTGATGATACAAAACTGACGCACGTACTTAGCAAACAGAGTGATAGCTAATGAAGGAAGCAGAGAAGTCATTATAAGTAGAACAGCTCAAGCTAAAGCTGCTTCCAACAAGAATAAAACTCTACTCACTTCAATGTCAGTATTGCAACAAAGAAAAGTTTACCAAAGTTTTGGGAGAGTATGGCTCTGCACGAAGCAGAGATATGGACAGCTGGTGAGAGAAAGAAGACCAGACTGGAGAGTTTTGAAATTTGGTGTTGGAGACGGCTGCAGAATATTTGAAGGATAGAAAAGGCTTCGAATGATGAGGTCTGAAGAAACTAAATGGGAAACGAGTAAATCCGAAAAACCTAAATAACAAAAAATAAATGATTTGGGAACCTAATAAGGGATAATATATACCTGGTAACCATCACAGAAGGTAACCTAGAGGGGAAGAGAATGGCCAACGAAATAATTATCGGACAAATAACTGAGACTGTTATAGCAGGAATGATTACCAAAATGAATTAGATAGCACTAGAGAGGAAGTTCTGAGGAAGCCATTATGTAGTTACCTACCAATCTGAGGATTACGGACAGAAGAACAGTATCCTCTGGTTTGTTTTTCCGAATTTTATGTTATTTACTATAGCTCTAAACCCTCATCTAAGATTACTTAATTATACTTAAATTATTGGAATATTCATAATATATTTTGTAGGCCTACTTAATTGATTTACTTAGCCGTACTTAACTGAATCTTTCACATGCCGACTTCAGATTACGTATGTCTCAGATTTGTAAGACGCACAGACGTTATAATTAAATGTTTGCCCACATAACAATTTTGTACGGTATTTTTGTAATAGATAGATTTTATAATAAAATAAGAAAATATGTTTTCTTTAAATTGTCATCAGGCAACTGTTAAGTAACTTACTACTGGTGTAGTAACTACTACAGTAGGCTACTACAGCAACTATAAAAGGCGCCCACATATCTAAAAATAGTAACTAAAGGCTACAGTTAGACTTTCATTTGGAATAACAATTTGTGGAATAATGCTTTTATAACATATAAATTGTTATAATTAAGTAAGAAAATATACATTCGTCATTTGGCCACTATCATCACGTATCCTCGCTAAATAAAACAGAATATCAGTTCAGATAACGTATCAGTTACTTCGGAAATCACAACACCGTTCCTACGTCGTCTTTATCTCTTGACAGCCAATTCAAGAAACATCCCCACTGTTCAGTTGGTAAATTGCGAAGATTATTCCGAAAGTGTCAAAGTCATAAAAAAGTAGTAATCAAAATGACTTCCTTAAAACCTATTATGCCATTGTTTTAGAAATATGATACAATATTTTAATGAATAACCGTCACATTTAAATCCATCTTGCCGAAACAGGTAAATGCAGACGTCTAAATAAAACTCGTGTTACAATATATTTACTATTCGTTTAAATATTCGAGGAAAAGATAAAATCACCTTAAATATGTATCGAGTCGTCTTCATTTCATGGTTTAGGCTAGTAGCCTGTCTTCACTGTAAGAGGCTTTCCATAGGTTTTTTCCCAATCGGTCTGTAGTCCACTGTCAAAGTTGATTACTCTCCGATTTTCCACTCTGTAAATATTCTTCATCAACTGTCGATTTTCGTTTTTGAATTCTGTTGTTTATGGAAAACATATTTAGTTCGGCTCTTACATCATCATTACGTTTCCGCTCTCCTGGTCTGTATCCTGTTACTCACCTCAAAAATTCATTTTACCTGTTTGTAATAGCATTACTTTATATAAATTTAATTTTTTGCATATGGTCTTTTTTTATTTTTCAGGTTATCTGTATCGGTTCACAGTTCATTTTATACGTATTTAATTTTGTATTTTTATCATCATATCATAACCTAAATCAGAACCAAGAAAATCAAAATGCCCTTGATTACCATTTTACAACACACTGGGAAGTCATACCCTCGTTTCTATATGTATATTTTAAGAGATTGCATGTCCAACACAAATGGTTTAAACTTGGGGAGGTCCACCACCTTGTAGAACTTTAGGCGTGATTCTTTCCTCGTTGATTACAGAGTTCTCCTGACCAACTAACGTATGGATGAACACATACGGATTACAAAGCACATATAGATGAAATAACGTAGTTTTTTTCACAATTTCACTGTTTGCAATGTAAGACACATTGTAGCCCACATATTCGAATCACTGGCTTACTCCATAATTTTTGCTGTTATGGGATTAACTCTGTAAATCCATCACGTTGGTCTTCAATGTGGAGATCTGTAATTTGAAATCTTATTAGTAACATATCCAGAGGACATATTATTTACAAAACTCGCTGAAGCAAGACGTAATTGGACGGATCAAGCAGCTACGAATAAAAGAAAAAAAAGATTTAAATAATATTTTTGTAAACCCTTTTTTATGTAATTGTAACAACGGTTTATTTTAGAGACAGAGAATAAAATATTTAGTTTAAGATGAAAATTAATGGCATGCTACGTTAGATTGTAGATTCAACACATTCCCTGCAACGTCAACAAGACATCAGCTTTACTGATAAGCCTTTAATAATAAACAATATTCAGTGTCACGTGCTGAGACAAAATATAATTCTTCCGACGGTATACGTAGACAATGAAAATACACGTCTGCACCTTACCTTCTACAAATTTATTCATATTCATGCACCGTCGAGTCTTCAGATAAGAGGCGATGTCAAGCAATGAATTATGGGTCTGAACACTTCATACCTCTTCTACTGCAATACCCTATCTAGCTTAGCTAGCTAACTTTAAACCTCCGCCTCTTCTTCTTCGTTCGTTAAATGAAGAAATGTAATCTTAAATTCGATGAAATGTACATATACGAAACCACATTGCAAACAAACAGAACCAGGAATTCGGAGAATTTTAATCGGTAAAACAATTTAGGTGTCTACACGAATGCAATATATATGTACTGATACGTTGAAATAATTTCTTGTTCCACTGCTTGTTCAGCCTTCTTCAACCCACCTACTGGTGTAGATGTTTTCTAGCGTTTTCCATGCTCCTCTGTTCATTGCCAGTGTTCTCAGTCCCGCAGTTTGTACAACGTCGTTTGCCACCTTTGTTGTGGTCTCCCTAATTCTCGTTTTACAACCGAAGACGGCATTGTATTACCTTGCGTTATAACTATTATCTGTCTCACACAGCGGGCTACAAATCGCGTACTTGTTGCTACACGCCTTCTCATGTCAGCTACCCTTTGACGTCAGGCTACATTATTATCAGTTGTACGGTAACAGAGAGAAATATTGTAGCATCTCTTGTTCCATTGCTCAGCGTGTCTTTGATACTTCAGCACCTTTTTTTCGCACCTCACGTAAGCACCGGAAGAGCAGAAGGCAAGTATAGTAGACCTAAAAGATTTATCACATAATTTAGCTCTTTCATTATGCTTCTAGTTTATTCAAGTACGTTAATATTTGAAGTCAAAAACGAGTTTCTAAAAACAGTCGTTTAAAAACGACGTAATTAGCATATTCCCAGATTTACCGAGTACTTCCGCATTTTCTTAACATTATCTGCCACTGATGCACAGAGTGAAGATCATTCTCCGAGTTAAAAGTAGGGCTTTAAAAATTACTTAGGCGCAAGAAAAACAAGAAAGGCAACATGCTATTAGACTTAATCATAATAGATAATCAAACTGGTGCTGATATTTACACATACATACATACACGTATACATACATCGCCAATTACGAAACAAAGTCGGCAGGTGCAGTTACGTAGCGTTCTACACGTTTCTCGACTAGCCCAGCGTGCGGCGGTCTCTGTAAAGGCCGTGTACTCAAGTACCTTCCAGACTCTTTAAATACTCTTAAATATGCAAATTATGTTGGCACGCCGCGAAAGAATGGAAAATTATTCTGGAACACATGCAGGACCTATATAAGCAACAGCGGCCGGTTAGACGTTAGGTACACCTAGCGAAATTGTTGAGTGCGGATCAAGTAATTGTTACTGACTTGTGGAAAGTGATTATTGTGTTATAATTTTTGCGGAACTCTTTATTAGTTGACATTATTAGTGCGTGTGGACAAATTTAACTAGAATTGTTGTATAAGAGTACCTTGTTGATTTCGAGTTGTTAATGGTGATTAAATCTGGTTATTAGTGACTTCATTGGTGTCTGTATATTGTTTCCACTGTACCAATCAACGATCCGTCAGACCGTCGTAACACTACTGTAAACGACATGAAACTTGAGTAGGCCTACTATTGATATTGGTAGGTGAAAATTAACAAATAGGCTACTACTGCTTTCCCACAGTATTATAATTGACGTTTTGATGTTATCGGATTGTGTAGCATATATTAAGAGTGTTTTTTCTGTTTACCTTCACTGATCTCTCCAGACTATCACCTTCCCTAACTATTTAACCCAGAACCTATAGAGAGAAACAAATAAGACTCCAGCGCAGCGGCAGCTAAGCTAGAGACGCCATGAATTGAGTTTAAGAAGGCGTAACATAGCTACTCTTTAGTTACGCGAATAGAAATCAGAGTTGCTACAAATTTTGGTAAGATTAAAAAGAATCTTACTGCTACTTTAGAATATTTTATACTAGTGAAAATATGTTAATTAGCAAAGTATCGTTAAGGTAGCTTCATCCCTCTGTTAATATCCGCCGTTTGGCCGATTGATCTGACCTAACGAGATATAGTGTGTTTTGTCTTTATCATTTTCAGTGTCGTCCTGTTTAATTTGCGCTTCCGCTTCCCGATAGTACGAAGTTGAAATTACTTGTCATTGTTTGGTCCCTAACTACCAGTATGAAATCGTCAGTTGTCCAACGTGATAATATCCGTGTATTCCCAAATGAGACGTTTCAAAACTTCAACTGACTTTCACTTGCAGTCATTAAAACCTTTAGCGACCTTACTCACCCTGGCCTACGTCTCTTCCTACCGGAATAACTTCCGCCTTTTATTCCACCTCCTTTTCTTTGGTATTCCGATTTTACACAACAAAGTACGAAAAATTATTATTTTTTATTACTAGCTCCCATATTTCGGATAAATTACATTACTCTAGACAACTGTAATCGTTAATTCGTTACATCAGCCTATACGAATTATTACTTTCTCCCTTCACAGATGTTTGAGAAGTAGTTTTAAAATCGTCTAAACAAAAAGGTGACAAAAGAGATGTTAAAGGAATCTTAGTAGCAGATTTATTTCATAAAGCACCACAGCCCGACATACAACATATTAATAATAGCCGAATATGAGACTGCCCCCCCCCCCAAACCGAAAGAGCTATAGTTTATTCAATAAACATTAACAAAAATGTTTAAAAGTATTGTTTAAATATGTAAAACCTTTTATATCTAATGTTGAATAACATAACACGAAATATTTAAGAATGAACGACTGTTGCAGTAACGTTTTATGTTAATGGTATCTGAACTGGAACAACAGATAAAAGGTAAACTTTACATTCTGGCTAGCAAGATCGTGTATTAATCAATTCCTTAGTGTCGAGGAAAGAATTTAAATAAAGTGCTACTGTTAGTCGCCCGATATTCCAGTAGTTTAAGTGCTATACGTCTGGCCAATATCAACCCATATAGAGGAATACAAGCAGATGTTACTAAAATTATTCTTTTCTAGGTTTTTAGATATCTTATTGAAATGTAAACATATTTGAACAGCGATAGACAATAGATTACTTTCTGGATTTTATGCATAAATAAGTTTTCATTCAGCTTTCAAATCTAAGTTGATCATATTCTTCTGAATTAGCCTAAATTATGTAAGGTAAGAAATTCGTATACGCTACTACATTAGACAAATAGAACATACTATGGAACAAACTGACAAACTCACTAATTAAGTATAACCACAGAGCTATCTTAGTGCGATATTGTACCGTGTAGTACAGAACACATGAAAAGTAAAAATAACTGATTGTTGTAATCCTACAGAGAGGAGGAAAACAGACGGAACCTGGTAACCTAATCAAAAGTACAAGTCGAACACAGCAGTGAAAGGATTACCTAGAAAACAATTAGAAAAGACTGGAGACAACAATTCAGAAAAACAGGAGGTGCTTTGTTATCATCGCTCCCCTCCCCCACCCACCCTGATGAACACACACACACACACACACACACACACACACACACACACACACACACACACACACACACACACACACACACACACACACACACACACACACACACACACACACACACACACACACACACACACACACACACACACACACACACACACACACACACACACACACACACACACACACACATGCTATGATACCTATGTGTGTGTTCTAACACCAAAACATTAATACAGTGAATCTCTGTAGGCCTATATTATATTTGAATATTATATTAATATTGAATATTTGTAATATATTAGTACATTGAATATATCAATATTTGCTTATTACTACAGAAACCTCTTAGAAATTATTTAAACATAACGTACGTCATAAAATTATTAGCTTACACTCGCTCTTGTCAACTCAAAAGGCGATACAAATAAGACGCACATATGAAAGTAGATAAAACTTATACAATAATCTAAATAATGTAATTGTATAATAGTACAAAATGAATGATCGTAAAATGTATTGTGGAGCACACGGAAATAAATAAAGTAGATTCTTTCTTAACTTGGTGACTAATGTAATATGCTCAAGTTAAGTGAAAGAAATTGAAATGAACAGATTGGCGTAAAACTAACGGAGACAAATGGAACGTCTACACCGTCCCGACAGAGTCCCTGACGATCTAATTAGCACTGAAGTGGGGAAACTGATCGCGAGCCACGCCAGTAGCACATGATTACCAAAGCTAATTATTTTTTGTATACCTACAAACTGCCAGATTGTCAGTTCCTCTTTGCGACAAGTCAGTTCTCCACTAATGTTCCTTGAATTTTCTTTACTGCAATGTTAGCAAAGTATATTCCACTGGAATACGTGCTTATATTCGTGCACTCTTTTAAAATTCCTTGACACCAATGAGACTGTCTAGACAACGCGTAAATTCAATTCTTTTATAAAGTAATTCGTCTATTAAGTGACGCGCTGTTTATTTGTTTTTATATCTTCAACATAAAAGCTTTATATTTCTTGTGACTCCTCAAGCTTAGTAGCAGTAATGAGTTACTTCACTCCCACTCACCACAGTTTCCACTCCTCTTGACATCTTCCATCGGTTTCTTCTATTCCCTCCCATACCTCGTCTTTTCCCACCATCCCGTCGCGACCGTACCCTTAAAGTCTTCTATGACCGCATCTTTAACCAACCTCTGTGTTACTCTTCCTATGGTCTCTCCATTCAGTAATCATTTTTAAAGTTCTTTGATCATCTTGCATACACATGTCCATATTACCTCTTCGTATAATAAATAATTATGACTCCCATGTGTACCACCGAAGTAGCTTAGGAGCAGACAGGGTAGGCTGCCTAATGTGAGCCGTACGACATTCAAGGAAGGGAGTGTGGCCAGCACTACGCTACAGCCGCCCGTTATTATCCCCAGATGTTATTCCAGGTACTCAATTTCAACAGGCTGAGTCGACCTGTGGGCTGAAAAACGCACCTTGATTTTATGGTGCGGGCGCGGGAATCGAACCAATCGAACCTGGGATCTCTAGATTAGTAGCCAGGTGCCATACCCACTGGTCTACTAAGCCGCCAACTCGTTCCTTATATTCTAATTATCTTCACATTACCCAGTCTGTCTAATTCCTTTTCAACCATCTTACTTGATAATCTTATATGTGCTTCACCTTCTGTTTCCTTCAGTGAGTATTTCTTTCTGTATGCAAACAAAAATAAAGAAAGCTTAGAAAAAGGGTATCCACGACCGATCGTATAGCTTATCGTTCAATGTTATGACGGTCTTACGGAACGCCGTATTGTACAGTGGAAACAAAACGCAGACACCAATCAAGTCACTAATTACCAGCTTTTATTGGTCATAAATAACAACTTGTAATCAACAAGGTACTCACATACAATAATTCAAGTTAAATTTGTACCTACGCAATATTAAGGTCACCTTATTACAATATCGCACTAATTAACACAATAATCACTTTCCACTAATTCGGAACAATCATTTGATCCGCACTCTACAATGTCGCCAGGTGTAACTAACTTCTAAACCGGCCGTAGACTCTTATACTCGTATACACTGTTCCAGAATAATTTTCCATTCGTTTACCGGCGTGCCGGCATAGTCTAGTTACAAGTGCTCAAACAGTCTGAAGGCCGTGAGTGCTCGGCCTTAACCGAGACGCTACATCTGCTCGGCTAGCCGAGAAACGCTAGAATGACGCTCTCAAAATGTCGAGATCGTTAGATAATAGTCGTAGCAATAGGATACTTGTGTCTTATATTGATTTGCGGCTAACAAAACTTTGACGCGAAAACTCTGCGCGTTTAACACCAGAGGTAGCAAAACAATACTTTTTTAAAAATCTCACTTGATTCAGCAATATGCATTCAAAATAGAAAAAAACCTTTTACTTAAAATTCTCTGTAAACAGTATCAGCTACAAAACTTATCATGTTATCTAAATCACAGTTAAAACAAATAAACTTTAATTACAATCTGTTATAGTGTTTGGCTTGTTATGTGTTTATGTACCAAATGACAACTTTCGAGTTTTAGTTCACGGTTCACGAAACGTAAATACAATATCGTCCCCTCAGAAATGTCTAAAGCGATATTGTAAAAATAGCAAAGGTTCCAACAACTTCTACAAAATTGTTATGCAATTGGCCCACTAGATCGTCGATGTAAACCATAAGATATTTTTAAAAGCGGTATACAAAGTTTGTAAATTTTATATTTAAGTTTTGTAAATAAAAGATGAAAAATGAAGTTTGCATGAATTATTAAAGTAAAGCAACTCTTTAAAGCTTTTCTTGAAAAGATTTATAGCAAAAAAGATACTTTAAAAAGTGCCATTAGATTTTAAGATATGATGCATAATAAGTATAATCCATTGTTTAATGGTATAAGGCTTCTAATTCATTTTCAATGTTATAAAAAAAATTACTGTTGTTTACAAATTATATTTTGTAATATCACAAAGCATTGTGTTATCTGTAACTGGGAACACTTGGCAAAAAAATAACTTAGAAATTGTGTTGTTTAAAATTTTAAAGAAAATTATCTTACTTCAGCGGTTATTGAATTGAACGCGATAAGGGCGGGTATCCACTTAGCGTGGGTAAGTTCAAAGTTCGACTATATAGGTAAAAAACTATCTGGCCTGAGAAGGATTCTTGGAACCCAACACGCTCCGTACAGATTTACTCCGTGTAGTTACTGCAAGTTCGACTACAGTATATACTATCCGAATATTCAGAAAGGCAGTCAACAAGGAAATGATCTACACCCTATTTACCGAGAGGTGATAGTAGTCCAATGACAAACTACCAGCATTTAAAAAACAGTTATAATCATGGGCGTATTACGGTCATCCAACACTTAATAAACTTTTTGTAGATACACAGAAATTATATTGTTGGTTAATATATATCAGTGGCTACCAAGTTAAAAGCGCTTGAAGACCACATTTGAACTCGGGAATCTACCGGGGCATCATAAGTAATCAATTTCTGACAAGTAATGTAAAAATAAATAAGGAAGACAGTATTTTATTGTAAATAGGCCTAAGTAAAAGTAGGTAATTTACACATGTGACATGCCTGTCTTTAACGGTACCATCATAATTATATCAGTATAACATGAAGGCGTAAGAAAGATATTGCTAAGACAGCACAGAACATTTTACGCGTTTATCGAATATGCCAGAAGGATCTCGATGTAAGCGTGTGGTGTACGTGCTACTAGACGAATTTTGCGGGAATCTTCTCGACTGTGCCGGGCTTCGCTCGGGCGCTCGGACTGTGTCAAGGCCGTAGTAATTACGTAGTTCACGAGAGATAAGAAGGAAGCTTCTGGTGTGTGAGCGTGACTATAAATACATCGGGTAGCGGCCTTAGTTTTCAGTTCCATGCGAGATATTGGATAGTGCGGTTCGAGAGTATTAGTGCGATATATTTACAGAGCGGTTCGAGTTACTACTGTGTACGTTCAAGTAGTTAGTAGTGATGTGTTGCGTTTTATATTCGGACGGTATAATTGTAATACAATTGAGTTTTAATATTAGTGGACATTTTATTGCGTGTGAACAATTTTCATTTGATTTGCTGTAGAGAGTGTGTTGTTAATTACGAACTGTTTTACTGTAACAATTAAAGGTGTGATTAGTGACTAGATTGGTGTCTTGTACTTATTTTGTTTCCACTGTACCTACGACGATCGAATAGACCGTCGTAACAGTGGTGTCAGAACTGGGATAGAACGGTTAACAGTGGAAACAGTGGACAGTTGGTACAAGAAGAGGTAATTCGTAATTAATCGATAAACAATGGATGCCTGTCAGATGATGGAAAATTTACAGGCGCTGCTGTTGCAGACGGAAAAACGACAGGATGAAAAACGTAAGCAGGAAGCAGAAGACATCAAAGCATTAATACAGGAGCAGAAACAGATAAAAGAACATAGTACTGCAAAATTCGTCCTGTTACAAGCAAGTTGAACAAACAAGTTGACAGAATATCTGAAATAGAAAAATCTGTGTCAGCTATGAAAACAAGTATGTCAAGCTTAGAAGATTCAAAATATCAGAGAAATCAAAGAACTCTATTAACTGAAGTAGGGTCAGTTTTTGCAAAGGCCCCATCGTTTAATGGAAGCACCCACTGGGCAACTTATCATCGCCAATTTGAAGCTGCCGCTCGCTTAAATAACTGGACGGAAGAAGAGAAAGGCCTCTCACTCATTCTTGCGTTAAAAGGACCTGCCGCAGATGTAATACACAAAGTGCCATCTGACAGTCAGAACGTCTATGCCGAATTAACTAAAGCTCTGGAATTACGGTACGGTGACCAGCATTTGTGCGAAGTGTACCGTGAACAACTTAAAGCGAGGCGACAGCGTTCAGGGGAGAGCCTTCAAGAGTTTGAAGCGAATATCGACCGACTGACGAGATTGGCTTATCCCGAAGAATCGGAGGACTTCCGGAAGTGGATTTCTCTCATTATATTTATTGACGGTATCAGAGATCGTCAGTTACAACAAGTGTTAAGAATGGCTCGCCATGATAATAAATCAGACGCTCTTGTTCATGCTCTCCGTTTTGAAGCTGCCAAGTCGGCAACCTACATTAATCAAAGTATGCCATCACGTTGTAGCCAAACGGATCCAATGCCACAGTATCGTCATAGCGGAGGTCATAAAGAGACGATTCAAAAACAACAGTTTAAGAAGTCAGCAGCGCCACAACGATCTTTCGAACCAAAGGATAAAGACAGAAGAAGACCGAAGTGTTACAACTGTGGGAAACGTGGTCATCTACAGGTAGACTGTTGGGAGAAGAAAATACCGAGAGAAGGGAGTGATCGCACCAATTGGAGAAGTAAAGCCTCAGAACAGCACACAGTTTCCACGCTACATAAGATTAGTGGAAACCTGATCGTTAATGGATTTGCGGAAGGTAAACGAAGATAATTTATAGTTGACACGGGCGCTAATGACAGTGTCCATTGTGCGCCCTGACTTAGTCAGCAACCGCCAGCTTCTCATTAGCTCTTGTACAATACAGACTGTGACTGGAAGCCCCGTCAAGGTGCTAGGAAAGGTAGACGTACGTGTACGCCTGGGTCTTCTTGAGTTTAGCCACCAAATGCTCGTTGCAGACATTGTCGATGAAGTGATTCTTGGCACGGACATTATGAATGCCTACGGATTCGTTGTGGACTTAAGAGAGAATGTCCTATGTGTCGGCCAAGAGGAGATAAAGCTTTCCATGGCTAAAACGACAGGGTCTACCAACCATTCGATTAAGCGAGTGGCAGTAGTCGAAGAAAAAGTCAACAAGGCTGGTCGAGAGGAACCCTCCCTGTTGCCAGCGGAAATGGAGGAAGAACTAGCAGAGGAAGTACAAATAAGTATAAGGACAAAAGAAGCGATTGGAAAGCCAACTGTGGGTGTCGAGACAAAACTCTTTCTTGTTCCTGAGCTGATAGAAGCGACCGAGGGTAAAGTGGCTGAAGATGAGGTTATGCAAGAGATTGTTGACGAGGACCAAACAGACTTGGATCAGCCAGTGGTATTTCGGTCATCAGTACATGACGCAACGGGAGTGATTCCAGCGAAACTAGTGGTTGCGCAAAAGACTCACATTCCTGGGAATGTGGTGTTCGGATCACACGAGACTGAATTCGAAGAACGGGAAAACTATCCTTCGCAAGGACGTCCACCTAGATCGCCTGGTCGAGTATTACTTCGGAGACGCTTTGCCAGTTCGGGACGAACAGGCTTGAGGAGGGGCAGTGCTACGACAGCACAGAACAATCTACGCGTTTATCGAATATGCCAGAAGGATCTCGATGTAAGCGTGTGGTGTACGTGCTACTAGACGCATTTTGCGGGAATCTTCTCGACTGTGCCGCGCTTCGCTCGGGCGCTCGGACTGTGTCAAGGCCGTAGTAATTACGTAGTTCACGAGAGATAAGAAGGAAGCTTCTGGTGTGTGAGCGTGACTATAAATACATCGGGTAGCGGCCTTAGTTTTCAGTCCCATGCGAGATATTGGATAGTGCGGTTCGAGAGTATTAGTGCGATATATTTACAGAGCGGTTCGAGTTATTACTGTGTACGTTCAAGTAGTTAGTAGTGATGTGTTGCGTTTTATATTCGGACGGTATAATTGTAATACAATTGAGTTTTAATATTAGTGGAGATTTTATTGCGTGTGAACAATTTTCATTTGATTGCTGTAGAGACTGTGTTGTTAATTACGAACTGTTTTACTGTAACAATTAAAGGTGTGATTAGTGACTAGATTGGTGTCTTGTACTTATTTTGTTTCCACTGTACCTACGAAGATCGAGTAGACCGTCGTAACAATATTAAACATTTATTTACATAAAATATTCAACGTGATAACTGAGGTCGCTGTGTTGCAGGTACTGCAGCAGGAATGCCCACATCGAACCGATTTGTTGCTAATCTCAGTAGGTGAAACAGAGAAGAATCTGTGGGGCAACTTCTGATGTAGTTCTCGATTAACTTCATTGTGTAGAACACGGTTTCACAGATGTATGTACTTCCAAAACATCAACGTCCTTTTCTGTCAAAACTTTTGCATATTTGGAAATCGTTCATCAGGTAGCAGTTTAAAGAAATCAGCCCCTTTGCAGGAAAGGATCAGTGTAATTTACGGAATTCTAGTTGAATGTCAGTTGGTTGTTCATCAATCAAGGTAGCAACAGGGTTGTCAAATAGCGAGACACTATTTTTCATCATTTCAAATCCTTTAAATCTTATGCTAAACACATTTTATGGTTTGTTCAATAATTACATCATATTTCGCAAACTCAAGGATTCCACCATTTTGAAACTCTTCGGCTACTTGCCGACAGCTTGCAATATGAGTGAATTCATTTTTTCAAAGAATATTTTTAAATGAGTAATTTTAAAATAATTAACATAAAGTAATTTTAGTTAGTATAATGAATACTTCCTAAATTGTTTCCCCAAATAAGGTCGCGGGCTGCCATTTGGAAATCACTGACTATAAGCACACATTTCACGAGTACGGTTAAAAATTAAGAAAAAGAACTTTACCGTGGTTTTGAATTTTTTTCAATTTTAAGTGAAATTAGTGTCAGATATAAATAATTTTTCAGAAATTAGTTCAGTAACAAGATTTTCTATTTCTGTGCTGGCATGATACATTTTATATTTTGGTTTCTTATGGGCCTCGTTAACCGTAATTCACGTTACCTTGAAACAATCGGGATAATGTTTCTTTGTATACTTATACGGTAGAACTCAACGGAATACAGACGGCGTGTGTGTGTGTGTGTGTGTGTGTGTGTGTGTGTGTTAGAGTGATAGAGAGGGGGTGATAGGGAGAGAGTGTAATGACGCCAAACGGCAAAGCAGTGTGAGGGGTAGGAGCATGTCTCCAGGCTGCACATCTTCATTTATCAAACCGGTAAATTGAAAACGAGATCTGCACACGTTGCGTTTCTCATACACAGAGTTTGCAGACTGGAGTATTATAATATGTTAGTGCAGGTATATGTCGCAAGTACCGGCTGCTTAACCCACTTCTGTGCGCTAGTTCCTTTTGTCGGTTTATCAAATGCAGTCTTGTAAGTCGTCTCATCAACGCCGTTTCAGATAATTTGTGCTTATCTATAGCATGAATAACTTACATAGGATTATTTCAAACGCTGGCATTAATTACAACATTGCATCATACACGCTTACGTTAATGTTTAGTCACTAACGCAACGTTTGGTTACAAAGCCATTAAAAAACTCACTTTAACTCTTAAATAATATAATTTGCTGCTTATAAATATAATATTAATCTTTCTTCTCTTTCTGCAATACTTTGTTTTAAATTTTTAGAAATTGCTAATTGCAGTATTTAGACCTATAAAATAAAGTGACGAATATTTTTAGGATGTTTGGATTTAATCTTTTATACTGGGGCTTATACTTTTATATTGGGTTCGAGAAGATTCAAGAAGATTATACAAGAAGAATATTCAAGAAACTATTATACAAGAAGATTCATTACTTGGAACGCACAGGATTCCACAAAGAGGAAATGTACGGAATCAGATAACATCCATTTCGAGCTTATCAAGTATAGAGGTTTTTAAACCTAACTTACAATGGTCCATTATCAGAAGGGCCAGGTTAGACAATAACGATCGTTAGATTTATCGCACAACGTTTCGATCCCTAAACAATCTGCAGTCTACAGGTGTAAGTTAAACTAATACATTAAATACAAACTTAAACCTATTCGTTTACTGACAAGCGGGAGCCGACAAAAAAATAATAAACCACCACCACCTATAAAGTTAAACACAGCTACAAAAAAATTATATAAAAAAGAACCGCTACTTACCCTCTAAGTCCGCTGGACAGAACCGGGAAGCACAACCACAATCACAAGTTCACACAACGAACAACGTCAGAGACAAGCAAGGCACCTTTTAGATACAAAACTGAACACTCTGGGCCCGACCTCTACGACATATGCTCTTTTATATTCCTAATTCATATAATAATAATATATACATCTTTAATAGTCTGACTAATATAATTATCATTTGCAGCCATAAAAGATGCCTCTATGACTGCGTTTATAAATATTAGATTCCCGCCCAACAATATCTACTTGATCCCACTGAATTTTATGTTAGTCACCCCATACGTGTTCAGCTAATTTGATATGTTAATTTCCCTTCATTAATGTTTTCTCCGTTCCGGCAGACGTACCTCCAGAGGCCTGAAATTTCGCCAAAACTGTTTTGTTCCCTGTTCTGTCCAGCGGACTTACCTGTAGTCCACCTAATTTTTTCAGAATAAAATTTTCTACAAATCTAGCTAATTAATTTTTATTGTCTACTAGAAATTTAACAAAGTTATTGTTTGCTAAATCTAAAAAATTGTTTTCTTAACTCAACTTTTTTATAGTTTATAGAAATTTTCTTTCAAAATATTAAAGACAGAGCTCTGCGATCCTTTTCTAACTTACAACATATCAGGTAAAAAGTATATGGAATCACTACGTAGTGGAATCATTTTCCCCTTAGTTTGTCTTTCAGAAATTTTCATAATGCATTCCTTCGGAACAGAAATATGGACTAAATTTTAACCTGTCGATACCTTGAGAAAAAAATTTCCACACTTATGTTTATATAACATTTTTTCTTCTAGAAGCACCTGCTGAAATATTTCCCTTTCCTCCCGGAACACTCTGTAACATTTCTTTAACATTTCTATTTATGTGTCCGTTGTTCCTTATAATCAAATGTTAGAGAATGAATTAACATACAACAAAACGAAAATTATTTCTTCAGTAATGTGGTTACTGATGTACGTTAAATTAAATGCTTACTAATGTACTTACTCGGTCGAGGTAGAGTATAAACGATTTTGGATCTGCTTGATGATTAAACACGTGTTTAATATTTTTACGTTACCTGAAACATAAAATAAAACTATATTAGATAACGAATTTCAAATTCTTAAGAAATACAGATGATGTTACTATGTAAACAGAAAATGTATTTACTAATTCCGACTATACTCATTAATAAGTAAGACTCGCCCGCTACTTTACTCGCCAAAGCTGCCCGTTCAATACAGTGTTGTTATTTCAGCCGATTTAGGTTACGTAACCTAGTCTACCGTAGTGTAACTATTATTTAGCTCTGTGAAGATTTAATAATCTCTTGTTTTTCTAAAACAAGAACATAAAATGCTATATGCGTGAAACAGTTTAAATGGAATTTATGTGTATTAAAACAACAGTAAATCATTACTACTACCTACATGTGACTTGTTTAAAATTTCATTTCATAGGAAAGATGCAAAACACACAATATCGTATTAAAAATTATAATGAAACTGAGAAATAATGTCATACCAAATTCGCCATGCTAGATGAGCGAGTTGAATAATAATATGGTTACGTCAGAATGTAATTGACTTCTCTCGGTGTTATTAGACCGTGGTCCATTCCTGCCGCTACGAACAGACGTTTCCTCTGGAGGGTATCTTCAGTGTGAGAACGATTCGGTAACTGAGACGGTCTTCGCCAGTTAACCACAGTACTGCGGCAACAGATTGCTACTGTGGTTTTTTTCCACAGTACTTTATATTATAATCTGTTCTAACAAAGTTGACGCCGGTCTTCAAAGCCTTATGTATAGAATAATATCGTTTTTACTTCCATATTCCTTAAGGAATGGAAGTATGGTGATGGCAAAAAAAATCGTGTTCGAGATTATTGCAGATTCTGATTCTACTACACTCAAAACATGAAAAAAAGTCGTTTTCCGAAAAGTGTGTGTGTGTGTGTGTGTGTGTGTCTGTCTGTAGATTTTTTTTCTATGGCAAACGATAACTGCCGCAAATTCAAACAGAATCAAATACTTTTTTGCATACAGCCCTGATTTGTAGAGTACTCACGACCTATTGTTTTTGGTGAAGATCGGTTGAGGGAAAGGGGTAGTTTACCTGCAACGGTTTTTTTTTATCAAGGGAAATTTTTCTTTTTGGCAAACGATAACAGCCGCAAATCCAAACAGAATTAAATAATGTTTCGTATACAGCCATGAATTGTAGAGTTCTCAAGACCTATGGTTTTTGGTGAAGATCGGTTAAGGGAAAGGGGTAGTTTACCTGCAACGTTTTATGTTTTAACAAGGGTATTTTCTATGGCAAACGATAACAGCCGCAAATTCAAACAGAATCAAAAGATTATTTGCATACAGCCCTGATTTGTAGAGTACTCACGACCTATTGTTTTTGGTGAAGATTGGTTGAGGGAAAGGGGTAGTTTACCGGCAGCGTTTTTTTAACAAGGGTATTTTCTATGGCAAACGATAACAGCCGCAAATTCAAACAGAATCAAATAATTTTCTGCATACCACCGTGATTTGTAGAGTACTCAAGACCTATTGTTTTTGGTGAAGATCGGTTAAGGGGAAGGGGTAGTTTACCTGCAACGTTTTTTATCAAGCGTATTTTCTATGACGAACGGTAACTGCCGCAAATTCAAACAGAATCAAATAATTTTTTGCATACGTCAGTGAATTGTAGAGGACTTTTGATTTTGGTGAAGATCGGTTAAGGGGAAGGGGTAGTTTACCTGCAACCTTTTACGTTTTAACAAGAGTAAAGTACTTGAAAATTCATTTAAACTTTTTCAAACAATGGTAATTGTTAAAAATAAAATAATTTTGTTGCCAGGCAATAAAATTATAATTTTTTCATTTTAATGTAAATCTGTACATAGTATAAAGTAATGTCGGTCCGTTTGCTCTCTGTGTTTGAAATCGCTAATCTCAGGAAGTACTGAACGGATTTTATTCAAGTTTTCGCCAATAGATAGAGTGTCTATCGAGGAACATTTATGTGTATAATTAATACATATATGTTGTACATTAGCTTAGCTATCACGGTTTATGTCAAGTAAGTGGTATAGTTTACATCTTATATATAAAAATGAATGTTTCTTTGTTTGTCCCGTATGCGTTCCTATACCATTCATCCGATTGCGATGAAACTTCGGTGAGTTGTTGTGCGCACGTCCGCGAAGGTTTCTTCCACATCTCCTCCTAAACCACTGTACCGATTTCAACCAAACTTGGCACAAATATTTTACGCAACGGGAGAACCAACATAGGATAGGTGTTTTTTCGATGGGGTCCTTTTGGGTCTTCCACATCGCCTCCTAAACCACTGGACCGATTTCAACCAAACTTGGCACAAATATTTTACGAAAAGGGAGAACCAACATAGGACAAGTGTTTTTTTCGATACGATCCGTTGGGGGGTCCTTTGGGGTCTTCCACGTCTCCACCTAAACCATTGGACCGATTTCAACCAAACTTGGTACAAATATTTTACGCAACGGGAGAACCAACATAGGACAGGTGTTTTTTTTCGATACGATCCTCTGGGGGGTCCTTTGCGGTCTTAAAAAACTATTAGATTTGGTTACTATGACAACCCAATAGAATAGATTCTGTTCTAAATATATTATCGCATTAAATTGAAGACCACTCGAACGAAGTTGTGGGCAACAGCTATTTATTTTTAAGAAGCCTACTTTAATTAAACTTTATTAATTAAACTAACATTTTCATTACGTACAACGTAAAACTCCGTAGCGAAGCACGGGTATTCTGCTAGTCATGTATAAGAGGAAATATATCGTGCGTGGCAGGCAAGCATATCTCAGTTATGTACTGTTTACGTTTCCATTTTATTATTATCACTACCGCAATAAAATGGCAGGGAAGACACACACACACACACACACACACACACACACACACACACACACACACACACACACGCACACGCACACACACACACAATTCGCGTTATTTCTGGCCTCATTCATGTTTATTTTCTTACATTTGCACGGTTTTTAAATGGAAAGTGCCGAACCCATACCAACATAACGCATGCAAGCCGAAAAAGTGTCCAGCGTGGATAGCGATTTGCTTCCTGTGGCTCGCTGGGCAGTGTAACTGCACGTGTTTACAGAGGAACGATTCATAGACAGACTTTTCGTCTGTAGGGAATGAACCCTCTGCAAGATGCTGAGGGTCCATGAGTGACTTCGGAGCGCTCCTTCTTTTCCGCGTGTTTGTTCTGTGAAATGTACACTGTAGATTCGCAGATTTATTCTAAGCAACGCTCAATAGGAAATGTTGAAAATTTTTGTCCACGGTGAACCCTCATACACACTAAACCTGCTCTGATGTTTTAATTACGGACATCATAATTACAAACTTGAGCACTACTTAATGGAGATCGATAATCAACTTATACAAGCCATTAATTTTATGCATATTTTTTATATATATGTGTACAACGTTATCGGCAACAAAGAAGTAGTTTTTGTTAAAATTCTTTCCCGGGATATTTGGCTGTAGTCCAATGTTTTCTACAAAACCAGACGTTTCGGCAATGCCATTGACTTCCATCATCAGTGAAAATCGAGTGCGATAACGTGAGGTGGTATATGTTAGTGACCACAGTACTGTGGTTAAGGCTGAAGCAGTAAGTAGAAAGAAGTAGTTTCTATGGTAATATTTCATTTCGAAAATGATTTTAAAAATAAATCTTAGAATATGGAAGTCATGTATGGTTCTCCATACCGATATTTTTACTTAAACGATAAACACAATGTAGTGGTTAAGTCTAACTTTTGCTAAACTTGTGTTGCTACCACTAATACTCACTTACACTTCCATGAGCGCTTTCAAGCCTCTCGGCTCATCTTCAGATGGAAACAAGATTAGGTCGTTTTCAACATCAGGTTGTTTCCCTCTGAAGATGAGCCGGGAGTCTTGAAAGCGCTCATGGAAGTATAAGTGAGTATTAGTGGTAGCAACACAAGTTTATAAAAAAAAGTATATATATATATATATATATTGTTTTTATGCGTATTTATGTTATCAGATATTAAGTTTAAATTGATAATTAAATAGGTTGGTTTTAAATGTTATTAATTAAATTACTATTAAGTTAATATCGTTGTTTTTATTGTAGAAAGTCGTGGTCCACCGATGATTACAGAGTAGTAACCTGGGTAGCTACGTACACGTCTGCAAGTGATACAGAAATTCTAGCAGTAGAAGAAATAGAATATGCCACGGAAAATCTAAAAAAGGAGTAATCACATTAATATGTAGACTAACATTACACCAAAGAGATAAACGAATGGACGGAAGTCAACGCACAATTTCGTTAATAAAAATATACGGGATTTCCTAACCATCACCATTATTGGCATTAGTATCCGTAGCTAAAACAACATTACCCATATAGTTAGGCCTATATTACTAGAATCATTACAGTCGAAGAATACTTTTGTTTCAAATACAGAAAATAAGAACACGAGCTTCAGTTCTTCTTTATACCAACTGTGCCGAGGTTTGAATTTTCCCAGCGTGATTTAAACGTGGAAGACCGCCAAAGCGCGTCGCAGTTGGGTGGTAAAGCTAACTTGATTAGTAAGGCCATGCCCGCGCTACGGCGAAGCAATCTAGTAAGCCGTATCAGCTGTTTGTGTGCAGCTGGATGGTTGCTTGCCAAAGGTTATGTTCAGCAATCCGCAACAGGTTGAGTTTCTGTGGCATGGTGGGTTCGAAGAATACGTGCTTCTTCCTCATTTCCTTCCGATGGGGTGTTTGCTGGTCTGACGGCCCACGGGGAAGTACTTAGTTGATATATCAATATGTCTTCGTAACCTAGTAAAGCGTTTCAGATGAGAATCAATTATTTATTCGATGTTAATTTAATGATGGGTTATGTGTGTTATATTTGTGTCTTTGTGTGATCCACACGTTAGTAAAGCCTATTTTAGTGTAATACTTTTCTATTGTAAAATTGAATCACACGTTACTTCCGGTCTGGGAACACGTGGCGATTTTGCAGTTAACTGTCTTTGATAAATTTAAAAGTAAATGTTACAAAAATAAAAGTAAAGATTTAGTTAAGAGTAAATGGATAAAATAAGCCATAGCAGATTAATAATAGCAACTAAAGTGTTGATAAAATTTATGACCGTGTGTGTGTGGTGTCTGTATTCCGAGGTGAGAGAGTGTAGGGGTGTATTCTCTGACGGCTAATCTGTAAAAATGTTATAGGGTCCCCGTACAGCCGGGAGAAAGGCAACTGCGGAGATATTGACACCTACACCAGTCACCATCTGCAGAGCAGTGCAGCAAGATGCTCCCCGAAGCCGTCAGTCCCAGAAATACTCCTACTACAGAACACCAAAAGACATCTGCCCGGAATGAAACTGGCTGGAACTTCTGAATACTTCAAGCACCACCACCAACACTCATCGCACATTGGTCTACATGGTATCATTTGAGTTCTTCAAAAGTACAGATGGGAATATTCCAATTACTAAACCAGTCAACAACTCCACGGGTTTTAAATCAAGTGTAACTGACATTTTATACCAATATAAAGACATGCTCTTAATCAAAAGAGTACCAGAAGTCCAGCTGTTTTAAATATAATATTGTAACTACACTTTTGGCATAATTTAAATTGATGTTGTAATGTAAATCAGACTAGAATCCAATTGTTTGAAGGCGTTTAACTAAACATGTTATGATAACGCAAATAGCACTAATAAAAATTGTTACTGGTTACAAGAGTATTTTATTGCAAGTCCTGTCACTCTGGGCTCCAGAATAATTATAAAGTGTAGCTTTATAGAACGTAGTAAATGAGTTGTTACTGAATATATTACAGAATATAATATAACACTGTTATCTTCGTTACCATAACATTCATCGCACGGTGGATGGTTGTCATAGAATGGTTGATGTAGGTCTGCTATTAAAATAAGAAGCTTGTTGCTTAAAAATACAGCGGAAGATCATGAACATATCAATTCTGAAGCAATTGAACTCCTAAATAACAGTATGAAGTAAAAGGCTACAGTGTACTAAATCTCTTACTGCGGAGCACTGTGTATGCGTGTGTATGTGCGGGCGCATCAAACTGTCGAACAAATTATGTACACTACTTGAACTGTAGAAGTTAAGTTTACTTACGTTTGGAAGCAAAACAACAGTATTTTAAACCCGTAAAATAAGTCGTTATTGTGAATTTTCTAGACTACAGTAATCTATACTTTGTCATTTACTTTAAAATTACACGAAGCATTAAATTAAATACGATGTAGCGATTACGAACCTTCTCTTAGTTATCAGTAAGTCGAACAACGTTTTGGAAGTTCTTTGGTTTACTATTAGTGACTTCACTTTCTCCGCTAGTTGTTAACCACGAACTCAGGTAAATCTCCCAGTTCTGTTTTATACGGTTTTTTATTTTTTGGACTTTCATTTTGTCGTATTAGATAATGTAAGTATTTTACCTATGGCGAGAGTATCGATAGATCAGTATCTTACTTTGTTTATTTGATGCAGTAATTGGTTGTTTTGATTCAGGGTTTACTGTTGTTTTTAAGCATCGACACTTTTTTAACATGTAACTGTAATTTTACGACACTCAGCCAAGGTTACCACGCAGTGTATATTATATGATTAGACACAATTTATACATAAATGAAGATGCTTGCGGTTTTTAGTAACCGAAACGTTGTTTTGATTTACAATGCTTAAATTACACATGTATTACAAAATGCTGTTCTATGCATAAACAAGGAATTTTTATGGCGCCTTGTCATTCGTTGTATGCTAGGCGAAGGTATGTGACTGTACCATGTATGTGTCAGTGCGTATCAAGCACTGTCTTAGGATTAACAATAATTTCTAACAATGTGTAATATACAAAAGGATAGTATAAGTCATTACATAATCATACATGTGTGTACCGTTCAGTGACAGCTGTATCTTCAGTATACAATATGATACGTACACACATTTGGTGGTCTCACAAGGAATGGTAATGTTACCGTACATACTCTAAGAAGTTTTGTTTCCAAAAACATTCTTACTTCAAAAGAACGCGCACGATAAAATTGTCGTTGGTTACAACGATCCTTCGCTACAATATCTTCTTCTTACCTAGAATTGTCGTCAGAACAGTTGCTACCTTTGTTGTAAAACCGGCTGTTAAAGGATCTGGTCGCAGGGTGTGCTTCTGTTTTCCACTGTATTTAATTTAGGCTAATATGCATATGAATCGGGTTTCCCTGTTACTCTCCAACAATTATTTGACATGAAGGATAAAAATCGTATGTAACACAAGTACGTACAACACACAAGATTACGTTGAAACAACACATATATCCAAAAACATTGTAATTGAAGTTGTTAGGCGGAAAATAGGAAAAGCACAATTTCACGAGTGGAATTCGTATCAGAAATCTTAAACATTATAAATTCCTACAGGGAAAATAACAAATGGCTACGCTCACTACATAGTAATCACAAGCAGGAATATACAATGAAGAACACCAACTCGCAAGGGAAGAACATTTACCTTACCAAAACAGGTTCTGCGTTGAAACTACAGGGCGAGATAGATCAAGGAAGAGCTGGACAGGAGGAATTCTAAACAAGGTGGAATTCGTCTTCAGAATGTTAGGCTTGCCAAAAATTTGTTGTCACCTCCGTATAGTCCGTAGTCGTTCTCTGTATAATTACGTCCTCAATACGTAACATATTTTAAACAGCATCTCGGTATGCCATTTGAAGCGGAGGAAGAAAGTTATGTTCTTTGTCGTCGGCCCTGTTTAATATTTAAATATAAAGCATGATAATTAACATAGGAGTTAGCACTAGAGAAGGGAAAATATCTTGTTTAAGAGGGGAACACGAAGTAATAACAATATTTGGAAAATGGATTGGAAGAGTACAGAATGAAATAAATAAAGGAAAAACGAAAGTCATGAGAATAAATAAGAGATGTCATGAGTGAGATGTGAGAGTATAAATATTAAAGAATAAAATATAGAAGTTCAATTCATACATTTATACAGAGAAAACATTGTCGGCAGAATGAGTCAGTTAACAATCAAGGTAGAATAGCCATAGATGAGAAAGAATTGAATAGGAAAAAGTAATTTAGTGTGACAGAATGAAGTGAGACCTAAGGAAGAACTCGAGAATTATTTAATACAGAATGCTCTTTTCGTGGCTTGGAGATTGACATTGAGAAAAAGAGACTGATACAGATTGAGACACTAGAAACTTAGATTTGAATGTGGATGGAAAAAAAAAGATGGTTGGGTAAAAGTAGAATCGATGCGTGCTCACAAAAGCCAAGAGCACTTCTGAAGGAAGAGGAGAAAGGAACATATCGTGGATTGTACATATCGTGAGGGAAAATGAAGAGAAGAAAAGACAGAGAGAAACTTGAAGCTCAAGGAAAACATACAATGTGAGGTGGAAGAAAGATGACGACTCAAGGCTGGAAAAATACGATAGAAGGTAGCGTCGTGTCTGGTACATGGTAAGGAATCATGCCATGATAACGATGACGACTTCAGTTAAATCTCATTAGACTGCAAAACTTAAGTAGCGTACGTAGGTAACTGGGAGAGCAGGAAACAATATCGTCTAGTGCAAAAGTAATTACGTTTTAAGAATTTGCTAACACAACATGTGGTCGTATTTGATGAAAACAACAGAACGCAAACAAGTTTTAATATAATTTCTTCTATAACATGCAGAAATAATTAAAATATCAGTGAAAGTAATTACTCTTTTCCTAAACACTGTCTTTCCTCTAGTCTTGATAGGAATTTCGTCTATGAATGTGAGTGGCGGTTTGCCGTACGTACATTAATGAAACGGGAACGGACATCACTTCGGAAAATTCAATTTGAGTCTTTCTTCTTTATTTCCCACTGGATCTGTCACGTAGTGACACACTTTGCCTCATGCTTCTTGGTTGGCTTGTTATTAATATATATTTCACTGTCACTGTCCAGTTACATTTCCGGTTAGTTACTGTTTATGTGAAGGGTATCCTCACAACCTCCTCACAATCTCTGTTACTTGGAAGCTCCTTTTCGTTCGAATTGTAATATCTAATATCAAGTTATTATAAGACATAACGTATATCTGTATCAAACCTGAATGTCATTATCATTCAGAGGGCGTGTAACTTATATTCTCGTATAAGAAACGATTGACAAAATGTCTTCTTCTAGACATCTTCTTAGTGACATTGTAACTGGGTCATTTCTGTAAACTATTTTTAAGAATACTGAAATTTAGAGCCCACAAAAACAAAGAGACACATCGGAAACTCGATATTAATATAATTTATATTATGCGATTTATAATATATTATACACTTTACCCCTGAAGTGATGAATGTATCAATGAAGTGATGTCTGCCATTATTGTAATGTTATCATTAATGTGTAGGCCTACAACGTTGCAAGTAGCTTGTCCAACTTGAAAGTTCAAATACATCCTCATATAACGTAATTTCGTTGATACAGTTCACACAGACGTTAATGTTTTGACATTTCACTCTCCGAAGTCAGACGAAAAACACGAGCATGTAGTCTTAGCAGACGTTTCCGTAGCATGATAATACGCGTAGCATGGACTGCAGCGTGAAAACACGTAGCCTATGTGAAGACGTGATCTAAGCGTAGAATACGCACGCAAGAATATAAAATTCTTCTGGTAAACTTATTTGACGATTTAAAAATAGAAAAAATACATTATCACGTAAGCTTTGGGTACCCTTCACAGTGACCTAGTACGAGTTCTTTCTTTAATTTAAATTTTAGTGATATTCAGAATTTGTGTACCAAATATACAGTATAATTTCACAGCCATTCAGCAACTATAAATAGGTTTTTGGACATTTATAAAGAACTATTACTTAGTATCTTCCTTCATTTGATTTATTATGTTACGGAACTGTCACACTCGTGCTATAAGCAGCATATAAAACTTTCGGTAGAAGTCCAATGTTTTTTTCGGCTGCAGTAATAACATATTCTAACATGGAGAACCCATTTAGTTAATTAGTTAAGAAGGATTTCCGGAGTCCGAGACAACTGGTGTAGGATACGAGCAGGCTATTAAATATTCTATTCTCTGAAATATATTATCAAATATAAATATTTTAATCTCAATTCATCTCGTCTTGCAACTCAAGCAACATTTTGACAGCAATTGTATACTTGATTCAGTTGGTATAAACATTAGAGCTGAGTTCTAACATACATTAGTTCCACTGGATTCTCTTTCCAGACCTTTAGTGCTTCTCATCACCTTTTTGATTCACGTCATCGAACGAGAAATGTGATGAATCGATTCAAAACCGACTACAGATCTTTCACGAATTTATAAATTTTCGAGGTACTCAATTATTTTCTTTTAATTTTTGTTTACAAATACTTTGCTAAATCTTACTGACAATTTGACTCGCACGTGGGGATTCCAAAAAACGAGTTTCTAAAACCAGATATTCTGTAGAAAGTAATGAACTATGTGGAACATATTTAATAAACAACATATTTACATTCACAACTTAACTGGAAAAGAGAAATATAAATATACACAAAAAGAGAGGAAAGGCCAAAGACAAAAGCCAGATTTGCAAATTTGAGGAATGGTCGGAATACGTACAAAAGAGACAAAACTTTCAGGCATAAAAAAACACTCGCCAATAAATAGAGTTAAATTGAGAAAGTTTATTTAAGTTTATGTATACAGTTTATGTATATTCTCTGACTTTTTGCCAATTAAACAAGCACTTCAATAAATTTTTGTTTACCATTTCGCAAACGACTGTTTCGACGATATTTAAATAACTGTTTATTTTATAGCGTCGTTTTAATTCAGAAACCATTAGCGTTCCTATAAACTACAATTGAATGACAGCAAAGCGGGAATCTACACAAAATAATGGCACAGGCATGTGCTCGTGTTTTAGTTATAAATTATCGTGGTAACACATTTTTGTCATCCGCATTTCCATTTTCATTAATTACAGAATACGAGTATTTCATTCCCGTTCTGTTCACGTGTTCGTATTTCATGACTTAGATATATAATTATTATTTCGTTTCCACCACACTGATGCTGAAAGTTGCATCGCTATATTATCTTTATCTACATAATACTTTTTTACTTTCATTTATTTTATTTAAAATACATATCTTTTACAATACATCAGCAACAAAAGGATTTTGTTTTGGTAGTTATACAAGTGTTATGTGGCTAAACAGTAGTTTGATATAGCCTACTATTATACTGTATAATTACGGACATATCGCAATCATTCTCTTTAACTATTTTATGGTCCTACTCATTTTTAAGCTATTTTTTAACCTAAATTATCACAGAGATATTTTATAAAATTTTGATTAGCAGTATCGTTAAATTTTATTTGGAAGTCACCATTGAAAGCTTATCACAATTATACGCAGTTATATCTTTTATTTTAACACTTAACACATTTTTATTGTTTCTTAAATGTGTTTCTTCATTGTTTTGTAAAATGTTTCTTTATTTTCTTAACATAAACGTTTCTTTGATATACAAATCTTTAATCTAACTCATAAACAGTTACTATGTACACAATAATTTTAGGAATACATCCACTTATTTATATGAGTAATCGTTTCAAAGCATTACGAATAATCATAAAATTAAGATGTAGGCCTAATAAACACAGCATCTTTAGAGTTGGCTTAGTTGGCTTTTAAGAGTAAAGAAGCAAATGTGCTTAGCATAGAAACAAGTAGGAAGTACAATACAAAAACATTTCAATATAGATTTCAATTGCAATAATAATTAGAGTATACAGCCTTCCACGTAGCACGAAGTTATGCAGTTTTATCGTTTTCAACACCAGATAATTAAATGTTACAATTTATCCATATTACGTAAAATTTCAGACGTTCTGCAGTATATTTGTAAAGCCATTTTCTTAATAACGGTAACGAAACTTACTGTAAATCTAGGATTACTACGGACAAAATGTTACAACACATGCGTCAAATTCATATTTAACCTAAGAATTTCAGTTCGTAGTTTTTCGCAACAAAAGACCGCAGTAAAACTATTATCTCCTATCTTTGGCAAATGTATTAACTCTATCTAGTTTTATCATTTAGTTACAATATACTGTTTATCTCAAAAAAAGAATAAAATCTACGTATGACAATTCACCTGTTCCTATATGTACTGTTGCGCCGATATGCAAGATGCGTAGAGCCTACGTGGCGTTTTCACGTATTGCGTAATTAGTAGGATGACGCAGTATTCTGAAGCCGCGGAGTGATTTTAGAAAAAAGTAAAGTACTTTATCACAAACTATAACTTGCTTGAAACATTCTTGAGACAATATCCTTAAATTAGAGTGCAAGAGGTGATAAAACCCGGTTTTCCTGACTATCGGGAAAAATATGAGAATAATACTGACTACCTCATTTCTTCTGAGGAAAAAAGGGGGTCCAGCTAGTTTCACCCCCCCCCCCAAGGAGTAGCTACTAGTTACGCCACTAAAGAGGAGTATTAAAGAATGTAAAAAGTGTTTAACTGTTTTTTTTTTTATTCAAACAATTGTAATTCTTTAATTTGGTGACGTTTATAGTTGTTTCTATATAGCGTGTATTGGATAATTTTAGTTTATCACTGTGGCCTAACTTCCGTTAGTAAGCATAAACGTCTTACAGTTATATAAATACTATAAACGAACAATAATAAGGAAAAACAACGAATAACATGGAGCTCAGTGTGGAGGGTAAAGGAGACAAGATGAACCCACCGCTGTGGCTACCATTAGCCAAATTACTTTTTGCCTACGTAACATCTCTTTGCTGAGAACGTTATCACGTTTTCATTAGTTCCGAGTAGCAACGTGAAGCTGATTCAGTTTGCTTACCTTTTTGACACCTCAGTGTAATCTCTCACAGCTCTACTTAACAATCTCGCTGGTAACATTTACTTACCGCGTAACAAAGCCAAAAGCTATCTTCAACTACTGTATATTAGGCTATTGTTTGGTATTTATGTCTCTACATTAGATTAATAATTTTAATATTCTTGAAAACAATTTTATTATTACTTTTTGTTTTATATTGCTTATTTATTTTATTATGTTACTGACAAGTTATTGATTTTATAATCGGTCCTACTGCCCCTTAAACTTGGAAAATGGTAAACTAGAAATTGATACAATGGGTTACGATTAGCGTGTTTAGATGGACGGAGTATGGAATAAAGTACCTGCACAATCAGTCGGTAATAATCATACACAATGGTATACGAAATTCAAAAGAAAAGTAAAGAATTTTAGATGTTTAATTTTTCTTAACTAATTTCATGTGAAAAACTTACTATTTTATCGGACGCGTTTCGGCTTAGTATCCGCCTTCTTCAGCTTTGGTAACAGACTGTCTGTTACCAAAGCTGAAGAAGGCGGATACTAAGCCGAAACGCGTCCGATAAAATAGTAAGTTTTTCACATGAAAAAAGTTCATTTTTAGTTAAGTGTAGTGCTGTGAAAGAAGAGATGAATAATCAAGACAACTGTTTAATTTTGTACATATGATTTGGGCTAAGCTGCTTCCCTGTACGTTACTGAAGACATTATATGGTTAGACAACTTGAAAAATTGTAGGTCCAGCAGTGTATATGTACAATGTCTTGTAATATATAACAATTCATGTACAACAATCACTGTCGTAAAAAGTTTTATATAACAATGTGTAAAAGCTTAATAACAGTTATTACTATCATTTTTTGTCAACCATATTTTTAGATTTTTGTTTGCTTCAAAAACTACCTCCACAGTGGCCTGTACTCTACACTATCGATAGCGTCAGCAGATAACTGATAAAAACTTTTGTTCACATGACTCCGCGTTTTAGATCTCTTATTTAAAGCGGTACCCATCGGCGTACAACCAACTGTTTTCGTGGTAATTACTTTTTTCTGGGATTAGTGTAGTTATTAAAACAAAAATACATTATTGGCATGTTTCTGCACATGAGTGGGTCGGTTCCATTAAAGTCGATAAGCTGCAGTTCATAAATACTACTTGCGGTAACATGGAATCAAAATAGTAATCTTATCTTACTAACGGTGCAATCTGATTGGTGGAAGGTGCGATCCGAGTGAGGCACAGACACAGTTTCGGGAAGTGCTGTATAAATAAGAACACATTAGTATAGGAAAGGCTTCCGAATGCTAATATTTAAGCTGTCTTAGTAATAAAGCAAATACGATATTAATATCTTCACACAAACATATCACTAATTAATTATTGGCGACACAGTGAAGTGTTACATGACTACATATAACAAAGAATGTTTTACGTTTATGGATGTATACTTTGTGCACTTCAGCAGGACGTTTGGCTGCGCTAGAAGATTGGCAGGTGATCACAAAGACTGGAGCCAAGAGACATATGGATTCCGCGAAGATAGAGGGATGATCTGGCTAAGTTCTGCAGTGCAGTGGACTGAACAAGACCTGATCAGCAGACAAATCACTGGGAGGATAAGTAGACAGCAATAACTGCAATAAGTGGATAAGTAGATCAGCAATATTGCTGAGGATCTTCGCTCAGCAATATTGCTGAGGATCTTCGCTCAGCTATAAGTAGACATGAGGAAACCATATGATGATTTCGCGTTAGACGTCACTGTATACATACCAGTGGTGGCTGGTGTTATGGTTGCAGCGTTTCATGACCACCAATATAGAATAATTGAACTGTAAAACAATAGCGGTTGATAGTGTTATCAGTTTCAACGGAAAACGTATTAGTATCTATGCGGCAAACTTCACGTACAATTCAAATGTGGCGCGGAGGCTGGTGGTTGTAGGCCGCTTGCAAATTCAATACAAACTGGCAGAGCTTACTACACAAACATATGGGACGACGTTCGTCACTCTTCATTATACCCAGTGTTTCTTCATATGTGAGCTCGGTGGTTGCAAAGCTATCGTAACGCTCTGGTAAGTTGTCCTTAGTTGTGTCCTGAAATCAACTGTGGCCCGTTTAGTGTTTACGTTAGTTGAATACGTTACGCATTGTTTGAGGTTATAAAATAAGAATAATTTTTTATGATTGTGATTGTGATAGTAAAATGTCAGTCAACTGTGTATTATTTAATGTGTTTTAAGTATTATTTTTTCTTTGTTTAGTGCTATGTGTGCCTTTTGGAGTTAGTGATTCTGTGCGCTTTGAAACCACGTGTAGTTTGTAAAAAGCACGATACTGTTTAACTTTCGCCTCTCGCTGCACACTTTTGTATCTGGTTACTGCAAATGTAGGTAACGATGGTCTTAGCAACCATTCACGAGTACGTGGGAACATGGGAAGACATACCTATAGAAGAGACGTCATTGCTTTATCAATGGCAGCTATCTTTTGGGGGAAAAAGGTAACTTTCCATTTTTTCCACACGATAGCACTAAGTATGATGCAGATATGTAAGTCAGCCTACTGTTTAAATCTGTTCTTGTCCCCCCCCCAAAAAGAAACCCAACTAGGCCTAGTTTAACCACCAAAATTTGGAACCAACAGCCGTCACTGGTACATACAACGTAATATGATTCGTGTCTACAAGTTCGTACAAATGTAAACTTACACTACTTATATGACGTAACCGTCTGAGTCCCGAATTACAATTTACACTAATGATAGTGTATCTATCTGAATCTGGAACACTTATGACCTCGAAACTTGCATGTCCGAATGAATGACGCGATGTCTGTAGGAAGAAAAAACGACTTTCATCGATATCCGACTCTAAAAGTTCTGATTTTAAAACAAATTTTCCTTTCATTTATATAGTTAGCCGCTACAAACATACATACAGGAAAAAAAAGAACGGTGACAGTTATGTAAAATTCGTTAACTAGGCAGTACTTTTAAAGCATCTGTGTCAATACTAGGCTAAACGATAAAAACAAATGTTTATTTCGGATAGTTACGCGTATTGCCTCCTTCTTAGGAAAACTAATACATTATTCTTAGACGTAACATGCTTTTTCTGCTTCTTAACTACAAGGAATAGATTATATAAACCCTGTTTCGGCACACGTCTCATCCTCGGACGACCCACGTCTTTTTCAACAGTGGCTTTATATTTCAGCGTCGCTTGTGGCAATCGACCATACGCCATTCTCTGTAAATGATCACACCGTTATCTTCTATAAGTTGAAATGATTGTAGTTATGTCTTTTATTTCTTGCTCTGCTCTTAGGTCCTCATTCCTTCCTCTATCTTTCAATAATTAGTTTAAAGCATTTCGAAGAAACTGCATTTCAGCACTCTGAATTTTGCCTCATTCCTTGGTTGTCATGACACATACCTCACTCGTATGCGTCAGTGTGGGTATTGCAATTATCTTATGCAATATAATTCTTGTGCCGTGTCTTATGTTATTTCTACAAATATTAGGCCTACTAAATTTATTTGACTTTTATGTCAGCTTCAGAGAGGATATATAAAATAAAATGTACAGTTTCATGGGCGTAGGTAAAGGGGTTGTGGGTAATTGAAACCCCCACATAATTTTCCACTCAGCTAATAACTGTAATAGGCTACTGTGTTCTTTTGTTGCCCTTTCGTGGTAGGTTTAAACATTATATTAAGTAATAATAGTTAATTTTATGTAAAAGGCAGAAATGTTGTTAAAAGATTGGTGACGATAATATTTATTCCCTCGACTTTATTTAACAACCTGAAATGAAATTCTTCCTACGCCCTTGTAAAATTTAAAACAAGCAGACTAAACAGAATCAAATTCTAACACTATTAACACAAATTATTTATAAATTTATCACTATAAACTATAATGAAATTTAATTACTGGCACTATTTATAAAATGTTATTTCACTATTAATACTATATTAATGCTAATTACGTATTAATATTTTATTTTATAGTTTGACACACTTTGATAGCTTTCACGCGATACGAATGACACGTATTCATGATTATTTAGAATACTACGTCTATGTAAGTTAGCCTTTTATGAGGCACCATTGTGTTAAATGTGATTCCAGTAAGCGCTACAATTTCCTGTCCCGGACATTACTAGCGGCTTTAAAAATTTAAGATCATGTAGGCTTATTCCAGTACGTGAAGTAAATTTGAGCTACAGTAAAAAAGGAATCATAAAGATATTACAAACAATAAGCTACGTAACTTCAACCACATGTGCGGGCACCAACAGGAGAACAGTAACATCAACGAGTAAAGAAACACGGCTGAAGTGGTATCCTTCCCCACACTACTCTATGGGCCTGATGGGCTTGAGACTTGGAGTCCAACGAAATCTCAGGCCAGTCGTATTCAGATGGACGAAACGAGACTTCTCAGGCACGTGGCAGGGCATACTCTTCAAGATCGCAGACATACGACATATTACGGGTCGTAACGGGTACAATTGAATGTTATGAGTATAGTCGATAATTATTGCCCAGTATCGGCTAAAATGGTTGGGGTATCTTAACCGAATAGATGACTGCCGCACCGGCAAGCAACTATTACATTAAAAGCTGAAGGGACGGAGTGGTGTGGTAAGTCCGCAGAAGCGCTGGAGTGGCCAGTTGTAGTCTATCTACTTGGCACCGGAATAAACCGTTTTTGGTTTAATCCTTGTCGTAGAAGATAATAATGATGTCGAATCATAAAGCTGTAAACTAATTAAGTTTGTATTACAGAACAGGAATGGACTAGAAAGTAAATGATTAATTAATAAAAGTAAATGAAGACTGGATGTAAACAACACACTAGACGTTATATAAACAACATTACGATAAAAGCAAATAAAAACAATTGTTAATAATAGTGTGATGTGAAAGCTTCATTATATAACTAATATAAGTAAGTTGCAGGTAACGTTTGTCTCACATATATAGGACTATATAAAAACCAAGTACAGTATCCAGATTGTAATAGATTATCTGAGGTGGGCACATTTCTGAGAGAGATTACAATGAAGGTGTCAAAGAGGTGAGCAAACTGAATCAGCTTCACTAAAGAAAACGTGATAACATTCGCAGCAAAGAGAAGTTACGTAAACAGAAAGTAATTTACCTAATGGTAGCGCCAGCCACGGATGTGGGTTCAACTCGTCTCCGTTTTTGCGTGTTATCATTCTAACACATCTTTACTTACTGAGTGTCGATACCACATTGTAAACTTATACGCTTATAAGTTTATAATTATATTTTATGAATTTTGTTAAGTTTATTTATTAGCGTCTATAATGTTTGCAAAATATGTTTGAAATTTTGTAGATAATCAATGTCTCACAATTGTCATTCGTCAGAGTTGACACAACTACCGAGAGTTTTCTGTTACCTGTGAATGCGAATACCACAAACCAAAATTAGTATGATGGACGGTAAGAGATTTACACAACAAATGTCTATTCAAGCTTCAAAATAATACGGTCAAATCAAGGTTTTGCTGCTAAAGGCGCCAGCGTCGCATGCGATGGATTGCAACAGACAGCTAGAGATAAAGTCTACTGTAGACTGTACCAAGAAACAGATCTGTTCGACCGTTTTAAAGTCGTAGGACATTTTTATAGTTTTTATGTGAAGGGTCGCAATTTGAACTGCAGTCAGTTATATAATTTTCGAATAGTCGTGTTTCTAAAATATTAATTGTTTCACGAATGGATTAATCTTAACAAATTAATTGTTCCACGGACCTAATTATTAATGACTGTTTTTTTACGCTTTTACCCGGTTGTCTAGACGTTAATCCATACTCGGGATCATGGATTCTAGAAAGCATGAGTTCGCTGCATGGTGACTGGTCCCCAAACTGACACGTTAAATACGGAAACGATCACAAGTGGCTTCGTTGTGCGTCTAACGCCTGGCAACGCCTGCCACTGCTACAGAGACTGCACTAGAGATCAGTCAGCAAGCAGCAATCGCGTTCTTTCAAATATCTTTAGAAACACACGTTCTTAGGAAATAATGTAATACATAATAAGCAACGTTTATTCCAGGAGTTTTTGTAACAAAGAATCGCATATGTCTTTACAGTACAATTTCCGGCAGTATCCAAGTATATTCTTCGTTAACTTAGGGTAGGGTATTCTTCTGACTTAACGTTTGTTACTGCGCTATTACGCGTCGTGTTTCCAACTAAAAATTTTAAATACTAGAAAAATTATACGTTTTGAGTGGACGACCTTGATCTTTCGCTGTCCTTCCTGTTGAATCCGATAAACAACATTGTTGATTCTTTTTTCACAGTGTAGGGTCCTTCCCAGTTAGTCTGAAGCTTAGGTGAGCGACCACGACGGCGCTTTGGGTTGAACAACCAGACCTGATCACCTTCTTGGAAACCCACACTGTTGCTGCCAATGTCATACCGAGTTTTCATTTTATCACTGGCAATCTTCAGCCGTCCTCTTATCTGAAATAGTCGAGATACATGTAGTACGTTCCGTATTACGTATCACTTTTTCCGCAATACCCTCTGGCATCCTCCCAGTGCGAAATGTTGTTCCAGTATATTCCTATACTCTTTAGTTTGGTCACTTACGCTGGAAATTTCTAAGTATCCCTCATTCTATCTCTCTTTCTGCAACAGCGATCCTCTGTAGCATTTTCATTTCTGCTGATTCGATTCTTTTTGTCATTTGTTCCTGTGTGTGAGTATCCCATGTTTCACTGCTATAGGCCTAAAGTAAACCTGTGATAACCATAATTTTATAAAATTTTACTTATGTACCTTTCCATACTTTATTTTTCATGTTTCTACATATTGTACCATTTGTGTATTTGGATCCTTCTACCTTCTTGCTTACATGTATTTCATCCTTGTAAGATACATAGGTACCTAGGAATCGTTTACTCGCCATATCCTAATATTGTTAACAACTATTTTGTTGTAATAGGTCTTTTGCCTTTAAATGCCATTATTTTTGTTTTATGCGATGCTATTTGTAAATTGTAATTTTTCTATATTTTATGCAATTCATGTGCTGCTTTCTGAAAATAATATTCGTTTTCTACAATTAATGCTTAATCGTCTGCAAAGAGTGTAGTCATTACAAATAATTGCATTACGACTTAAGTTATGTGTGTAATTTTCTATTTCATTAAGTGACTCACATAATATGTCATCTATACAAATATTAAAAAGTATCTAGGATAGGGTAAATTCTTGTCCTAAGCCTAAATTTACTGATTACTTTATATTTTCATTCCCGGCATTACATATCCTCCTGTCGCCATACATGGTTTTAATAACTTCCATTCAATGTTGTGGGATACTTCTTTGTAATATACGCCATAATTTTTCTCTATCTACTCTATTAAAAGCTTTCCTGCAATAAATAAACAGTACATGGGTTTCATTATTAAATTCTCCGCGCTTTTCAATCAACTGTCTAACTATAACTATGTTATCTATACAGAAACTTCCTCTTCCGTTCACTTACTGGTGACACAAGATCAATCGGGCAACTAAGAATTTCTTAGCATCAACATCTCTGGGCGACTTAGAATATTGTCAACCAGATGATTACGCAATACATGATAAGCGTCACGTAGACTCTACGCATGTTAGTCTCGGTACTCCATGGTCAAGCACAGTTTCTCTCATTTCCTCACTCTGCTTATCTAGCAAAGCTGTTAGTTTACGTTTCTGATTCGTGACTTCGCACATATTGCATATTGCTTGGCTCGTATCAAGATATTTCTCTAAGTTATTTAGCGATTGTGCATCGGCAAGTGTAGTTTTCTGTTCTACTAGTTTTTTGTAAGTAGTGCTTTTTAATTATAATTGTAGTCCTAAATCATTTACAACGGCAATTACTAGCCAGAATATTAAAATCTTTAGTCACTCAAAAAATATAGATTTCAGCGGATTCAGTTAGCTTAAGAATTTTAAGAAGCTATCTTAAGTTATATAGCAACTGACACCCTGACATTCAAGGAACAACAGAAACATAGTGGTCTTTTTCCCTTCGAACAACATCATAAGGAAATTAATACCTAAACTTTGACTTCACGAATAACGCTGAAACACGCGTAGCTAAAAGTTTGTGTTCATACGGAAAAAGACAGATTACAAAAAGTGGATTACAAATTTAAATTATTTCGTTAAGGGTCTTATGCCGGGTACGGTATGTGGATTTTATGATAGCAAGTAATATCCGATTTGTAAACAAATCAAAAATTCGTTGACCAAAAAGAATATTTTCTTACACAAAAATATAAATTATCTAAATAAACACCTACATATAATGTTTACCTACACAAATAAATTGTTTACTTACTAAAACAAGTACAACTTAAATCACTTTTATTCATTTAGATTGGTTTATATTAGAAAAATTATATTAATCTATAATTACATTTAAAACGGCATTCATTACTAAATGTTTATAGTATCCAAAATTTTTCTATACGGTAGATAAGATACATGTAAATTATTAGATTTCGAATTCGTTGCGTGCATCTCTGTCAACTGAATTGTTAGGGTTCATTTTTAATAACACTTCCTACACTATTATTAATAACACTTATTCCTTTTCATTTTATTATGTACACTTGCTTTTCGTCGTCAGGACGTTTTACGGTTATAAGTTAAGGAAGTACAGATGAGAAAAGTAAATAAACAGTAAGTCATGAATCGTTTAGCGAAGGCGCAATAAGGAAGCAGCGTCGTGGGACGTGATCTGTCAAGGCTGCTTGACCTTGGACTGGGGATTGTTTTCAAAAAGGGTATATTTATGTCCGATCACAACTCCTTTATGTCCTCTAGACGAGTGTCAACGCTTTTCTTCACTGTATCTTATCCATGCTAAGATATATCACTTCTTTACTATAATCTGTTTCGAAACGCTATGAAATTTAAAATTATGTTTCATGCTTCTTTCTTAAAAATGTCTTGAAAGCCATACATATCTGTAAATGAATAGATGTATTCTTTTATATCGTGTATATGTTTTAATCGTTCCACATAAGCTCCAGTATAAATTAAGGAAACATCAACAAATTTGTTTAATTCTATGTTTTAAAAATACTCTTTACTTTCAAAAAATATTAACAATAAAATAATAACAACAAATATAATTTTATAATACTAAATTATAACTAGTAGTATACTCCAGTCAGTACAAATTTAACAAAGAAACTTATAATTTTATATTAACAAATATACTTGAAATTAAGAAAACGGTATGTGCACGTTCTGAGTAAACTAGTAGACAGTAATTTTCTGCGCGGAATACAATTTTTTAAGACTAGATTATACCCTAGATAGAATAGTTTATAAACAACTGCATTAAATTCCGAAACGCCATGACAGTATTTACTGAGTGTAATTAAATTTCCAACAGCACGGAACAATAAGTGCTGTTTGATAACATGGACGGCTGCATATGTCATAAAAACAATCTCCTCATTCTTAAAGAAATATAAGAATTAATGACAAAAAGTATAATAAAGAGGGCATTAAAAAATGTGACTTCGATATAAATAAATTAACATACAGCTACACTTTATATTTAACGCAATCGAAACTAAAATCACAAAAGCACAAATAAAATAAAACTACAGGCTATTGAGGAAGACAAACTTGGAATACTTGAACGTATTCCAAAGGGGAATTACTAAAATTTATAATTAGTGGAAAATGAGATAGTATTTCAAAAGTATATTCAAAACAAATTATTTCTCTCACAAGAGAATATGGTAAGACCATAACTTTGCGTTCAGATTCCGGGCTCACACTCTCCTCTCTCTCACTCTCCTCTCTCTCTCTCTCTCTCTCTCTCTCTCTCTCTCTCTCTCTCTCTCTCTCTCTCTCTCTCTCTCTCTCTCTCTCTCACACACACACACACACACACACACAATAATATTTATACGAGACACAAATGGTTGTCTAAAGCGAACTTGTTATCATAAATAAATGCTATCATTCAAATATCAACGAAGGAGTAAATAGCCGTTAGTAAACGTATAACGAAAATTAATTGAAGTCCGTGTTTTTGCTGGCAAGAAGCAGAAGGGAATACATATAAACTGTGTGCATTAACTAAAATGAACTTTCTCAATTTGTACTGTCTGTTTACACATGCGCGGACGTTTATACGCCTTGACTCGTAATAGCTTCTGATTTGCTTTGGTCTTTTCTTAGCGTTCTAGAAATTAAATGTTTCTCTGCTTCTTTGTTCTTTTTCCCTGTTATTTCTCTACTTGCAGTACAGATACTACTACATTTGAGTGTTTTTATTTCTCAACGTTTAAATCGACTTTCAAATTTGGACATGTACTAAATTAAAATAAAAAGTAAATTCTAATTCCTTAGTATTTTGCACAAAAGGTGGCTTAACAGAAACACATAATCGTATTCTGTCTCGTACACAGTTCTGTTAATTTATGTAAGTTTTTGTTCCTAAATCCCGATGTTGGTTCATGTCTATTAAGTTTCATTCATATTTCGTGATTTCGTGAAACACCCAATCGTCACAAAAGAGTTATAGAAAACATGGCCTAACTAGGTGTTGCTCGGAGGGGGGGGGGATGAGACTAGCTTGAAGATAGGGTTCTCGATTTTTCTCAAGACAAATAAAAAATTTAGGATTCTTCTCATATAATTTTTATAAATGCATATCATAAATTCTTTTCGTCTCAAAGTTTTTGAGAAGACTGACGTGAAGTATGCTGCAAACGTACTTATTTACTAAATGTTGCGTTATTATCATTATTAAGTTATTATCATCATTTAAACACATAAATGTAATTTTTTAATTTACAAGTACTGTAATTCCTTTTATTTCTACAAGTACTCATATAGTCCTTACTTCAACACACACGGGTTTAGAAATATGCACAAATTAAATGATTATGAAATTTCTATGGAATTTTGAATAGTTCTGGGCTTATTGATACCCCTGACCCCACCTCCAGGATCCCCTCATTTTGTCGCTTAAGCCAATAAAAAGCTTTAAAACGAGATGGTTATAAATTAAACTGTTTACATTTGTGGTTTTTACTGAAGGGGTAAATTATTGACTCCTCCCCATCCTAAAGCAGTTGTCTCCAACTTCGGAGAGCATTGTTAAATAATTAATTATATAAAGTCTACACTGCTAAAGTAAATAATTATTGCAAACGGAGGCAACTTTGGACGTCCAATGAATGTTTAAATATTCTGTGAAGTGAATGAAAACTAAAGCATGAGGTCATTAATACAGTGAGAGATTTCTCTCAGTAAAGTGAGTCAAATGTGAATCCAATTAATTTACATCGAGACGGATTAAATGTCGAGAGAATTGTTTAAGATTCGAATTTCAGAGCAATCAATTTTTTAATTAAAAAACTGATTTAAAAAGTTTTGAGTTCTTACACGCTATTATTAAAACTTAAGGAAAGTTACCTGCCAATTTATTCATGTTAATTCGAATTCTAACAGTTAATGCATATCTAGTTGAAATTATTTGAATTTACATTACTTTCAATTCGCCAGGTGTAGAGTTACAACTCATATCAACAAAGCAAATTATCTCTCGCGGACTGAAAGGTGTTTTACAAATAAATTTCAAAGGAGCTGTTTAAATGTGTGATTCCAAAATACAGAATGATTCACACATTGCTTGATACTAGAGGGTATCGTAATTTTAACAGTGACGATCAAATAAGAAAATAATGAAGGATTTTTGTGACTATCAGTCGTTAACTGGACACAATTTTAAAACATTTGTATTGACGTTTCAAAAACATTTGTTGTTATCATCAGGACCTGTACACGGACAGTACGGATACAATTAATACACATAACTATAATGCGTTTTCTGTAAATGTTTGTCTGTATGTGTTAAATTAAGAATAATAATTAGTGTTACACATATGGGCTTATTATTACTACTCTTAACTAGTAAGATATAATGTTCCATAAGTAGGCCTACTGACACTCGTTATGCCACTCGTGAGAGAGAAACTGTAAAATATTGTACAACATTTTCTTTTAATTAACATGGAATGTTTCATTAATTCCAAAAGCAGTTGAATCGGTGAGTTGGAAAAGGGGTCATGTCCACTTTTTTTTCAAATTACGTTTACCGGAGATACCTGATCTCTATATCTGTACGCATCGTTTGGTATGACAAGGGGTCATGTCCCATCAACAGAAGTGCTCGTTAGATGGGTATTGAGTTAGAGAATGGGCCATGTCCGGAGATGACCCGTTTTCGAAGTAATTCGCCGGTAAGATGCTAGGCAGCGCACGTGTTGCCGTTGTACCTTTCTGTGTCGCGGGGTCGTGTGTATTCGGAACGTCTATTTTGTTATACACTGTTTCGGCGTCCAGTGCGTTAAGTTCAGAGAGTGCAGCTTGTCTGATGCAGAGTTTATCAGTCGATAAAAATGAGTAGTGACAGTGATACATCCTGCAGTAGTGAAAATATATTACGGGGAAAACGTCGACGTCGCGATGTGACAAACTATTCACCGTACAAGAAGAAAATTGCCCAAGTTAAAGGATGACCATTCACAACATCTACGGGGAAACAGATCCCAGCTCGCAAGACTGGGCCTGCTTGTTCATAACTTGTTTATGCTGTTGCTATAATCGCGTATCACTAGCGGCTTGTTTACTTTATTAGTTATCACTTATACACTAGAGGTTATGTTTGTTTACGTGTCGTGTTTTACTTGTAGGTGTCGAATGGGATGCTTTGATGCATTTTCCAATGTACAGAAACTGCAGACAATTGCCAGAATCAATTACTGTGACAACAAAAATGATCAAGACTCGTATTTACAGTCCCTCATTCAGTATCATGGTGTTGCAAGACACAGAAGACGGAATGAAACAACAGAATCTACTCCAAAACCCAAGACATATTCGTATGAATATTATGTGAAGGTGAATGGTGAAACAACGAAAGTATGTAAAACAGCGTTTGTAAAAGTACACGGTGTTTCAAAGAAACGAGTAGAACGTTTGCAAAAGCTGCTGGTTCAAGATAAAGCACCGAAAGATCAACGAGGTAGAAGTGCCGGTTCCCGACATAATGTAATACCAGGAGATATTTGCTTCATAATCCACAACTTCATAATGTCGATTCCTGTGCATGAAGTGCATTACAGTGACACAAAAAAGCGCTATTTTGCAAGCAATTTGAACATGAAAATTCTGCACAACATGTATAACACGAAATATCCCCGGAGTGCGGTGAAGTATGATTTCTTTGTGAAGTACATGCATGACAATTTCAACTTCGGGTTTGGCCAACCACAAGTTGATGTTTGTGGTTACTGTGAGGAAAGGAACACAAAATTGCGGAATCCTGCATTATGTGATTCGGTGAAAAGGGTTGCTGCTGGTGAACTGAGTATTCATAATCGTAGAGCAAAGAAGTTCTACTTCAAAATTCGGGAAGTGGAGCAATTATGCAAAGAAAGAGATGATGTGGCAGGGTTTGTCTTTGATTACATGTAAAATCTCCCACTTCCACACATTCCTGTCCAAGAGATTTTCTACTATAGGCAGCTGTGGGTTACGAGTTTTGTATTCATAATTAGAAATCGCGCGAAGCATACTTTTATTCCTATCATGAGGGTATTGCTAACGAAGGGCCAAATGAAGTATGTACTTGTTTTTTGCACTGCATCATGGAAAACCTACCAGCAAACGTGAAGCAGTTGTATCTGTTTGCCGATAACTGCCCTGGGCAGAACAAGAATCATACCGTTCTTAGATTCTTGCTAACAATGACGCACCTTATTCCAGAAATACATTATTGTCTTCCCGTGCGTGGTCATTCATTCAACGCATGTGATCGCGACTTTGGTGTTGCAAAGAGGAAAATAAAACGAGAGGACAGAATATATACTCCAGAGGAGTATGAAACTTTGATACGTTCGTCGTCTCAGAAGCAGAACTTTAGCGTCATAAACGTGGAAACAGAAGATATTCTGGACTTCAAGACCTGGTGGCCTAACCACTACAAAAGGGATGCTACCTCAGTGTGCTCTTATGGTAGCAAAACAAAAATGAAGTTTCAGATATCTACGTACAGCCACTTCATTTTCCGTAGCGATTCTCCTGGAATTATTGAAGCCAGGCCATTCATTGATGGACTCACTGCTTTCCAGTTTCCACTGCTCAAAGGAGGATGTAAGGCAGATCTTCCAGATAAACAAGCATATAGTGGACCTGTTTCAATAAACAAGAAGAAACTAGACGATGTAAAGAAAATTCTACAATACATACCTGACGAGCAGAAGCCATTTTATAACAGTATCTGCCAGTGGCCAGCGAAGGATGGACAAGATAAAGATGATTCAAGCATATCCACCATTGTCTGCTTTGCTGTATTTTGATTGTGGTTGTATTTTGGGTACATTATGAATACACCTGTATGCTCATAACACACTCTTTTATTGCTATAATAAATATGAATAATATAAACTTGCATAACACAATCCTTCCGCTGCAAACAGAACGCTAGTTGCCTCATCAACATCATCAGGTTCGAAAAAGGGTCATCTCCAGTACATTCAAACTGGATTACTGACCACACTCGATGGCTAAAGTATGTTGTAATGGTGTATATTGTTTCACCCTGGGGCCAATTGCTACATAGCAACTCCACGACACCATGCTTAAACCCGTTGTGTAGTAAAACAGTTTTTTGTGTCTCCTGAAAAATTTACTTTCTGGGACATGACCCCTTTTCCAACTCACTGATTCAGTTAGAATTAATACAACGAACGTTTACTTGGAAACGGAAACAATTTTGAATTAGTGGTACACGAACTCGCGTAGTCTCAGTATATTCAATCCAATATTTTACATCTACGTTACACTTCGCTTGGAACATAAATATCCGAAAAACATATTTCTGTACAGTTCCTGTATTACTTTACACACGAATATCTGGTGTCCGTCGATAGCTTGAGAGGAAGATGCTTCTACTTGGGGGGGGGGGACTTCAGGCTTATGGAATACCATCATTTGCTCATTTGCAGAGGACGGTCCTTTCCTACAAGTTTTCTTAATGAATTTAATTAAAGTCTCGTAATCTGTTGTTACTCAAAAATAGTGGCAGATCCAAAGTACAACAATTTAATTATTTTTATTTAATTTAGCCCTCAAAAAACGGTTTAGGGGCTTTGCCTCGCCATACCTCCCCCTATATTCTCTTGTGTCTCTTTACGATTACCTAAACATTTAACTTAACGTATCACTGTAGCAAAAGTTAAGGCTTCTAAACAATAAAGGGTAGCAAAGCATATGGTAAAGAGATATTAATAACAGAAGAGACGACCAAGAAACGTCAGTAATGTGTGTCAGTGGGTGAGACAGCTCCTGTGGGAAATCAAGGAGAGAGACTGAAATTGAATTCTACGAAACGAAATCCCTCGCAGCTCCGTTACTGTGTGACACAATTAACACAAAAAGTGCTTAGTCATCGGCGACATTCTAAGTTTAGCGAGATAAAATTCTGAGCAAGCGTAGCTTACGTAGAGTAAATATTATACAAGAATTTTGTGTAATTCCTTTAAAGAATATAATTTTGGTACACTTGGTTTATCCATTTTATTTTATATATGTCTGATTCTTTATAATTTAAAACGAATGAACACTTTCAAATAATTATAAATACGCGTAATAATTTATTTTGAATCAAAATTATGTAAACATAATAAACTTCATCACCAAACACTTGGGTTTGCTATGGAAGCCCAATCTTTGCTATCATGTCGGAAATATTTCTACAAAAACTCGGCGAAGAACAATAAAAACGAAGAAACATTAGGATGTTACTTCAGATACACTGCTATATTCTAAACGTATTCCAAAATAATGGCATAACCATTTCTAAAATATGCTACTCTGAGATGATGGATAACAAACGTGGCTAAGTGACACTTCACACGCGTTGTCGATTGCTCATACACTCATTTCAACGTTTGTCGATTAATCTACCGGTATCCAGGTCCTTACATCACACAGGCGAAACATAAAAACGCCGTTTCTGAAGCAGCCAGTTCGGTTTTTGATTAGCAGTATTAATCTACGTTGTCTAAGTTATTACTGCGACTTGCCGTTTAGTGTGAAATGATTGTTATGTATTACTTAGTGCGGCACTGTTAATAAGGCGATATTTATTGGTTGTTACATTATTATGTGTTGAACAATGTTTAGCTTCAAGAACTGTGTGTGAGAGTCTTTGTTTATTTCTACAGTTAAATTTTTACAGGACAGGGATTGACAGTTGTCTGCAAGTGAGTGGGGAAATGGTGTTTAGCGCGGTCTGATTGGCCGAAACTATATAGCACAGTCTTGTCAACTCGTACTTGTTCCCGCTGTTTACCACATGCGCATACTAAATGAAATAGCAGTGCGTTTACTTTTGTTTGATGTGATTAACATTTAACAGTTTTAAAAATTTACAATATTGGCATATTTTAGGGTGTATTATACGATTGAGTGATAGTTTTTAAATTTAGTCTAATATTCAAAAGTGATTTCGTGGTAAAATTTAAATATTTAGCATAAGTGATAGTGATAGTGATAGTTAATATTATCAATTCAGCTATGTCCGACGCTAGTACGAGTGCTTCAGCTATACACAAGACAAGAAAAAATAAAAGTATTTAATGAATAGGCAAGACAACTTATAGGCTAGATGTTCAGTACGTAAATATTTTGAAAAAGACACAGCAAACGGGGGGGGTCGTTAATTTCCGTGAATAAAGTTTTGAAGCGTGCAACTGCCGCATGGGAAGTAAGAAAGAACATGATAGTACGTATAGGAAAAGAGAAAGACGATATTCTCATTGACTTTAATGATACAGAATCCAAGTTTCAAACTCCTAATATAAAAGAAATATAGACAAAAGAGTTACGAAGTTAGATTCTTTCTAAGAAAATGCAATTCGACAGCACATTTATAGCTACTATTGTAGAAAAAAGTACCCAACAATAAATAAACTTCATAAGTCGTTGGCAGCAGCTATTCTTTTTACCGGTAGTAAATCATCTGTTAGAAATGTAATTCAAAATATCGGTTTTAAATTTACAAACATTTGGGCTGAAAAGTTCTAATGGAAAGTGAAAATGTAGTTGCTTTACGTTGTAGATTTCTAAGAGAAATTCAAATTAAATCTATTGACATACAGTCTGGTTAGACGAAACATGGTTAAATATAGGTCAAAGTTTACGAAAAGGCTGAACAGATGACACTGTGGAAACAACAATGAAAGTACCTTAGGACAAGAGGGTAGATATATTATTGTACATGCTGGGACAGCCAAAGGTTTCATACCTAAATGTATTTATGCCTTTAAACAAAGAAAAGAAGTGTTTCACGAAGAAATAAACTCAAAAGTCTTTACCAACTGGTTCATAGACTCGTTATTGAACAACCTCACAGTGCCGTCAACTATTGTACTGGATAACGGTTATCACTCGGTTATATACGAAAAAGTACAGACATTGGCTACACGTAAAGAACAAATTATTTGGTGGCATCACGAACTAACATTTCTACCACTGTTAACATGAAAAATGTAGAGCTGTTAGAGCTGGTGTCAGGTTGTAAACCCCAATTTCCGGAACACGTAATTGACAAAGTATCGAAAGAACATGGTTATAAAGTAGTAGGATTTTCACCGTATCACTGGCATTATAACCGCATTGAGTTAATTTGGGCACAAGTAAAGGGGATGTAGCAAGAAATAATAAGACTTTTACAGGAACAGAAGTAGAAAAAATGATACGTAAGGATATTACGAATGATACATCAGACGACTACGGAAAAGCAGTGATGCATACAAAAAAGTGATTGACGAAGCATGAAGCAACGAAGGAATATTATAAGACGCCGTGGAACAACTGGTAATAAATTTGGGCACAGAATCCAGTGACTCGAGTGACTCTGTCAGCGATATAGGCTAAGTGGCGTAATACCTTAACGGTACAACCGAAAAACTTTTTTATTATTGTTAATTTTTATTTTACTTACAGATATTTATACACTAAGTTGATGATTGCACATTATCAGATTTATCTTTAAATCAAACAATTAAAGATACTTAACATTAGAAGTTAATCAAAATACAGTGAAGTTGTACGTTCTAGTTTATTATTCTTGTAAGAATTCAAATTTTTAGTTTACAAATTATCTTTAGTTACAACTGGATAAATATTTATTTTTAAATAGGCCATTACAAGTTTAGTCTGCGCGTATTGGATTTATTTTGTCTGCGCGAAGTATGTTTTTAGTGAATGCAGTAACGAAATTTACGCTTGGGTGACATTCAACAGAAACACGTGGTTACGAAGTGGTAACATGGTGATGAAGTTATCGCAACTGTCAATCCTTCTCCTTTAAAAATTCCAGTATAACTATAATTAAAGTTATAATTAGTGACTTCATCTTATGTCAGTTATTCTGTTTCCACTGTACAACACTACGATTCGTGTGACCATCATAACAATATTAATCTTTATAAACAATGTAATGTAAATAAACACAATAAAGTCAAATTTACATTAGAAAAAAGAATCTAATAGAAAACTAAATTACTTAATTCCATTAAATACTAGTATTGTGAACCCACAACCTCACGACCCCACACGGGAAGGCCCAGTCTCTCGCGGGACTTGATACCTCTTTTCCGCCACACTGACCAAGACCGCCGTGAGCACGGCTGAAACGTGTGTTTTTGTTGAGGTTGAGAATTTATTGAGTTTTTATACAGTTTATGCTGTCATGGACCAGCTTCCGGTAGCAAACATAATTTTAATAATGTTGGACCACGGCCTAACAGCCCGGCAGACAGACAGTATACTGTACTTTTTAATGTAAATACATTCTAAAGCTAAATCCACAATTCACAACAAAAATTGAAAATAAGACACAATATCCAGATTGCAAGAAATTTTACGTAGGCCAGATGAAGTAAAAGATACTCGATAGACTCCTTCAAAACAACCATGCTTTATTAAAGCCAAATACCTTAAATCTAATTAAGCCAAATTCTGCCTAAATAATAAATATCAGTTTCAAGACATTCAAAATATTAAATTAATATTGAATCAAGAAATATAAAAAATATTGCAAAATAAATATTCGGAAAAATTTCAACACTTTGTTTATTCTCCCCATCACAGGGTAGCTCGGTGGTGAGGATCTCGATTGCGTGGTGACCATTCGTCATACTGTGCAGTGGGTAGAATCACTTCAGCACCGTCTACCTACTGTCGAGACAATACTGCAGTCCGTCTAAGGTATGCGGGTCTTGGTCAGTATCTACACGTGAACACATGCAACATCCGTCACTCCACATGGTTGTAAGAATCCGGACAACACTATTTAACCAATGTTAAATCAGCAATTTTCATGAATTTTTTCACCGATGGAGTAATGAAATTTTGCAAAAGATATAGAGCTACGCCTAGAAACTATTTTAACACACAATTTTGAAAAATTTTTCTTCGTTCAGGAAAAGTTGTGTGTATGTATTTTATATATATATATATATATATATATATATATATATATATATATATATATATATACATAGGATACCGCGAATAAAGTGTCAGGTTCCTACCTTCTGTAGATCATGAGAAAGGGAACATAAAATGAAACAAAAACAAACTTTCGAGATTAATATGAAAGATGAGATTACCTTTGTCATCTGGTTCAGCCACGTCTCTGAAGATGAATACTATTTTTACCATTACCCCTAGGGGGAGGTAAAAATGATCACTCTGTTTGTATTCCTCACCTTTTGCTTCAGCCTGTCTAAATTTACACCAGCCCTTTTAAATATGCATGTACACTAAATCATAATATGCATATGAAGATATTTCTTGGATTCCTTGAAGCTTAAGATCTTTTGAATACTAATTTAGGACACTTACACTACATAATGACAACGTAGTAAATATCAAATTAATCAGAAAATAACAGATAAAAGTTCAGTACGAATGTAAAAGTACAAAAAAATTCCAAATTTATTTCCTGTTTGGACCCCCTTAAATGCAGACTGATATCTCTCTGGCGGTGGTGTGGTGTGATCTGTGCCACGGCTAGTGGCGGCAACAGTGCTTGAGGAATATGCTGATATTGATGATGATGATGGCGGTGGTGGTGGTGGTGATGATGTCTTGGTTCATACTTCACTTTAATATATTATTGTCGGAAACGGTTATAAAAATGTTGGCGAAATATTAATAAACTTCCATCAGCACAGAACAAGCAGAGTTACTAGCAGTCGCGTGTCTAGAATTGCGCCTTACGGGGGAGGGGGGTCCGGGGTCGAGTTGGCTTCATACAAAAGAGAAAACAAGACTAATCAACATTACTATCTTTAAAGTAGCTGAAATCAGTTCCATTAGACATTAGAGTTTTACGACCCTGAAGAAAAGTAATAAAATCAGACTGTTTTTTTGCAAGCTCCTCTTTATCCGTAGACAATATTTTTTGCAATAGTTAAGTTATCTTGACTTAAGTTGCAAGGAAAGGGAATATTGCAGCCAATGAACGCCTGAGAAATTGGCTAAAATTTTAGTTGATTTTGTACTCCGTATCGTTAAATTCAGTCTCTCTTTCAACTTGATAACGTGTGGTCGTTGCTGCTTGTTTAGACGATTGGTCAACGAAATCGTATGAACACAAATCCAAAAGTTTCGAGTATATTATTAGACACTGAGTGCTAATCCGGTAAAGTACAAAATTGTCCTCTTGAAAAAGACGCTTGAATTTGCTGGATCATTGTGTACGTTTAATACACAAAATAAGTTACAGTTAAAAATTAATTAACTACGATTTGAGAAAGACCCTGAACGCCGGACAACATGAGAAGATCGCAGCGGTATCCAGAAGGAACAACCGACACCTGTTTTCCGGACTGGATCATCGACATCTGATCATTCATCGTTAAGGGAAGTGAATTTATTTTGTTATAAACTTTATTAAAACACGTATAAACTTAAAGGGAAAAGAACTCATGTAAGTAAAATAAAAATTTATGTATTAGAATATAAGAGAAAATTATTTTAATAATTGTAAGAAAGGTCAATAGAGACAGTTTAATTCGTTTGATTTTGTTCTCATAAACAGTAATAAAGTAACGTAGTGCAATTGGCAAAATCATTAATAAATCCGAAGCATTCCAATATAGCCTACGAGTCAACCGACTATTTATTCTATGCGACCTCTGTACATCGCAAGATATTACAAACATACAAGTAAATTGGTTTTATAATTTACACAATTGAAACAAAGATAATACAACCAAAGAAAAATAAAAAGAAACTATTGTAATAAAAATTAAAACTCGTTAATGCCTTCAAAATAGAATTTGAATGAAATAAGCAATTAATGAACATGGAAATAGCAATTATAAAAATCTACTGACAACATAGTTTACAAATAAAACGACAAAGCGGTGTCATTATTTTTCGCGCAGATTCTGTCACGTTATCACAGAACATTGTAGTTTATACAAAACGCAATTGGTTGCCCCAAACCGAAGTCTGTGCTATAAAATAAGTTTTTTTTTTAAATATCAACCAAAGCTAAACGTTATTAGTAAAACGTATAACAAAAATAAATTAAATGAAGTTTGCATTTTAAAAAGGCTGAAAATACACATACGCATGGCATGAGCTTTACGGACTAGTTTGTATTAGTTTAAACAAACTTCCTGAACTGACGAAACTAGTATTTGTTTAGATATGGACGAACGTTCATACATCTGGCTTTACTTGAGCTTATGAATTTACTTCAATCTTTCCTTAGATATGTCAGAGTGAAATGCTTTCTTTGTCTCTTCTTCTCTTTTATCTTCGCAATAACATTAAACCTATGCTACTCTAAACGACTACAGCGCATTCAGCTGTACGACTAATTCTGTACTCAGCATGCTCTGAGGCGTCAATGCCCGTTATTAATTAATTCTGTATTTGAGATTCTTCATGAATTAAATTTTTTATTTATTCTCACATTCAAATTTGTACCAAAAAAAAAACATTTAAGATTTACATACTCTGAGTGTCACTGAGACGTGCTGCATCATATTATATAACAAATGAGAAATCATAAGGAAATCCATCGTAGATGTTTGAAATCAATTATAGATTCAGAATTTGGACGCGGAGCGTTTTAACTTCCGAAACCCAACAAAATTTTGGATTTCATTAAAGAGTGGTTGCCAATTTCCTAAAGGTATTTAATATTAGTTAATTGTATTTACAAACAGAAATAACACTTTTGCACACCACTATAGAAAAATTATTCCGATAACCACTAACACAACTTTCTTAAATAAATTTCTAATTATATTTACACATTTCTTAAGATGCCAATTTGAAGAAATTAGGATTTTTGAAACAGAGCTAAATGGAAAACTAATCGATTCGCCAACGTGAATGTTGACGTTAGTTTTAGCGAACATACAGTTGTTTTGTCGAACGTTCCTGAAGTTAGCCCTGAAGTCCCAAGTTATTAATTTAATTTACAATATTACAGTTGTGGTTGTTACTTGATGAAATACAATTTTTAAAACACGCCCGCATCCTACAGCATGTTCTGTTCTGACTGTGGAAAGCTTTCGGTATGTGTGCTTTTTACTCCCACCAAACAGGACCTATCATTTGATACATTCGTTTCGATAATCTACACTTAGCCGGACTAAGGACCCGAACGCATAGTTTGTAGAATAAAGGAATAAAGGAGAGTAAGTGCGTAATAGATGGAATACCACAAAATAAAAATATTTGGGAATGGAACATGTTTTATATACATACTCAAGCTAAAGGTTAGGAAAACTAGTTATGTTTAGATTTTTAAAACGAACTTTCCACACACAGAAAATAAGTACCAGTAACATTATACCTAACACTATGCAGGAAAATCCCGTTTATATTAAGTAATAAGTATCCCTTTCAAAATACACAGGATTCGGAAGACGTCCATCAATTGCGCCCGGTTTAATCCTCAACTCAAGTGTTTTTCACTTGAATGCACACAAACCTATCGACGATGCTCAAGGACAGTTTGACACACACCACGCGCGGTCAATTTGTATCCGTGCGCGTATAGCTCTCTCGCTCTCTCTCTCTCTCTCTCTCTCTCTCTCTCTCTCTCTCTCTCTCTCTCTCTCTCTCTCTCTCTCTCTCTCTCTCTCTCTCTCACACACATTAGTCCACTTTCACAAGTGAATGTTAAAACATGTGGAGAGTGTTGAGCGAACGAGGCAATGTTCTTAACTGTTGTAAAAATTCCACGTTTAGAAAGACAATAAATGCAGCATACGTTTTAAAGTAGACACGAAAGAATAAGACCTTTACGGCAAACAAAAATACTTTGAGACTTCAAAGCAGTGATCCTCATGTACCAAAAACTGACTATCTGATTATCTGAGTGAATAATTATTTCTAACAGAATAAAGAGGAAAGGAAAAGACGATTTTATTCTAATTGGTGTGCTTATAATTGACAAACTCCGTCGATTATGGAAATAAAAAATGAAAATCAAGCATTAAAAACCTATAAAATTAAAAAACACAGTCAATAAACATAAGAAACTTATAAAAAACAAAAATAAATAAAAATGCTTTGAGTTTTATAAACTAAAGATTGTTAACTAGGCCTAAGGGGCTTAGTGAAGGTTTTACATCCACTTAGAAAATTTCTAGTAGGCGCTGTACTAGTGGCTTTTCTACCAGGTAAGGTAAGGGAGCTTGTAATATGGAATGTAGCATGGCACTATCTAGGGAACGGATCACTAGCATTATGTTCATAATGCAACAAGGTTTTACGATGACACCTCGTTTCTTTCGTCTTTGCTGATATTTATTCTGTTATTTGCAAAATATTTCAGATTTGTTCAATCGTTACGTTAACAATTTGCACAATTTTGTTTTATATTATATTGCATTGAATTTGTATTTTAGCATGAAAAAAGTTTATAGAAGTAATATAGTTAATCGGTCAACATTCCCCCCGCGTGTTCAAATGTGCACGTAATCATGCAGGCGTGCAGGTATGAGGAGAGTTGACCGTCGGCGCAGTTGACGATTTCTGTTTTAGCTCATCATCATATCAGCTAAACATCAGTTTGAAAACATTCAAACTTAACAAAACTGCTACAACAATTATTCACCCAATCAACGCTTTTTCTACCCTTGGCTGGACTATTCGGGACAAACGGCATCGGAGCCTACAGAATAGTTTCTAAGATACAAAGGAACGTACGTCTTTGGTAGTTGAAAACAGGATATGTGATGTTGTGTGTACCGCTTTCTTATTGCATTACTGGTACAGTAGTATTAAACAGACATGAATCAGCGCGCAGGTTGTAGTGGGGGAAAAGACTGCAGCAGTGAAAGGCACGAGAGAGGAAAATGTCTACTAACGCAATTGAAAATATTGGTCTCGTCTCTGAATTTTTAATAAGACGCGAATGTGACAAGAGTAATCTATTTGACACGGGTTGACTTTTTATACCTAATGTGCCGAAGTTTGCTTCTTTAATAATTAAAGATGAAAGATAATAGTTAAATTTACGTTTTTCTCTGTAAAAGTAGTAAAATTTGAAAACTGATATCGCTTATATGACAGCTGAAATAAACCAGTTACACTGCTTTGTCGATTCACAATTATTTTCGTTTTATTATATTTATAACTTTATTTATTTAGTTTTCTATTGTCTATGATTCTTATAGTGTTTTCAATTGTTTATTTTTTAAAGTTTTTATGTATTTATTGTTTTTTACATTTCATTAGCTACATTTTTAATTATATTACTAAATACTTTACCAAACTAAATTTTACAGCCCTACCAACACGCGCGCGCGCGCGCACGCACGCACGCATATATGTAACTTACTTTTTACTAACTTACCTAACTTTTTACTAACCAATTATTCTTATAATTTGGAAATTCTTTTGTTATTCTTTTAATTGTTTTTAAGGTTTTTACCTAAAATTTGGTTACCTACAAAATTTGGTTGTAGGTAAGTTTTGATTTCGATTACGACAGTAAACGTGGACATTTTGTAAGACGAAACAAGCGCAGACACAACAGAAAGAGACAATGTAGGCCTAATAAAGATTTCCATTATTTTGTAAACAGTGACTTGGCGTGTTATGTCTGTTGCAATGTTTCTCGAAAGTCGAGGCTAGGCACCAATAATCGTTGTATATTTTGGAATGTGTACACTTTGTGTACATGTTACGATTCACGAAAAACGTAGTAATACATGATGCACATTGCTCTGGCATCTTAATTTGTTTGAATAAGTACATTAATAACAACCTCGTACGTGAAATGATTGTGTGTGTGTGTGTGTGTGTGTGTGTTTAAAAACCGAGCAGATGTAAACTATCCATAAAGAACCGGAGAGACAATATTAATGCAACAATTAGACTGAAACTATTTAAGTACCATAGAGCACATTTACTTACATGCAATTACAATAATTATTTAGGTCAGTTCTTCACCCTACTAATATTTCCGTCACTGTTATCACCGTTAGCCTATTATCACTATCACTCAAGTTGCCTTCACTGCTGCTATCTCGTCTTTCATTATTTTCTAAACGATCTGTTACAGTATCCCTTATTCGGTTCGATCTCACGTAGTCATTTTAAATTTTCATTACGTCACGTCTTGATCTCTAGTCTGCAGGAGAAATACAATAAAATTCCTTCGACACTGTCCACAGAAAAATGCACGGTTTTTCTTTCAACACGCTTCTTCACGGTTGCCCAAGTCAGTTCCATAGGATTAAAATCCGGCTGATAGTGTAGAAGTTATAAAACAGAATTTCCTTGGTTTGCCAAAATGGCATCTATTTTAAAAGTTTTGTAAGTTAGTTTGTTTTGTTTAATTAGTGCATACAGCTCAGGCTTTAACATAGATGGACTACAAGGAATGTTATGGTTTTTTAACCAGTTAATCATGTCTGCCTTTTTTTGATAATGATGTTGGAGGTGGATTTATTTGTACATTGTGGTAGGAGGCATTATCTATTACTATTACGCTGGTCTTATTAAAATGAAATGAAACTAAACGCTTCATATTTGATGAATACTGATGTTTTTTGAAAAGTACTCACACAATAACCTCCACAGCGTCTCAGAGAAAACTAAGCTATGTTTCTCTGTTGACGCATGCGCATTACATAACCTGCGCTGTTAGCACAAAAACGGTTGATTCATGTCTAGCTAACTTTACTGTACATGTTTTGACGGCGCTTCGCTTACCACCAGCATCAGCTTCCAACACTTTAATGTCTAACTGGTAAAGGCGTGTGTATTCAGTTCAAGTGTTGCAAGCCCATAACGATGCAACGTAACGATGTCCGTAACGAAGCATATGACTTATGCTTAGTGATACAGACATCATATGCCTTATTTTTCAACAATGGAGATATCCCACGAAGTCTCTGCGTCTACAGTTAATCAAATGGGGTTGATTGTGAAATACCACAAAATAAAAGGTTTGTATTTATAAATAAGTTTTAAATATTCAAGAGAAAAGGTTGGTCCTGGTTCATTTAAAAACCTGCCATAAATAAAACCAAAACCAACTTACCTAATCCTGGACGGAAGAACAGAGGGCTATATCAACACACATCTCGTATAATAAATACCGGATTTGGATACCTGGGTACAAATGAATAGAACCCAAACCACTTTTTTCGTAATTTCGTACGTAAATATATTAACACGATGTTTATAAAATGTAAGTGCTACTGTTGTAACCCCTATCTAGTAGTCTAAATGATTTATTTTATTTTGGCGCGTGCCGCTGTATCAATCGAACCCTCCCCACTGATTCATCTGCCATCGTTTCGACGAAAACTTCAAGATATGGATGTCGATACTTGTGGCTTGGGGTAAGCGGTATAATCCACAAATGTCAGTCATACTTAAATATTTAATTATTTAATTTCTCCTTTGTTAAGGTAAATAATTACTGCAGGCTAATAAAACTTTAGAAAGACATTGGACGTTCAATTACACTACATAACGAATGTAAACTCAAGCATCAGATCATTAATCTAGCAAGACAGTTCTCTGTAAGTAAAGTCAATCAAATGAGAACTCATTTAATTTAAATCGTAATGGATTCGTTATAATTATCCGGAAATGTTACATACTTGATACAGTTAAATTATATTATGGGCAGACATAGTTGAGTTAATAAGAAATAAAATAATTCTTGATCTGTTAACTTTGTAGTAATACGTGGCAAAGTAAATTAACATTTACACTTTTAAGGAAGTTGTCTAAAAATAAAATAATTAATGGTTTTATACACACCAATTTAAAAAGAGTAATTTAAAAATTGCAAAAAAGTAGGAAAGTTTACATAGGTTTTGTTTTACAAACAATTAATTCTGTGATATAGGTTCAAAACTTTGTCTAACATAAAATTTTAGGAGCTGCATCAAAATTAATTTGTTCCTTACAGGTATATCGTGTCTTGCTTATGGCAATGGTACACCACTGAAAATATTCAAAAATAACATTTACGTAATTTTGTTGGTTAATTTATAGGAAGAAACTTTGCGTTATTTCACTACCGAATAAGTATACTATTAGTGTCGCTGGAACTATACCATTGTATAAAAAAAAGTATCTTGGACTTGTATTCAGGTTTCTTCAGAACAGACAAACAATTGCGATAATAAATCGTCACAATCTGGTAATCAATAATCAGCAAGTATTTGAACGGTGGTTCAACGATTGCGCCAGGGAAAATATCCTTTACCCTTAGAATGACCAGGGCCGGATTAAGGTATCTTGGCCCTATAGGCTAATTATATTTTAGCGTCCCCTCACCTCCCAAAGGCTACTCTTACGCTTATTTCCAAGGGGCTGAATGAAGCTTTAAACACCCTACAATAGATTTCTTAATTAGGAATATTTCAAATATCTAACTGTTTTTAGAAGTAGTCTCAAAAATTGGAAACTGAGGCTATTTTTCAGAGATTGTTTTAGAGTTACACATTCAACCATTTGTAGTTTGCATGGCTTTTATAAGGAAAAAATTAACTCAGTAGTTACAGAATTATAACAGTTTTATTAAGGATACATTTAACATCATTTACACAAAGAAGACAATCAGTTAAATATCTTGTGGATTTGTTAAGACTCATGTAAAGTTCAAGCTAGATTCTTTTTTCTCGCTTTAGATTGAGCAAACGTTTTAATCACCTCACTGAAATCAAGTTCTTGCAGAAAGTCACTTTCAATGAACAAGAGGGCTACACTGGTCAGTTTACCTAGGCGCAAATTTGAGCGTAAATAATTCTTCACCCTCTTCAAACCTGTAAAAGATCTTTCGCCACTGCAGTTAGTGACCGGGATAGTAAGGAAAAAGGGCAAAGCTATCTCAACATTAGGAAACATTGATTCTAAGTTAAGCGTTTTCAAAAAATTCAACAGTGGTTTTGCTTCAGATCGCTTTTTCTTCTTATCTTCTCCTACTTGTTCTGGGTTGACAGGTCCATAGTCTTTTAAAAACTGAGCTAAATGCACACACTCATCAGGAAATGTCTGGTCCAAGTCAACAGCATAATTTTCTAGAAGGCGATTAGCTTTTTATCTTATTATGTCATTATTTAGTTCAGATAGTTCAGGTAATTTCCATAAAACCCCACATGCGCATACCTGCATATCTGCGTGCGTACGCGTGCAGTTGGCAGACTAACTGTGTTACCTGTGTAGTACACTGTGGACAACGTTTGTTGAAAAAATACAAATAAAACGCAATATAGTATAATACAAAATAGTATAATATAGTATAATACATCTTTTATTTCTATAGTAAATATGTGTTCGTCTGTGTTTGTCAATATTAAGCACGCTATTTTGTTCTCTGAAATCGTCTGCTTTCCTCTTTACACTTTCAGAAATAATTCTTCACCATAGATACTGAATCGGATCATGGTTGTGGATTCTTGGTCCGCGGCTATCGCTTCTTCGGGGTCTCAAGGTATATTTTTGCCGACAGGTCTTAGTGTTGCGTCTAAATTTTTCATCTTCTGATGTTTTTGTCGTTTCTAAACGTGAAATTTTCATAATACTTAAAAGCATTGCCTCGTTCATACAACACGCTTTCAATGTAGTTACATGCACCTAAGAAAGCTAATGACTATCTGAGAGAGAGCGAACGTGAGAGAGAGTGTGTGAAATTGATCGCGAGTGCAGTCAAGTAGACGTGTATGTAGTTAGGTGGAAAACATTTGGGTTAGGGACTACACAGGGCGCATTCGGTAGACGCCCACTTAACCTTGACCCGCACAAAACTTCAGACATCACTGTACTAGCCGCAGACGAACGTTGGACACAACGGTTCACAGACTTAGTATCAATGTTACGTTTAAATACCAGCATTACAAGAATTTTGTAACTGCCTGAAATTCTGACAGTGCATTATCCATTAGCTACCGCAAATCGTTTGTTACTTTATAATACCGAAACACTTAACCTCCTCCCCTTCAGGCGCTGTAAATCAATTACACATTACCTTTACAGTTTACTTAGTGTGCAACTTTCATACGGTCAAACTAACATTGACGTCATTATGTTTCTTTTGGGTGCTTTGCCATGGTCTGTAGTTATTTTATATTCAACCAGACGTTTTGACTTCCAACGCGATAAACCATGTCTCCAACTTGGATGATTAGGCTGACAATGTTAGTTACTTACATTGATTAAACCAGTTGGCGGTAACTGTGATTAGTGGAAGTCTTTTCAATAGTGTAATAGGTATATTTCAAGACAAAATAATTTATTAACCTTTCTATTTTTTGTTCCAGATATTATGGGACTTCCATTGTTGCCGACCACGTGTAGGTACCGTCGCCGCTCCTCCTCCACCTCTGCTCCGTTCTCCACTATAAGAAATTGACCTTATTTTTTTTTCACAACCGTAGTTTAATCTCGGGTAGTATTAAGCCGTACTTTGCTGTTGTCCACAAGTTTCGGTTATGACTGTGACAGTCTATCTTCAGTGATCGTTTCCACAGTTGAGGCGTTCATTAACAGCTTATACTGTACTACTGGGCAATTTTACAAGAATAAATTCAATGTTTATTTACACATGTTGTTCCCCTGCTATATAACAATCAGAAATACAGTTCAGATTTGTTCACAGATTCTGTCCTACCGTGGACACGAACATCTCGCGTCGTTACAAACACAGAAACTTTAATATTAGCTTTTGAATGAAAGAGAACTATTGCAATCAAGATTGCGTGAGGAGTGAGGCGTTTGTCGGTGAAAGAGGTATTAATAACAGACAAACCAACAAACGTCGGATAATGAGTGAAACGGATTCTGTAGGAAATCAAAAGAGAGAGAAACACAAGTTGAATTCAGTTCTACGAAGTGATGACTGTACCAGTAGAGGTATACAGTTGAACTGAGACAATAATGAGACGGAAAGTCAGCTACCCGCATATAAGGAATTCGAGATAATACTCTGTTGAAGAGTTGAAGAAGACAATAACTAATCTAAAATTACGATTAAAAAATATGACAACATCTAGAATGTGAATGTATTAAGAGTACTGTTTCGGCGTAGTATATATAGATGACTTACTTCTATACTCTCTTCCGAGTAGGCCTAATAATTAATCTTTTAAAGGTTTATATTAATATGCGTAGGAATGTGGCCCGAAGTTCTGACTTTCCAATGGCAATATTAAAAATGTTAACAGACGTACAGTACTTTTTGAATATAATTAAACATTAGGAAAACGAATAAAACTTATTAAAATTTCCTTTCTCATTAAGATTAAATTGAAGGAATTAAATTAAATTAATTCGCTAATAACCACGAGCATCAGACGAAAAACAGCTTCCTGTGTACTAGTCAGAAAAGAAATCGTTTGTATAAATCTCATGAATTATTCAATGCTTTTAGTCAATTTAGTTTACAGACCGATCATTTGATTTTACACAATCTTGTGGATCGTTCAACATCAAACGGACACGAAGTCTTTGCTTAAAATCTAATTATTTTGTAGAAAACTGATTTAAAATAAAAGCTCCAAGACATGGTAAATCTTGTTTTTGTAAAATAAGACAGAAATGCGTTAAGCAGAAACAAAAATACTGTTGTTATCTTTTAGGAAATACAACGATCCACTTCAATAAGATGCAGCTTGTAAACACAGCTACAACACAAAAGAAATACATTATGGAAAGAAATAAGGAAAAAGGCGTGCTTGTCATTATGAAGCCCACAAACAGAATTTTTGTAATGAAAAGAACAAAGAGAAATTTAATTGTCTGGAACAAAAACACAACCTAAGCACTGTATTTCTACGTATTCTGATTGGTCTGGTCCCAATTGCTTCCTTTCCTCCCGGTCTCTTACGTAATTTGAGATAAACACAGTCTTTGTTTATCTCGAGCCTCGTGCGAAACGCACCCCATCCATTCTAATACCACTCAACAGATTTCTGAACATTACATCAGGGTAGGCTTATAGGCTTACACAGTATACGAGTTTTTAAATAATATTAAAAATACTACGTAATATTAATGCTGAAGTATTACAACAAAACCAGAGCGATGTTTAACACACTATTATTTGTAATTGTTTCGTTACATTTTGGCTCAATTTTGAAAACTATAGTCAGTCTTCTAGTGTTCACCATTACTTCTAGTGTTCTTCAACAACTATCCACCATAAACAAAATAATTCACAATAACAAAACTGTACCGTAAAGTTTATATACCATTGCAGAATACAGGCTGAGAGGTGAGGACTAGATTCTTTTTTTGTGAATGACTTAACGTAGGTGAAGAGAAACCAGGTACGAGTACATGGGGCAGACGAGAACGGTTTTCAGTAACACTTTACAATTTCCAAAAAATATTGAAGCCGTTTTTATGTGTTTGCTACACAAACATGTAGGACTATATACCAACGAAAAACTAGCAAGTTGTCATTATAATACGCAAATAAATAAAGAAAGAAAGAAAGGCGGATAAAATATGATTTAACAATTAATTATTTTCTATTATTTTGTGCAAGTGGTAGGTCATCAGGTTTTTTTTACACAAATTCCTCGTACATTAACAGTCTATCCTATTTCTTTTAAATTGCGTTTCTATTACAAATTATTATTATTTACATATTGCTATTATTACTGTTGTTGACGTTGTCCCATTCTTATTGTTACGAACTGCCAGTCGTTGTTTTTTAATGTGAAATGAATAATTGAACACCAGAAAATTGCTACTGACAACTTTCGTAAAACTTTCAAACAACGAAGGAGCTCGTATACAACAATTCTACAAGTATAGGCCTATGATTTTCCAGACTATTGTAACATACAATAAATATCACCTAATTCACATTGTTGCAAAAATCATACAATCAAAAATGAGTTAACACACAGTGATTCACATTTAACACTTTGCAGAAAATTAACTGTGCTATAACGCACAGTAAACAGCAAATGGACAACCAATTTACGAAGCACCTCTGTTTGTACCAAGGTTTCTAGACTGTTCCACGGTTCTGTTTACGTTGCTGACCAGTCTCTAGAAGGCTTGGAAAAGCCAACCGTGCGTCCTTAGCCGACCTTGTAAATATCGCTACCACATCTATGACGTCCATACCTCACCACTTGCAAAAATTATTATATTAATGCCCGTGAAATGTGGGTGTACCAATGGATGTTAAGAATTTCATCGACCCATCATCAAACTAACAAATCTACACATAAGCTAACGGTTTCTATACGCTTATCGAGAAAAACGAGAACAGTCGTATTTGAGATATTTCGGACACACACGCTGAAGAAACTGCAGTTTAGACAAATTAGTTATGCAAGGGAAGATTGACGGTAAACGTCTCCAGGAGATATGTCCGAGTCGGCAGATGGATTACGTCAAACCATTTATTGGGCATCTTATGAAGCCATCCAGTCAGCACAACATCGAGGCGTACAGAAGCCTGTAGAACATTCAGACCCATCGTCACATGCTCACTATCCTTTATTTAGAGTAGTAGAACTGAGAGAGAAAGATTACTACTATACGGTATATACTGTATAGGCACGAATTTGTATATTCTGTATAGGCACGAATTGGTATATAATGTATAGGCACGAATTTGTATATACTGTATAGGCACGAATTTGTATATTCTATTCAAATAAATACTCCTGAGTAAATTTGGTTTAATTATCTACATGAGGCAGTTACGTACAAACCTGTTGGAAAAAAAGGCAGGAAGACTTGGAAGAGGAAGCAGTATGGTTAAAGAGATAAGAGTAAATATCCACACGTATCTTCTGTAGTTTCTCGGTCACAAAAGAAACGGCCAATTTGTAGTAATACGATTAAACAGACGAAGCGAGCATTATCACATATAGTATCTATAGTTACTTTACAGACAACATCCAGTATATACCTCATATATGTATTCCGCACGGGTTCCGTTTCATTTCTGTAATATCACTGTGAATAGATAATATACGTAATTATTCTAAACTCTTAGAATTGTAAAAGAATTTGAACAAATGGCCAAGTCAAGCCTTCTGCTCATGTGTCTTCATTGTTCAAATATTTAAAATTTATGAGCAGTCTAACGAAATCCATACATGGGAGCATTCATGTTTCGCATCTCAATCGTTACGATCAGAATATTTTATTCTATTGCTTATGTATAGTGTGCTACAAGATTTACTTAGAGCAGTGATCACACATGAGAAGCGATTAAATTAAGAAAAACAGAGGGCAGAAACATACGTTAAAAATGCCGAGCAAAAGAAATACTACAGGGGATTTGAGTACTATAGAAACGGAGGAAGCAGGTAAATCCAGTGAAGTAATCACGGCAGTGGACAGACGAGGTTGGAGGATGACTGGACAGTTGCAGTTGATTTTGGAGTATTGCATGATGTCACAATATACGACTAAGCTAAGAAATGAAAACGTATAATTATATTAAAAACGTAACGTAACACTGTCTGAAAGGAAACGGGAAAAATTGCTTGCCAACCACTGATTTAGTGGGGGACTGCAGACTAATGAAAAAGAAAAGTTGATTATGAAAGAAGAAAACTGAAATGGACAGATTGACGTAAGCTAACGGTGATGAATGGAAGAGTCGCAGACGGTCTAATTTAATGTTGTGGTAGCAGTAAAGTAGCAAATCTGATTGCTTGACACGTTTACTAAAACTAATTATTTTTTCTTATACCAGCACACTGTCAACGTTTTCCTCTTCAACAAGTTGCTCTCTTCGTCAAGCCGTCAACTACTTCCTCCTGCTCTCAACTAGACACATCCAATTAACTAGAATATTTTACTAACACATTTACCGCGTGATCACGGATACATAGACACTTTGTACATAATGTTCCAGAAAAACTAAAGCGTCGTTGAAAAGATTCCTGGCCTTAATTTTTACTTCAATATAAAGTTGATTTTAAATATTAATATAAAGTAAAATTAAGTTTTTTAAAATAAATTATTCGGCCACTGTTGCTATATAAAGCATAGGCCTAATACGAGAGCTAGTATAAAAGTAACCTCTGATAGGGTGGTCAAGAAATACTAAAATACAGAAAAATATTTTATTATTTACAAAGTTACACAGATATTTACCCTACTTTTGCACATAATCATAGTTACACATTAATTCGTTTGTTTCGTCGTTGCATCAGTTTTTGCAATCCATCGTTGAAAACACTGCCACCAAGTTACCGAATCAAGAATTAACACCATTAACGAGATTCTCTCACTGGTATAAAAGCGCTGAGTAGCCAGCAAGACCATCATTTAAGTGACAAGATCGCACCCCTGCCCGATAGTGTACCGATCTCGATCCAGGGAACGCCTACAGAGCACGCGCACGACTGTCCGCTATTCTCGTCTGTAAAATTCTCTCAAGTTTGTGCTTCGAGCCTTTCAAGAACGCAGTCTGCCTTCTGACCCCAGCGAACGGAGTAGAGTACCTGATAATCATATCGCCACATTACATCTTTTGATCCGACAGTGATTGACCAGGACTACCACCGTCCATATAAGGTCGTTCGGTGCACCATCCTGCATAACCCAGACAGCCTCAGACGGTTTCGCTGAGGCTTTCCTTGTTACCATTCTATTCAAAAATAATTCCAATAATGAATTTTCATGAGCTTCTAATCTACCATGGTGTTTACTGCTGTTCTACTGAACACCTCTTGTACGAATTGTAGACGTAAACGGGTGTAAATTGTTTGATTATATACGTAACATCTACTAGCATCTATACGTGCAACTACTATCATCCTCAATATTTATGACTGCGATGTTTGAATTACTGTTGTATTAAATTCACCAAAACCTACATTTGCTGCGGCATTACAAAATTTCAAGATAGTGTAGGCCTAATAGCTACAGGTGCAACTGTGGATTTGTAACGGAATCAAAGTGAAAAGAAAATCACGATTTTCTGACAGCAGTTACACCATCATCATCATCCTTGGTGCTTCTCCAGAACCCTTCTCCGAAGGTCCTGATCTGACTCGATGGCTCTCTCCAGGCCCTCAGTCCAAATGTTTTGACTGCTTACAATATCAATCTATCGCCGCTTTGGTCTGCCTCTCTTTTTTCTTTCGTCTAGCTACATGATCAAGACTTTCCCCAATATTTCATTTGCAACAACTTCTAAAACAATCACAAAATTTTACAAACTATTTAATTAGATATACAAAGAATACGGTATGGCGTCTAGGAGATCCAGGGCGGGAATAAAACAATCAGGCAAATAATGAAAGTGGAAAACACGGTTGTGAAAATGATACATAAAAAAAGATTGATGTGATACAGGCGTCTCAGAAGAATGAAAGAAGGGAGCCAGCGGCAGAAAGGGAGCCAGTGGGAAGAAGAAGGAGGGGAAGCCCAGGAAATATGGATTGATTATGTACAGAAAGATATGAACAAGTATAGCCTTCAATTAGAGAAGATTCTGAAGACAGAGATAAGTGGAGAACCACGATCAAAAGAGATTGGCTGGGCGTATTAGGAAATTCCTTGTATGTGTTTAGTATTTACTTACTGTGCTGAATACTGTTACGTACTGCAGAAAAAGTGTTCCGCCATTACGGAACGTTCTGGTACATTAGAGAACGTTGTTCTACTCTATTCCCGTAGCTGTAATCCTTACGTGACGCTTAACTCGCCAGGCAATGTTACGTAATACGGAACAATCTCGTACGTTCGATAGCGTTTTTCGAGAAGTTTCTCAATTAGCCCAACGGTGCGTGTTTCTGAGAAGGTCGCGCTGAAGTGTCCTATAGAGTTTTCGATGGCTTGTTAATGACGCATATTATGGAATCTTCCACATTATAAATTGCCGATACCTGCTGCTTAGTTTTCAGTTATTGTCGGGCGATTACACAGTGCGTTTGAGTGGCGATTAACACAGTGCGGTTCGATGTCTTGTGGCGAAGTGTTATATGTTTTATAATCGTGCGGGATAATTGCAATACAATTGTGTTTTGTTTTCGTTAACATTTTATTGCGTGTCAACAATTTTTATTTAATTTGATGTATGAGAGTATCTTGTTGATTACAAACTGTTTAATTGTAATAATTAAAGCTGGTGATTAGTGACTGAATTGGTGTCTTGTATTTTGTTTTTCACTGTACCATACGACGACGTCGTAACAGTATGTAATGTATGTACTTTGTCTTTGTAGGGTGTTGGTAGGTCAAAAACTCAGGACTGAGAAATTTTCTAATAAAAAAATAATGAAGTCTGTTGAAATGTTTCCACTAATAACACGGTCTCGAGGATATGGATACCGAGGTGACACTCGGAATAACTAGATATGTGATCACGTATAAAGTCTTACAGAGGACTTTATATATAATTAATTAATCATTTTGTTGATCTTGATGTACTGTACTTCTCATCTGCTTTGTTAGTCCAAAGTAGTGTCTATTTGCTGCTGAGTTTCGCTGTTGGATCTTATTTGTATTATCACTGTTGCCTAGATGTAAAATAATCGACTCTATTAAAGGTGTACCGTCGATACCAATTTCAGGTCTATTATGTTAATTTTTATCAGTTGTCATGAACTTACAAGTTACAGGCTTGTCTGTAATTTTTAGCTCTTTTGAGATCTAACGGCAATCCACTAATTGTATAACACTCTTCCGCAATCGTTTTCTCAGGTCATTCACTAAAGGAGACAAAGTATTCACTGGAATATACGTACTAAATGTTTCAACTATTATTTCTTTCACTCGACAGTACCTTTCCATATCTCTTCGTCATTATACGTTATTATTCTCGTAGATAGGTATGGTGTTTATAAACAGTACAAATGCAATAAAACAAGAATAATATCAGCCTGTATTTTCACGGCGACTACATGAACTAAATGGAATGACTAGTAACACTGTCAGTGTTTCTGATTAATTAGATGAACGTGATGATTCCTAAAAAAATAAGGCGATCTTTAAATAACACTTCCAGAACATAAGTAACTCCCACACTTTTATGGTAACGCCGTAGTCATTAATTAACTTAAATTGCGACAAACGTAAGTACAGATAGACAGCACAGACGTGCTATTTGCTGAATTGTTTTCTCACTATTTTTTTCTGTTTATTGTTATTGTGGAGTTTTTCTGTTTTAACAACAAACTAGAAACTTCGGTCTTAGTGACAACAGTTGTTACTGTGAATAGTGTGTACTGATGAAATTCTAAGAGACTTAGACACTCATTAACAGTGAACCTTAAAATTGAAAATAATATTTTTGTTATTTTTCAATCACACTTTGGTTGCCTAACGTTTAGAATGTACATAAATAAAGAATTCTAAAAGAACTACATTTCTGAATCCACCACAATACATAATTCTTCAATCGCAGGTTGGATCCACACCATTTTCTGATGATACCAGACACAGTCATACGTGTGACAGTAAAACGCACGGAAGTTTGCGTATCTGATGGCTGAAATATGTATCTCATCACACAATTACACGATAATTTCCCTGTTCGTCCTTGTCTTACAGTACAAATAGTGCAGCATAATTAAATCCAAAGTAGCGTGTCACGTAATACTTACAAACACCGTGGCAATTCGTTCCAAAATAAAATCGTGTACTTACTCTACCATGATAAAGTGTGAACGATTTTTGAGCCATTCGAAGATAATAAATATTGAGCTGAATATTGTTGCCATACCTGAAACAAACGAAATAACGATGTTAACCAACGCTATTAGAATGTGTAAAATGTACATATGTTGTGGAAATAAATCGATTTTACTGCTTACAGTAAATAAACGCGCACGTTGAAAGTAATGAGTACCTCGAACTGCCTACATTGAAAGTACAGAACATTCTCCAGGGATTGACTCATTTTGGGTCAGTATCCATAATTACCTATTCTCTAATTGTGAAAAATAGGTATTTTCTCGAGCATTTAGTTATGATTTTGGGTCTGAGGTATTTTTGTTCGAAACAAAGGTAATAAACTTAGCACATGGTGACAAACTATTAATATTAACGTTATTTTGAATGACCAACGAGTTTAGATTGTAAAGTTGGTATGTGGGAGTCAGAAAACCTCCCGGTCTTAACTCTACTCTCAACTACAGAACTCATACTTACTTGTTCTTTTTTCGTGGAGTACTTAGTAAGATTAGATAACTGACTGCGACCATTGATGAGTCCCCAGCTACGCAAGAAGACACACCAATGTGCATGCCTTGGCGCCGCGTCAGAGCTCCCACGGCAGGGACTATAATGTATTGGGGGGTTCCAAGGTACAGTAAGTGGCATGCTACGGTCGTGATACCCGGATGTCAATTTGTGCGAAGTCTAGATTCGTTGGTAGTCACGTAAATTTGTGCAGTCCAGATAACACTGACTTCAATGTTTGACCTGCCACATTAGTTTCTGTCATCGTGTTTATTTATCCATCATCAATGTAAATGATTAAACAATATTCTGTTTGTCCGTCTTCACAAGGCTTGTAGACACCATCTTCCACGTATTATTTTACAAGTAAAGAGTAGGTAAAAATTTGGTTGCTTTCTCAAAAACGTGATATAGGCCTACTTCGAATTATAATAAACAAATAAAGAACTTTGATTAAAATTACATCCCGGGCTGTTTGGCCGTGGTCCAAAGTTTATGACAAAACCAGACGTTTCGGCAGTGCCATCGACTGCCATCTTCAGTGGAAACGAGACATGAGATGACATACGTTAGGACCACAGTACTGTGGTTAAGGCTGGTAGTTCAGTACTGGCACAGTACTGTCACGTCTACCATCTCAACAAAAGCATCGCGCGCGCGCGCGCGCGCGCGTGTGTGTGTGTGTGTGTGTGTGGCGCATGAAAACGTGTTGTCACTGCCAACCCCTTTTATTTCTGTCAATCACTTACTTTCCTCTCCTTACTCATATCCTTTAGTGTCCTATTATTCTTTTATTGTTCTCCGGAAAAAGTAATGTTTGCTAAAAAATAGAAGCACATTAAGGATAAAATACGATTCTACGTTTAACAGGGAGTAAGAATTGCCCGTGTACGGCCACACGTGTGTTGAGCATGTCTGCAGTTTGCAACGGGTGTGTGTATGAATGCGTGCGAAATCTTACTACCCTCGTACTATCGTTAACCTTTGACCGTGTGTCACACAGACAAAGAGATCATTAGGTATTTCGCCCATTGTACCAGTCTGTATTGTGTCGCTGACAGTTGTATTATCTCATTCAGACAACACGGCACACATACATAGAGTACTGTGGTTCTTGCTAACACGTCACTTTATGGTTCTGCTACACGACATCTCTGCTCCCCCCGCACAGTGAAACTTTATTTCGTTACAATAACTGTTGACTGTTAGCACAATAACCTTGTAACAACCAAAAATTTTAAAAATTTTTAGTGTGACTGAAAAGACGTTACATTCAGCATGACACACCTACTCAGCCCACGAGCAATAAATAAAGAAATGTGTGTAGAAGTGTCAAGTGAACGTTTACTTCAGACAATGCAAGTACGTTTCACATAGTTGTACAATAGGAACAGGGTTGGCCGTGACAGACTCGACTAAAACACGAGATTTACAGCCTGCAAATGTAAAATAATGGAAACTGTGTCAAGTACCAATTTAGAGGAGAAACTGTGACGGACACACTGCCGGGTTAATTTGTAAGAGTACCAGTAAAGAATAAAAGAGTAAGTCACACAATAGTATATACCCTATACGAGGACGGACATCGATACCTAAAATAATAGAATCGAACTTGTAAACAGCAGGGGAACGACTTACTGGCGACAACGGATATTTACGACAGGCAGTAGGTGTGCCGTTTCGGAAACGACGTCACGCTACGCCAGGATAGCGTTCAGAAAAAAAGGGTCAAACACAGCGAACAATAACAAGAGACGACACATTGTTTTCGTGAGAACTGCAGCGAGACCCGGAGTACGCTTAGACAATGGCATGATAGACGAGCATGAAATTTCTCCTGTTCTAGGAAAAGAGTACGGAGGCTTTCGACGCGAACCCGTGGGGAGACAGGATATCCAATCACAACCCAGCATCTACCCAGAGACCTGGTGGAGAGGACCGTCGCCAGCATAGCAACGGGAACGTCGAATGGGAAGTGAAGAACGACACTCTGGCTTAAGGGTAGGAGATCTTCCATCCTATCATGTTCAACTTGAGGCGTGTTTTCCAGTACGGTGCATTGTGGTACACGATGTTTGATAAAAACTGCTTGCAGAGCACGCGGGAGGACAGTCTCTCATAATTTTTCAACCATATACTTTGAACAGTCTTTATAATTTTCAACAGTCGGTCGTCAAAGTTCGATTAACATACGGACGGCAGTGGGACTTTGAAATTTTGCCACGCGTCATATAACTAAGAGACTTAGACATTTCGATATTGGCGCGTATCCGGTAATAGTGTACTTTCAGTGTCTAAAAACATGCGACATACGCCAGTGCTTAACAATTATAGAATTATTTATTATACTCTAATTCAGAATTGAACTAACCAGTCACACTTACATCAATAATCGACGCGTAGAACTTTCGTTGATGTAATACCGGACGGCGAAATAATAACATTATACAGTGTTGCGGTGCGATTCAATATCATGTGGAACAATTACACCGCGGCATCAAAACACTAACAGTAATGAACATATCAAACGTTGAACAATAGACAGACATATATATATACACCATAGTTAACGATCAACACAATACGAACACACTGCGCGAGTGAATCTGTTTCGCGTGTGTTAAGTGTCAGTCACAGCTCAGCACAGCTTCCCACACATGATCCAGCAGAGAGGAGTTACGCCGATGGAAATATCGGATAAATTCACCTAAACAAGTAATCTTTATGCTATTCTTATTATAAGGAGCTCTACTGTCCTGTCTCTTTTTCAAGAAACACCCCTTGAGCATTTAATTTAAACATGATAAATATAATTAATGCCATCCATCTGAGGCATACGATGAACGCATTAGTATAGGATTTATTGTTTGAATATTTGTGTTTCTATATATCGATTACATTATATATGTATGTGTATGTTTTTCAGCAAACAACGTATTGGATTTACCTTGTAATTTGATGTATAAACATGTGCTCTTTTATGTTCTTTCCATGAGTTTATGAATGTATGTATTTACAGGGAATCTTCCATATTTTATATATTGAATTTAATGAATGATATAATGTTAATAAATAAGTGTTTATTTTATCAATATGCGTTCATCATTGTCAAATTACCTCAGAACGAGAAAGTAATAGCATTTGAGTGATTTAAGGTAGTTTATTTTCTTTTCTTTATTAATGCAACAACTAGAGTCTCCATGCAATAGTTATGCTAACGTAAAGTAATTAACGTGTTATTTATTGATTACACGAGCTCATTATGCAAATTAATATATTCAATAATTACTTAATCACAGATTAATTAATCCATTATTGTTAGTATTACAATTATCAAAAACTCCCAATACAAAGAAAATCTTGTATTTGGCTGCCCAACACGTGGCAGATTGTTGTATTTGGTTCTCAAAGAACGTAGGGCTCGGCAATCACAGATTAGTTAATTCAGTAGCGTAATAGCATAACACCCCACAAGTGTTGTATTTGGCGCCCACCGCACGGCAAAGAGCAGGCAGTAGAGATAGGATAAGCGTATATATTAATATTTCATGTTAGTAGTTGTAAGAACAAATATTATTAGTGTGAAGCTAGTTGGACTGGGACTGAATGTTAACGCGTAGTAAAGCTGCAAAAATGACGACCAGTAGCACAGATTCCATGAATTTTGACATTAATAACCAACAGGGAGTACCTGGTGTCGAACGAGAGGAATCACCAACTTATTCACAAATGAATGAGGAGACGTCAGACGTCAGAGCCCGGGGACAGGAGTCCCAACAACAACCGCAGGAAGAGGTGACGTTGCGCGCATTAATGGATTTTATGAGTAAGAAATTTGAAAAGCAGGATGAAAAATTTAATGAGATTAGAAGAGATATTAATGAAAAACTCGAAAAGCAAAAGGAAGAGATTAATGAAAATTTTATAGAGATTAGAAGAGAAGTGAATGAAAATTTCGAGAAGCAAAAAGAAGAAATCAATGAAAAGTTCGAGAAGCAGAATGAAAATTTTACACAAATACGCACGGAAGTGCGTGAATATATAAACAATTGTGATAAGAAGATAGACGAGGTTCAGAAGCAGCAGAACGAAATCATAAAAGAGTTAAGGGACGACACCGACAAGAAATTCGAAGAGGTGCGTGAAACAAGAGAATTAGACCGACAGGAACTAAAGAGTGTTGCCCAAAATACTCAAACGAGCATCAAAAAGATCCACAACAGAGTGGAGACACACGCAAAAGAAAATCACAAGAAGCAAGAGGAATTGAAAGTCGAACTATTCCAAACAGTAAGACAATTACAACAGGAACAGGGAGACGTAAACAATACAATGCAACAGAAAATCAATGAGGTAGATGGGAGACAGAAGTCGGCGGAACAAAAACTGGACGAGAGCACCAGAGAGAAAACCACCCGTATTAACGAATTAAAATCCCAGATAGAACGACTACAGCGTCAGCTAATTGAAGGTGAGTCTGGAATAATCAGTCGAATTAACGGACACACACATACTGAGTTAAAGTATAACGGCACTGACAGGTTCCCAATGGAGTTCCTGAAGGAATTGTCAGAGATCCAGGAACAGTACTACAGCAACGGTGACATTAAATGGATCGGAAGACACTTGGAGATGGACGCTGGAATATGGTGGCGCGTCATAAGGAATCAAATCTCCACGTACGAAGAATTTAAAGAAGCTTTCACCTTGAAGTACTGGGGTCAAGAACGCCAGGACAATATACGCGACAATCTGGAGTACGGCAGATATGAGTGGAATGGACCAATCACAGCTGTCCAATATGTAGAACGGATTTTACTGGAAAGTCGGCAACTGTCACCAGCATTAACCGACACTCAGCTGATACGAAAACTAGCTCGCCACTTTGGTAAGGACTTGCAGCTCGCCGTGGTCACACGTGGTATCACGAGTATACCAAATTTCGAAGCGCTGATTACGGAATTCACAAGTATACAGTCGAGCGGAGATAACACTCGCAGACCACATTATAGACCTTACAACGAAGGGAGGAACAATCCGAGAGAAAGGGAAACGCAATACAATAAAAATGAAAGTGACCGACAGCCAACAAGGGGTCGGTATGACAACAAACACTACGTCAATACAGTACAGTTTACACCAGCTGAGCCAGGACCCAGTGGCACGGTCGTTGGCACTACCCCAAGGGCGAACGGTAACAGCGACAACAATAACAAAAAAAAAATACGTCGAACGAGGGGAGAAGATAGAATTTCTAAGCGACTTCTTTCCGAGTGAGAGTGTAAATATATTGTTACCTGATTTACGAAAGGACCTACTAAAAGAGGACGACGAGATTGTAAATAAACAAATATTGAAATGTCCCGAGATTACTATTAAATTTAATAATGATGTAACTGTCCAAGCCTTACTTGATACTGGTTGTATTGTTAACGGGTTATCGGAAACTTGGTTTAATAACCATAAGAAGAGTATCGAACCATATGAGACACTACCCGTAACGAATACATTTATAATAAGTGCTGTAGGAAGTAAATCCAAATTAGTTAAGAGACAAATATTGTGTGACATTGAGATTGATAATATCCGATATGAATGTGTGTTTTTGGTAATACCAGAATTAGTGAAACCATGTATACTAGGAATTAGTTTTTTACAAGAAGTTGGGTGTCGCATCGACATCGGAAACAAAGTAGTTAGTTTAAAAAACGATACTGTTGATGAGGAGCACATTATACCAATCATGAATATTGACGTGATAAACAGTGAAGAAGAAGAGGAAGTACTGCGATGCATCGATGAGAAGATTGGGAGCATAGACTGCGTGGATGAAGGAATACTCCAACGCCTGAAGGAGATTTTGGTAAGGAACCGGAATGTTTTTAGGGAGTGCCCGGGAAGAATAGAGGGTTACACGCACGAGTTTCACGTCACGGACAGGACACCTTACTTTCAACGAGGGTGGCCTGTGCCGCTTGCCTACAGAGACAAGGTGAACGAGGAGATTAACCGGATGTTACGATATGGAGTAATCGAACGTTGCGCCAGCCCGTACGTCAACCCAATCGTGACAGTTATCAAGAAGGATGGGAGGGTTCGCCTATGCCTTGATGCAAGAAAAGTGAACAGCGTGACCGTGCCCGATTACGAAGGAGTGTCCCCGGTAAATGAGATATTGGCTAGATGTGGTGATATGCAGTACTTGTCGACAGTCGATTTATCCAGTAGCTTCTGGCAAGTCCCATTAAAACGAGAGTGTAGGGATTTCACTGCGTTTATGCATGAAGGGAAGTGCTACCGATTCACAGTGACGCCATTTGGACTCAGCACCAGCTCTGCAGCGTTGACACGTGGATTGGATGTGGCCCTCGAGGAGGAGGTCAAGAAGAACACGATCATCTACGTGGACGACTGCTTGTGCTACTCCAATAATATACAAACACATTTAAATCATTTAGAAGCGTTGCTAAACAACCTCAATAAAGCAAATATAACTGTCAACCTCACCAAGTCACAATTCTTCAGACGAGAAATCTCTTTCCTTGGTTATCGCCTTACAACAAAAGGGATACAAGCAAACGATGACAAGGTAAAGGCGATTATGGATTTCCCAGCACCGAAGAATACAAAACAACTCAAAGGTTTTCTTGGTCTTACCAATTTTTATAGCAGATTCTCGAGTAAATACGCAGAAAAAACGCAACCTTTACATGAACTGCTGAAAGGTGGACGAAAGTTTTCATGGACAAGGGAAGTGGACGAGTGTTTCCAGAGAGTCAAGAATTTATTTATCGACACAGTAACTCTACGGTTCCCACGGCCGAACCAAAGATACTATATTCAGTGTGACGCTAGTAATTTTGCGTATGGTGGCCAGCTTTACCAGATTGATGAAGATGGAGAAATCGGCGTCATCGCTTTTACAAGCAAGACATTTAAGGGAGCAGAACGCAATTACTTCACGACGGAGAAAGAGCTCCTGAGTATCGTTAGATGTCTGGATAAGTTTCGTATGTACATACTTGGCCAACCACTCACGATAATCACCGACAATAAAGCATTAACATTTATGCACAAGTGTCACTTGAACAATTCCAGAATTACAAGATGGATTCTCGCCATACAGGAGTACAATTTCGACATTATCCACTGCAAAGGAAAGGATAACGTCGTTGCGGACATACTGAGTAGATACCCGGCTGACACGGAACAACACGAGACAAACGAGGAGACGCACGAATATTTGATTAATCACCTAGTTATTAAAATGAGTCAACAATTAGGCAAAATAATTAGAGGTATCGGCAAATACCAAAATGAAGATGCCAAACTCGGAACGCTCATAGATAAGATTAAGAATAACGTATAGATAGTAAATTAAGTAAATTTTATAAAATTGTTAATGATAAGTTGTACCGACGACGACGTGGCGAATGGAAACTATACATTCCTGACAGCGTGTCGAAGGATCTAATTGCAGAGATACACCAAATGTACGGACACCTAGGCCCGAAAAGGTGTATAAAAATGTTACAAGAGCACTTCACGATCGACAGCTTGATCAAGAAAGTGAAGGTATACACCCAAACTTGTGACTCTTGCCAACGGTACAAGGATACGAACAACAGGATGCTCTTTGGCGGAACAAAAGCCATGATACCATCAGCCAAAGGTGACATAGTAAGTGTTGATTACTATGGACCCTTACCAACAGGTATAGGAGGTGTCAAATACTTACTTGTCATGGTGGACAACTTCACAAAGTTTGTCAAACTATTTACACTAAGAAGAGCGACAACCACCACGACACTACGACGGATCAACGATTACTGTACGAAGTATGGACGACCGAGAGTCATTTTAACCGACAACGGCACGCAATTTACCGCCGAAAGATGGGTTAAAGGTCTCGAGGAGCTGGGAATACAACCAAGATATACCGCGATAAGGAATCCTCGAGCGAACTTAGCGGAAAGGATTAACCGCCAATTGGGAAATCTATTCAGGATCCTGGTACACGACCAGCATAGCAAGTGGTCAAGATACGTCGGAGTAATTGAAACATGTATCAATGAAACGTACCACGAAACAATAGAAATAACACCCCACGAGGCACACTTAGGAAAGAAGCCGACCCGCGCATGGGAGAAGTGGCTGGACAAAGACGTCATCAACAATGAACACAATCCCAATATTAATGTGTTTGTAAAGATAAAAGACAAAAGAGAGAAATATGCTAAACGTATCAATGATGGTAAGAATATTACTAAATTTGCTACCGGCGATAAGGTGCTGTTGAGGAGCTACCATCAATCCGACGCCGCAATGAAAAGGATAGACAAGTTTTTCGAGTTATACACCGGACCATACAAGGTTAGTCGCGTCCTTGGTAACGCAACATACGAGCTCGCTGAGTGCGATAGCAATGGAAAACTGAGGGGTATTTTCAACGTACGATTGCTGAAGAGATACTTTGAGACGAAATCACAAGTCTCAAAGGAAAACGAAAGTGCATCGACAATCAGTTAGACTAGTGGATTCGGAGGCGGATCAACACATAAGGTGAATGTCCCGCGAAAACCAGTCCAACTAGCTAATCGGTATGATGTATATCTTATTAGTGTATAAAGTAAAGATTTTGTACAAGGAGTTCTTAAGTCACAATGTGGCAACCTAACGACATTCATTACATGTGTATAGCCAGTGTTAGTGGAAATTTAAATAGAAAAGACAATTATGATGTGAAAAGTTCAATTGAATGTGCAGCAATAAATTGCGAAAAGACGTTATAACGAGTTTTATAGACACCCGATGATATTAGATTAATTAATCAAATCTGAGTGATATAAAACACAGTTAGTTATGATCACAATGATCTCAAGTGAATTGTTAATTGTTCCTGAATAATGTATATAAGTTTCTAATCAATATAATTAGTATAGATGATAGTAACACATATTGTGAGTGATACTCAATAATAATTAGTGAATGTATCAATGTGTATTTACAGGTCGTAAATTGTATTTTAAATGGTCAAGATAGACTAAGAACATTAGCTATCATAATGATATTTAAACGATACATGAATAATTGTAATTCATGTCGAAAATCATTATTTCATGTGTTAGATTATAAGCGGACGGCACAGCCATCCACAGCTATTATTATTGTACATAATCCCATATCTAATTAGATATGCAAATATGTAAAAAATGCGTTCATCTTTCCTCAGATGCACGGCAATAAATTCCCAGAGGTAGTTTACGACCAAATATAGGGAATATATATCCATATACCCCAAGCAGAGGAAAGTAGGTCTTTGACCGCGACTTTATTAGAGGGGACTCCCACAACAAACTCAGAGCGCAGAAATCGGATTAGAGTGTCTTCCGCTAATCCAACATCAAATCCGATTTGGGGTAAAAATTTGGTTGCTTTCTCAAAAACGTGATATAGGCCTACTTCGAATTATAATAAACAAATAAAGAACTTTGATTAAAATTACATCCCGGGCTGTTTGGCCGTGGTCCAAAGTTTATGACAAAACCAGACGTTTCGGCAGTGCCATCGACTGCCATCTTCAGTGGAAACGAGACATGAGATGACATACGTTAGGACCACAGTACTGTGGTTAAGGCTGGTAGTTCAGTACTGGCACAGTACTGTCACGTCTACCATCTCAACAAAAGCATCGCGCGCGCGCGCGCGCGCGCGTGTGTGTGTGTGTGGCGCATGAAAACGTGTTGTCACTGCCAACCCCTTTTATTTCTGTCAATCACTTACTTTCCTCTCCTTACTCATATCCTTTAGTGTCCTATTATTCTTTTATTGTTCTCCGGAAAAAGTAATGTTTGCTAAAAAATAGAAGCACATTAAGGATAAAATACGATTCTACGTTTAACAGGGAGTAAGAATTGCCCGTGTACGGCCACACGTGTGTTGAGCATGTCTGCAGTTTGCAACGGGTGTGTGTATGAATGCGTGTGAAATCTTACTACCCTCGTACTATCGTTAACCTTTGACCGTGTGTCACACAGACAAAGAGATCATTAGGTATTTCGCCCATTGTACCAGTCTGTATTGTGTCGCTGACAGTTGTATTATCTCATTCAGACAACACGGCACACATACATAGAGTACTGTGGTTCTTGCTAACACGTCACTTTATGGTTCTGCTACACGACATCTCTGCTCCCCCCGCACAGTGAAACTTTATTTCGTTACAATAACTGTTGACTGTTAGCACAATAACCTTGTAACAACCAAAAATTTTAAAAATTTTTAGTGTGACTGAAAAGACGTTACATTCAGCATGACACACCTACTCAGCCCACGAGCAATAAATAAAGAAATGTGTGTAGAAGTGTCAAGTGAACGTTTACTTCAGACAATGCAAGTACGTTTCACATAGTTGTACAATAGGAACAGGGTTGGCCGTGACAGACTCGACTAAAACACGAGATTTACAGCCTGCAAATGTAAAATAATGGAAACTGTGTCAAGTACCAATTTAGAGGAGAAACTGTGACGGACACACTGCCGGGTTAATTTGTAAGAGTACCAGTAAAGAATAAAAGAGTAAGTCACACAATAGTATATACCCTATACGAGGACGGACATCGATACCTAAAATAATAGAATCGAACTTGTAAACAGCAGGGGAACGACTTACTGGCGACAACGGATATTTACGACAGGCAGTAGGTGTGCCGTTTCGGAAACGACGTCACGCTACGCCAGGATAGCGTTCAGAAAAAAAGGGTCAAACACAGCGAACAATAACAAGAGACGACACATTGTTTTCGTGAGAACTGCAGCGAGACCCGGAGTACGCTTAGACAATGGCATGATAGACGAGCATGAAATTTCTCCTGTTCTAGGAAAAGAGTACGGAGGCTTTCGACGCGAACCCGTGGGGAGACAGGATATCCAATCACAACACAGCATCTACCCAGAGACCTGGTGGAGAGGACCGTCGCCAGCATAGCAACGGGAACGTCGAATGGGAAGTGAAGAACGACACTCTGGCTTAAGGGTAGGAGATCTTCCATCCTATCATGTTCAACTTGAGGCGTGTTTTCCAGTACGGTGCATTGTGGTACACGATGTTTGATAAAAACTGCTTGCAGAGCACGCGGGAGGACAGTCTCTCATAATTTTTCAACCATATACTTTGAACAGTCTTTATAATTTTCAACAGTCGGTCGTCAAAGTTCGATTAACATACGGACGGCAGTGGGACTTTGAAATTTTGCCACGCGTCATATAACTAAGAGACTTAGACATTTCGATATTGGCGCGTATCCGGTAATAGTGTACTTTCAGTGTCTAAAAACATGCGACATACGCCAGTGCTTAACAATTATAGAATTATTTATTATACTCTAATTCAGAATTGAACTAACCAGTCACACTTACATCAATAATCGACGCGTAGAACTTTCGTTGATGTAATACCGGACGGCGAAATAATAACATTATACAGTGTTGCGGTGCGATTCAATATCATGTGGAACAATTACACCGCGGCATCAAAACACTAACAGTAATGAACATATCAAACGTTGAACAATAGACAGACATATATATATACACCATAGTTAACGATCAACACAATACGAACACACTGCGCGAGTGAATCTGTTTCGCGTGTGTTAAGTGTCAGTCACAGCTCAGCACAGCTTCCCACACATGATCCAGCAGAGAGGAGTTACGCCGATGGAAATATCGGATAAATTCACCTAAACAAGTAATCTTTATGCTATTCTTATTATAAGGAGCTCTACTGTCCTGTCTCTTTTTCAAGAAACACCCCTTGAGCATTTAATTTAAACATGATAAATATAATTAATGCCATCCATCTGAGGCATACGATGAACGCATTAGTATAAGATTTATTGTTTGAATATTTGTGTTTCTATATATCGATTACATTATATATGTATGTGTATGTTTTTCAGCAAACAACGTATTGGATTTACCTTGTAATTTGATGTATAAACATGTGCTCTTTTATGTTCTTTTCATGAGTTTATGAATGTATGTATTTACAGGGAATCTTCCATATTTTATATATTGAATTTAATGAATGATATAATGTTAATAAATAAGTGTTTATTTTATCAATATGCGTTCATCATTGTCAAATTACCTCAGAACGAGAAAGTAATAGCATTTGAGTGATTTAAGGTAGTTTATTTTCTTTTCTTTATTAATGCAACAACTAGAGTCTCCATGCAATAGTTATGCTAACGTAAAGTAATTAACGTGTTATTTATTGATTACACGAGCTCATTATGCAAATTAATATATTCAATAATTACTTAATCACAGATTAATTAATCCATTATTGTTAGCATTACAATTATCAAAAACTCCCAATACAAAGAAAATCTTGTATTTGGCTGCCCAACACGTGGCAGATTGTTGTATTTGGTTCTCAAAGAACGTAGGGCTCGGCAATCACAGATTAGTTAATTCAGTAGCGTAATAGCATAACACCCCACAAGTGTTGTAACCTCTGTGCGGTCGTCGATTGTGTGTTACACTACGTTAAACTGTAAAGGCAACGTTATTTCCGTTATATTATACTCATACTTTATAAACGAATATGATATATTATTATTTATTTGTTTCTTCTTATTATTCTTCTGCACTTTACGTATTGGCACATATTGCATGTTACGCCACAATATCTCTTCTTTTTTGGCTTTCAAGTCTTGAACTGGAAGTCTGGCTGGGTCCATTCATATGATCCACCCACCTTTTTCTATTTTCTATTGTTTTATCCTACAAACTGTATACCTGCAATTCTATTATTGTGCCCGCGTTCCTTGTACTGACTTCTCTTGTACATCGCTTCACTGCTCTGAGTAATTTCATCTCTACTGCCTGTATGTGGTTTTCTTGTTTCTTAGTAAGAAGCGTGACTAACTTAATAATTTACGCGTGCAAAAATGAAAAATGAAATTTGACACCGAAAACAAATCGATCCAGTTAATAGTTAGCCCTTATGGTAATTCAACTTAACGGATTCAGAGAGAATAATGGATACTTACGAGGCTTCTTCGTGTAGGGTCTAGGAAATCAGCTGGATCCCTTCAAAATGAATGGCATAATAAAGATGTATAGAGAGAACTGGAAGAAACATCTTGAAAGGACGTCACAGGCACGGTTGACCAAATAAAGTATGGATGTATCACTTGGGGAAGGTGGAAAAGCGACTGGGGGACTGTAGGTAGAATAAACGCATTTCGTAAACTGTATACAATAACTCTAAACTATAAACTCTAGGACGAAAATCATATTTAAGCTTTAAGGAAACAATGAAAATATACACAGGCGTGGTAACGCAATCGCGATAATTCACGGTACTTTGAAGCTAAAGTGATTATATTAAACATTTAAGTAATTTGTAATGTTTAATTTTCATAATCTTTGACCTACAAAATGTTTTTTTTTCTTGTAGATAAAACGTAACAAATTTAAAACGTGCGTGTCACTGAAATCTGTACGCTGCAACAAAACTGGTGTAGAACGTTTTCTCGCAAAACTGATGCTCTAATGTTAAATAAATATCGTAAAGTGAAAACTCCTGAACAAAAACGATGTTAAAAAACAAAAAATTATATAAAAAAATTGTATCAATAATTAAGCTTAATTACTTGATACCTAAACTTACAAATTTTACGTCATTTTATGCGATACAAAATTCATTACATTTAGTCAATGACATTAAAAACTGGAAACCTCCAGCTAATGCAAAAAATGTATTCCCATCTATATCTGTAAACGAGTTATTAAGAATCTGTACAAAATTTTGTATGTAAACAGAGATTTTTGTAAGCAATCCTATTTGATAAGGTTCTCTCATTGGCCCAATCCCGAAATAACGATGCTTAAGAAACAAACGACGTAAAATATTTGAACCGCAGATCAGAACTCAAATTAATTCTCTAAAAGACTGTAATCTTTACATTCAGCCTGAGGAATCAGACGGCTGGCAGTGAATCTAAATTAGCTTCAACGCTTATTATCTCTTAGGGTTTATGTAAATTGTGAAGTGTCGGGTGTGAGGTTGCTGAAATGTGAGCAGGTATTATTGTGATGTAAACAAAACACAAACGAATCTCACTTGTTTTTACTCGTTACGTATCTGTTTAAGCTTAACCTTATAATTCTACCTGTGTATGGCGAAACGAGTGCAAATGCTTTCTACTACTACGCTCTACAGTAAACTTCATAAAATTTACACCGTCAGGACAATTTTGTTTGTAGATTTGCAATTACGTATCGAATGTAATGTATGTTTCAAAATACACAGTACACAAAAACATTTCTGTCTCTACTGTTGCATTGACAATAAAAAGACTGTTTTCAGAACCGATTAAAATCATTAAACGTTCTTCCAGGAAGTTCGTTCTTGTTTTCTATTATACCGTTTTTTCTGTGGATCACGATCATGAATATGTATTTTATGCTACAAACACATATGTAGGTCTGTACCCGCTAATACACTATTGTATTGTTGAAAATATAATTAAAGGTAATATGCAACATTATTAAATATAACAATATAAAATTCTAATACGATAGTTATTTGATATTATAATATATGTTAAAGAAATATTATAACAATATCCAGTAAGTTAGCCCACTGGGTGAAAAAACAAACACTTCTTTTTCAAATTAGTAAACCAAGTACCTTCTGTTACAGTCACAGCTATCCGAGTACCTATATAATGACACACACATCAGAAAAAATAAATATTTACTAGCTTTTAAATATATTGCATCTATTACAGGTTTTTGATAAGAGGATACTGAAAGATGGTGAAAGAGTAACTTGACTGTTGAGGCATTTTCTTGTCTTCTAACACACACACACACACACACACACACACACACACACACACACACACACACACACACACACACACACACACACACACACACACACACACACACACACACACACACACACACACACACACACACACACACACACACACACACACACACACACACACACACACACACACACACACACACACACAGAGAGAGAGAATTAACTGCAATTAATGAACGGTTGAAAACATTGTCCTGCTTTGTGGGTAGGAGAAACACCGAATACAGCCTATTTGGTATACTGAATACACTTGTACGCGCGCTCGTTCGCGATAGGCCTGTTAATCTTCTAGCCGCCTTTCCTGCCTGGACAGACTATAAGTGATGGTATGACCATTTTGTGAAGCCAACTCGTCATTCTGGTGCCAGTGACGGCATTTTGTTTAAGTGTCAACAACGCGTTTATACGGGTGGAGCTAAAAAATTAAACCCAATGGATGAGAGTTGCTTAGATAGTCGACGCCGACGTTAACGGTGGCAGATTTATTCTTATTCGGTTTCATTTTGAAAGCGTGTCTGTTCTCCGATTACTGCATGTAGTCTTTGTTATCCGCCACTCACATGTAGTGAAATACGTTATACTATGTTTTCTTTCAAATGTTCTATACATTTTATTTTTCTAACGAGAATCATGGGTTAGAATGATGAGCGAACACTACGTTTTCTGTTGTAAACTGAGTCGGATGTTTTCCGTTCAATTAATGATGTAATTTGATACTGCTCCTGTTTTTACTCGACAAATGCTTCAGCCTAATATTTATGAAAAGAGTAAAGTTTATGTGATTTGTTTAATGACGGCAGGTAAATTCTGTTCCGCAGCCACACCTGGGTGTTTACGATAACAAAATAAACGTTCCTAAGATACACGGTTCATCTTTCTTCATCATTGTTATAAATACCTTAAGTATATTTATTTTAATCGCTATCAGTAGAAAAATTACAACATATGTTTGCAGCTACCGTTAATAAGAATATTTACATAACAATAACCAATAATTTAAACAACAATGAACCCACAGGCTTCCCAATGACCGAATGAAGGATTTCACTTCGCAGAATGGATGAAATTTTTGATGTTAACAAAAGTAAAACACCTGGTAAACACAAACAGTGTTGTTTTTATTATTAATGTTGGTAGACCTAATAAAAACCATGATTTACGATTCAGCTTTACTCCTTTCTGATTAAAGCTATTGCGGAAAGGAGAAGCAGTATGGTTATACACTTGCTACAGCATTCAAACTAGTTTACACCCTGATCGGGGGGGCGCAGTGGGAGATGAAGGCTCAGACAGGGTCACATAGATTCGATAAAAGGTAGAAGAAGGTATGTTGTGATGGTGAGACTATCCTCGGGAAGAAAGAAATTACTAGGCCACCAGCATCTGGTTTGAGGAGAAGAAAAGAAGAAGAAGGAGAAAAAGAATTGTGGCACCGCAGACTAAACAATTGCATGAACGGGACAATTTGATTGGCGCGTACACACAGTCCTACAATTCTAAGTACACATGATTGGGTTAATGCGCTGCGAATGTATACGTATTCACTAAGGCTACTATGTGGAGCGTGTGACAACAGTACAGTACATAAGTCTCTCTTGCAGGACAAACAGACAGGAAAGCTTCTTCAGCAGTAAGTTCAGTTCTCTATCAGGAAGCGTTACACACCACAGCTACTACTATTGGGAGCCGAAAAACGTTACGTAGCTCCAGGCCTTATTTTATTATATATGGTGAATAAATTTTATTTAAAACACAAATTACTTCAAATCCAGTACTACAAATTGACGCAGCGTGATTGACTCGTGTCACTAAAATTCGTTAATTATTTGATTGTTTAATCATAAGATCCCTGTAATACTTACTTGTATTTGTATGACGTCATTATAAAACGGAATGGTAAGTAAGGCTTTTAGTAATTGAAGATGGTATCAGGAGAATAATTCTCTTATTTCAAGACGACCAAGTAGTAGCAATCAGTAGGCTACTCAAAACGTGCATGGTTTGAGTTGAACACGAATACGACTTTACAATATCTTCAAGTCAGTGCTTTTTTGAGGGTTTTTGGCACTCTAAGACGTGAGTTAGTCTTAAAAAGTAAAATATGAGGTTATGAAGTTATAACTGGGAACACACAATTTGAATTAAGGAAAAGTTATGCCACTAGGGCTACAGCAGCGAGTGGAAATATCATGACAACAGAATAACGTGCATTCCTAAAAAAACATTCAACAGCATAAACTGACAGGCTTTAGGTATGTAAGGCATCCAAGCAAACGACGCGGCCTTAAATTAATTTTTTTTAATAATGCGTCATGCATTATGTCCGGCTGCGAAACACTAACGTTTATATACAATTTGTGCGCTGCATAGATGGAAATAGTTTTCCGTACTCGGAGACGTCACGGACAACAGAATCGTAGATTTTTAATTTCGCTTGATGCAGATGACAATGCTATTTTTGAATATTCGATTGATTATGATGAAATGTGTTTTATACCAGGCAGTATCACCGGGACCCCTCCGGTGTATAGGCAAAAAATGTAGGACTAAAAATAAGAAGACCGCTTTGGTTTTAGAATGGTGAAGGCACAAGAGACGTAATTTGATAACTGACGATGTTGAGAGAAAGAATATTGGAAGTGAACAGGGAGATGTATGTGTTTATCGATCCGGAAAAAACTTTTGGCAGAGTTGACTGGAATATCTACTGAAGAATTCAAAAGATACTGGTGTACACTGGAAGGATAGAAGACTCATATAATACACGAAGCAAAAAGTAGTAATAAAAGTAGATGAGGACAAAACAGACGAGATGGGCATTGGGAGAGGCGTTAGACATGAATGCTGTTTGTCACCAACAATATTCAATAGTTTCGCTGAAAACTGACATAGAAAGTCTAAAAAAACAACTGCAATTTCTGATGGAAAATATTGTAAGAGTGGGAAAAGAGTTAGAGTAAGATCGATGTATGAAGAACTAAAGTGATGAGACTTAGAAAGAATTAAGCATTTGAAATTATTCAAGTGTTTGGGGAGTGTACGATAACAAGGAATGGAAGCTGTACCGAGTAATATCATTACTGACTTTGATAAATGTTTTATTTTGTGTAGTTTCGGAGTGAACGTGGACCATAAAAATAAAAAAATAAAGATACCTGGTGAAGATTGATTAAGGTGAAATGGACTGAGGGTGAGAAATGTACAGATGAAGTACTAGCGAGAATAAGTAACGAAGGAAAACTGCTGAAAGTAATAAGCAAAAGAAAGCTACTTAATTGAAGCATATATTGCGCATGCAGCTAAAGATCATAGAGGGAAGGCAAGAGGAAATAGAGGACGGGGAAGAAGAAAGGTTGGAGTGCTTGATGACATCATAAACGGAAGGAGCTGTAGACAGATGCGTAGGACTGAGAAAAATGGAGAGTATCCATTGTAAACCTATACAAGAGAGAGAGAGAGAGAGAGAGAGAGAGAGAGAGAGAGAGAGAGAGAGAGAGAGAGAGAGAGAGAGAGAGAGAGAGAATCATAACTACTATGAGAAGAAAAAGAAATTCCAGGAGGCCAAACTGAAGAATACGGTAGATTGAGCAAAAATTCGTAGCATGATTCGACTAGTTTTCCTGTGGCGATTACGGACGAGTGAACTGGTGCGTTGTCATGGTGGAAGAGCACTTCATCGGGACCGTTTTCTCTTCAATTCAACGTCGAATCGGCCCAATAAATCCTCATGTTACTGCCTCGTGATTGCCCTTCCCTTCTCCAAATAGCAAATGAATATTACGCTTTATGGGTAATATTTTGTTCTCTTTCTTACGATGGAAACAGTCCGAGTAGAGGATTTACCCGTAAGAAATCGTCCATCGCTTAGAGGTTTTAAAGAAAGGATTATGCCTTTGCGAATCTCCAAAAACGATGGCCATGACTTTTCCGGCCGACGGAATCTTCCAAAATTTGTTTGGTAAACGTTATTCTGGAGAAAACCACTGAGCTTTCATTTCCGGTGTGAATTGATGTAAAACGTTTTATCAACTGTTACATAACGTAACAGAAACACACTGGATTGAGTTTAAGCATGGGCAAACATTGTTTCGAAGTTGTCACGCAATTCACTTTTTGGTCAACCGTCAGCAAACGCAACACCCATGTCGCCGATAGCTTTCTCATTACCAATTTTCGTGAAGGATATTTTCTACCCGTTCAATTGAGACGTTTACAGTGGCAACAATCTCTCCCATCGTCATCCGGCGGTCTGCTAACACGATATCTGGCTTTTGTCGACAGTATCCTCTGTAGTCATCTCAATTGGACGGCGTTGGCGCTCTTCATCAAAGATAGATATTTGGGCGCGCTTGAATTCATTGAATCAATATCCGGTGGTAGTCATCGAAGGTGCACGGTCTTTATGAACTGGATTCAACTTCTCCTTGATTTCCTCACACGTTTTGCATCCAAAAATCCAATCACTGACCGATTTTGCTGTTTTCCATTGTTGCAAAAATAAACATATATATTCAAGTTAAAACGTCCTGCGACGTTGTCCGATGCCTAATTGCCAATATCTCCTGTCGTTGCAGTTTTCTTCGGTTAGACCTCGTACACTCATTGATCTCCTTACAGCCTGTATCCATGTTATTTTTGGCCTTTGCTTTTTCTGTTTTCCTGTGGTATCCAATTCATCACTCTCTTTGGCAACCTCTCCTCCCCCATTCTCTGCACGTGCCCATACCAAATTAATTGTTTTTTTTTCGATGTGTTCTAAAACAGTTTCTTTTATATTCATTCATACTTTAAAAAAAAAACATACTTGTCCATTTTCAACACCTATCAAACCAAAACAACTCAGTGCATCTGTTTGATATTTTAACAGGCGTCGTTTGTGTTGTACTAACCGACAGTAAAGAAGATTTGAGTCAGTGGCGCTCTAAGTTGTCAAACACAGGTAGGTATACCGCACTCGTAAATATCGTAAGTGAAGACAGTGTTAGTGTTAACGTGCATTCGGTATGCGTTGTGGGACTTTTCGTAGTTACGGCATTTCGTAACATTTGCGTTGTCAGCGTTTTACTTCATTTAGCAATCTGGAATGCTTGCAGCTGAAACACGCCGTTCTGACAGAAATTGTAACACTCCTGCAAGGCCTATATCTGACATTGTATATCAATCGTTACCGCTTTATTCTTTTACATAGAAACGAGAACCCTTCATTGACATTGACAGGTCATCGGCCTGTCAGACGACAGCCTTGATGGGCGTTTAAACCTGTCGTCTGTATTAACAGACCATAGTGGTTTTATTACGAAAATTAATTCACAGTTCGCGGTTGAGTTGGACCCCATATGCGTTCCACGTAAACATCGTGTCTGGTTTTGTGTTTAAATTATAGCCTTTAGGCCTACACGTACACAAACTTATTAATGGCAATGATGATGATTATAATGACTTCTTTTGTAGCACGATAGAAGTTTGGGAGTTAGGTAGGCTAGGCTGGCGTATGTGAGTCGTTCGAGATGCAAGGAGGTAGTGTAGCCAGTTCTACGTTTCAGCTGCTCGTTAATACGATTAGGATGTTATTCCGTACACTCCACAAAAGGTTATTCCACAAAATAACCGTCTTTTTTTGCGAGGTCAGGTGGAAAAATTTACTCAACAAATGTGAAAGCACACATGCAGGGTCCTATGGATTAGGGTATTAGACCCCACTCACTATTTATAGATCCTTAAGCAGTCTAGAAGCTACACTGGTAGGAAGGCAGGTGCTCGTTCGGCGTACTACTGTGGCATCGTGGCCCTCACTAAGCTTGTTATTACCCAAGAATATAATCCCAGATCCTAATTTACACAGCCATATTTAGGGGCTGAATAATAAATTCTGATTGTATGGTGCGCCCAGGAAATGGGACACATCATCTGTAGATAAGTTCTCATACCATACCCACGAGTCTACTGTACTTAGCCCAATAATAATAATAGTAATAGTAACAGTGATTTCTTGTTTTTAATGAAGGGGAGAAAAATGCATTATACATCATCAGGAGACACAGCTCTCCGATGTGTGTCGCTCCTACCCACTACCAGCTCGGTACCACTTTTGCATATCATCAAGGTGAGGCCTTTATTTGGTCACTACCGGGCTCTTTCTTGCTTGTTCTTCACCACTAGATGATTAAAAGAGTTCATCCTTCTTGCATATTTCTGCCCAGCAAATTTTCCACAAATGCCGTTATCTGCTTCCATTTGCTTTTGTCAGATAACAAACTTCACGACATCATCGGGAGTTAATTACCTGACCAATAACTGCCGCACGTCTCTGTTTCTCTGCCGCCCACCTGTCGCATTTTAAGAAAGTTTGGTGCGCGTTGTCCACTTCAGAGTCCACCATAGGGCCATACCGCCCCCTAGCTTCATTTACCATGCAGAAGCAGTTGCGGCCCAATCAGAAACAGTGTGAGGTAATAGTTCATCTCATCGAACGGGTGATGTGATCACCCTCTCAGACATCCTATCAGTCTGGCAGTCCATCTACCTTCAGTCTCGTCGTTCCAGAGGTCGTACCACTGACGAATGGTTGGCTCCGTCGCTTTAACTCTTGAAACACCTCATTCTGTATCCACCTTTAGTTTATAGATTCGTTTCCGCTCCTGAGCCATCAGATCGATAAGGGATCTGACCCCGGGGATCTAATACCGAGCCCTGATGTGGTTCGGTAAGAGCACGCCACTCCAAGGACTCCTCGTCCTTGTCTTGAAGCTACCTGTTTTCTTTACTTATCTTCCTTCAGTGTATCAGGTAAACATCACAGCCATATAAAAGTATGACATGCGTAACTCCCATTAAAAGCTTTCTCATGCTAGGCAATAGTCCATCCACTACTGTGAGGCCTACAGTTAAGATAATAAAAATAATTAAAACAATAGTAATAATAATAATAATAATAATAATACCAAAACTGTACTCTTTATTATGAAATCGTATTAAAATTTTATGATTACCGGATAGCTGGTTTTTGGTTAGTGTAATTACTTACTTCGTTTAACACTGGTAGTTGTTAACTACAATAACAAATATAAAAAAACAAAATACAATAACAAATAAGACCCATGTTAACAAATCGACAATCGTACTCAGATGTATACCATGTTACATATTTTAAACAGTTTCATGGCACGACTTTGTGTTGTCTTCACGAATTTAATATCATATCAAAAATGCAACCTGCACTCGGAGTATTTAAAATAATGGACTTTCAACAGCAAATTCCTTTCCCTGTATTGTTTCTTACTCCCTGCACACACCCGAGCTGGGTGTGTGCATGCGCGCGCGCGCGTGTGTGTGTGTGTGTGCTTTACAGACCCACATACAGCTACAAGGAGGCTACGGTTTAACGCTGGCTCCTAACGGCATTTCTTGGTATAAAATATAAAAGCCCGAAAATATTTTGACTGAGGCGGGAATCAAACCAAACTGTGTCGTGTATACTTCCGACTACACCATGGCCCCTCCCTCGACTGCAATATAAGAAACTATTATTTCTTACTTTTAATAAAGAATTGCATAATTGTTTCAGGCTACTACAAAGATTGATTCTGATATTTGCTAAAGATTAAAGTTTCACACACACACACACACACACACACACACACACACACACACACACACACACACACACACACACACACACACACACACACACACACACACACACACACACACACACACACACACACACACAGAGAATGAATTATAAATATAGGACTGTTTCAAACTCAGGAATTTTTGTGTTACAGCTTACTAAACCGGTAAGCTGACATTTAACAAGTGATCATCCTTTATCATCGTCTACCGTTGCTGTCCAAAAAATGAACTAGAGAGGATTTCCCTAGAAGACAACTGGTATGTGCAAGCTGCGTACAGGGGAATAATGACTGCTCTCTTAGAGGAAAACTCAACCAAGATGAAAGGAAAGGTAATTCACTGAATAGTTTTATAAGTTTCAATAAAATGATAAATGTTTTACCATGTACTGTTTAGAAAATACAATTTGCTTTAAGTTTAAATACTCTTGTTACTTCAGATAAACATATGAATACAGTGTTAGCAGTTGAGGTTTTCACATATCTATGATTTCTTTCTGTATGGAACAGAATATTATAATATTAAGACTACTTCTTCCTGTAGCAATCCTTTTATTCAATATCTACCTCCAAATATGTATATTCTGTGATCCTAAGTGCCAACCAATGTTATCCAGAAAATCTCTTGCACACTCGCTGATGTTTCCCCGCCGTCCTGTCTGTAGCTTACCTTTATACTTCCCTCGCAGAAATCACCTTCGCAAGTTGTCATCCTTTTTGGTATCCTCTCCTCTTATATGTTTTCTGTGTGTGTTTCTGCGCATCTAAGTCTTTAAATTGACAAAGTTCACCAGGCTGTCGTCCCTTGTACAACCGCTTTAGCTCGTGATTGAAACGTGTTCTACAGGAATCGTTTTACTTAACTGGGCCGTATGCCTTTAGTAGGATCTCTCTTTCATGTGTTTCCTCAATCGTTCCTGTGAGTATGCAAGTTTTACATCCACATGTAACTATGGATGGGGCTTAATATTGTTTTACGCAGTGTCAACTTTGTTTTGCGCCACTAACTTCGACTTTATAACAGTATGATGCGTGAGGTTCCCGATTTCCTATCCAAGTTTTAGATACCAGCCTTGTCTTATTCCCCGAATGACGGGAAATTACTATCACCCTGCTTCCTGCCTACATATACAAAGTCCTCGACCATTTCGATGATGCTGGTGAGGCTCCTTTGTGGAACAAAATAATTTAGCTAGATCTTCAAAACATGGTAGTACTTTAATATTTATTTCATGATGAGATGATTTATTTATATTTACAAAAAATCGAATTAAAACATATCTGACACTTTATTTTAATATCTGACGCTTCATTATGATTTACTTGCGTTTAAAATTAAGGTGAACTTGGAAACGGCGCAAGGTGTCACTTATTAAAAGTGACATCAGAGTTAAATATTACAATCTCTTTGGAAACAACCAGGAAATTAAAAGAGGAAATTTATATTTGTATTTTACAAGGCAAACAAAAAAGTAAGCATATCCTTTTTTATTATCGTTGAAGTAAATGAGGAAATTCTGTATATGGAATATTTACCAGAACGTTGTGACAGTATTATCATTTTGTTCTCGTGTAATGTCGAACAAAGTTGGTTAAACGGCAAAGTTTTAGTTGAAATTACTCTAAATAAAGTTGTCCACTTTTCTCAAAAAAGTATTCTCCATTCTCTCTTCATTCGCTGATTTCATTGTAATTTACTGTCTACGTTATAACTATTTACACTAAAGACAGCGGTTAAATATTTATTTGTGACACTTTTAACGCGTTGGTCACCGAAGAAAGCGTCGGGCAGTTTCGATTTGGTCGTAGACAACTAAGAACTGATTTAAGTTGTCTTCTGCGGAGAACGTGTTCCACAATATAATAATACATAAATGATGTCGGAAAGCGGAACTTCGCACATTTCCTGGCAGGTAAGGAAATGAGATTTTATTTATAGACTTGCCATTGTGAACGATAACGTAATGCAGATGACACTGCCGCAGAATTCAGACCACTGGATGTGAATCGATCTGTGTAGGTACATGCTGGGACATTGCCCATCATTTTCTGTCAAAGAAAATCAAAATATTTCCTTCAAAGAAGTCGGGTGTCTTCACTTTCTGTAGTAATAATTCTGAAGTGTTATTCCTCTTAGGCAGTTGCACAGAGTACTGGCGATCAAAGAGAATGGGCTTGTGGCAACACCTAAAAGAGACCAAATTCTATGCACGTTTAAGGAATTAATTGTGAACGGCAAACACTGGGTACCGAAACACCCGAAATACTTCCCTTTGTTATTTTGCCGTGAGGCAGTGGATGGATTATATATAACATTAACCCGTTTATATCATATATAGTCAATTCTAGTTTATAATGTTAAATATTTATAAATTAATTGCATAAATAAATTTATTCATGTTTAAAATATTTATAACCCATATAATGTAAATAAAATGGTTTCTTACCCTTACACTTTCAGATCTGTTTTCATTCACAGTATTTTCTATTGTAGTTTACTTTTTAATACTATTAATGTGCGTGAGGAAATATATCAGTTTAAAACGATTTTGTAAAATAGAGGTACTATTTGTAGTAAAAGGCTCTCACGAGAGTACGCAAGTAGAAAAGATTGGAAATTGCTGCTCTGTGTGACTCCTTGCCATGGTGACTCAGCCGATCAGTTACTTTCATAGTCCACTCTCTCCAATGCAGGAAAACAAGCAGTCTGAGTCTACATCATTACATATTGTTACAAATACGAGAATGCAGCACTGAAAGTAGTTTGTATACGTTTTTACGACAATCTTTATAAATACAATCAACAATATACTATATGAAGTATAGTAACTCTACGGATAACCTGTCAACTGGTCACATAGTGTTGCAAAGCGGATAAAGAGCGTGCCGTGAATACCCTCCCGTAAGATCGCGCATACGTGCATGTGTCCGTAATGTGTGTGAGAGAATAAGAAAATAAATACGTGATTTGCAACGTAGGTGAGTTTATGAGGCAACTAAAACAGTTCACTTTATCTGATGTTTAAAACTTGTTTTGAGACCTAAAAATAAGAAACAAAGAGTATCAAGGTTTAGAATACAAGATTTAACAAACGTATTTGCCTTAGAATAATATTACTTATATTAATAATAATAAATCTATCATCACGGGTTAATATTATTATTACCAGAAAGGATAGCAAACAATACCTCATCTACCAGGAAAATAGAAAGACAGAAGTACAATGTGTGAAAGAAGTCCACCCAGATGTAGAAAAATGTGGAATCAAGGAAGTACAAAAAAGAAACAGAGAAGTATTCAGAAGCAATAAAAAAACCTGTATGAAACCCCAAATCATGCAGACACTGTCCTCGTTGAGTGAACGAAGCCAGTTCTCAGTCTCCGTTTGTCTGTCTGTCTATCTACGTAATTGTCTATCTTTCTCTCTATTTGAAGTATGTCTCACGATAACTTCTACCGCAACGGCGTAAAATTTGGTGTATGTGTGTGTGTGTGTGTGTGTGTGTGTGTGTGTGTGTGTGTGTGTGTGTGTGAATAATTTTACCCTTCAGAACTCTGTTGCTTTGAGATTGATTCCCTAATCCGAGCGGGAGGCAAAAATGTGAAGAGTCCACATTTTGAAAAACTCGCAGTAGTCCATGTGGGGTATCATATTGAAGGAAATTTTAACCAGAATCTAAATATAGTGTTTATTTTCAAAATTTTTGGACGTCAGGCCCTAAAAAGTGGGCGAAAAATTTTGATAAAATCCATTTGGGGTATCAGATTAAAGATAATTGTAACTAATATGTGAATGCAGTGTTACATTTTAGAGAATTTAAAATTCTGGGACCACAGAGCCCAAAAATGAGATCAAAATTTGTCAGATTCTAAAAATCCAGCAGGGTGTCAGAATAAAAGGAATTGTAACCTAAATCCCAATGTTTCGAATTTGTAGTATTTATTGTAGAACTGTGTGCTCTACAATTGTTATAGCCACTAATAAAACAGTAGAGTAACCGGAAGTCTTGTATTTTTTCCCGTAATTGAAAAAATCTAATATTGAAATTTATCTACTAATGAATTCATTTAAAATTCATTTAAAATATTGAGCGAGTTCTGTAGCTCAGGGAGCTTAGTAGTATTAATTATATTAATAATAATATATTATTATATTGCTAGCCAGAAAGAATGGCAAACAAGACTTACCAGAAAAACAGAAAACACAAGTATCATGAACGAAAGACGTCCACCAGGAAGTAGAATCGGGAAAGAAAATGTAAGAAACAGGAAAGTTTTCAGAAGGAAAACCGTGAAGGTGAAGGATCTTTCCGAAAAGAAACCAATGTGAACAAAAGCGTCTTATCGGAAGAAGAACAAGCAAGAGGGAGCCATAGAATGAAGGAACGAAAAGAATGATGAAAGAGAATGACATAGAATGGGGAAGGACAAAAAACTCCAGTAACTGAAGGATGTTATGTAATCGAAGGCCGTAGATGACTGCAGCGATAAAAAAAAGAAGGGATGGAATAAGTGTATTCTTATAAATTACAAGATCTGTACTTTTCCACACAAGTACATCAATTTTACTCATATAAAAAGAAGAATAACAAACGTTACTGCAATACGAAATCCCCGTCATGCAGACACTGCCTCTGGTATGTTATGATTCAATACTGTTATGACGAGTAAAGAAAACAGTTTCGAACAAACATGTATATAATTAATGAAAATGAAACAAAAATAAAATTTCTGTACAAGCAAATTCAATAGATAAAAAGGAAAATTAAAATAATTAAATATTACAACGATTATAATTATTAGCAACAAAAATCGATATCGATAACACATGAAGTGGATAATACAACATAGATATACCTTATCAGTTTCTTTAATGCCGAGGTATTGTTTTAAAAATAATTTAATCATACCGTGCTGATAACACGTTACCCGCTGCACGATGAACGACAGCTCACAGCCGTGACATGAGAGTGATTAAAACAGATAACACTCTGTACACTGTTGAAGTACACGATCCGTTAAAGTGGCTCTCTACTTTTTTATATTTTCGGTCGATAAACAATTGCCACTGGTAGACGAATAAATAAACGCGCGACGCAATAACCGTAACACAAATGCAAAATATAATTTAGTATAATTTTCGTAAAACACAGAAACATACGCCAAAATGTAATAATGACTTTTACTTTGGACATTATGCATATTGTTTTGTACGCTCAGAAAATATCCTGTCCATGGAAATGGTGCTGAAAGTTAAGTGGGTATACATAGAATCAAAGCTATTTGCACTCCAAGAACCTGTAAAACCCTATCAACTACCATAGATGGCTGTCCCCTACGAGCAATCAGATTTCGTTATCAGTAGAACTCGCTACTCGCTACCAGCATATCAAAGCCTTCTTCTTCTTCTTCTTCTTCTTCTTCTTCTTCTTCTTCTTCTTCTTCTTCTTCTTCTTCTCCTTCTCCACGTATCACCTGTCTTCGGTGTTTATTATTTGTGATAAACCTCGATCTGTCGGGGTGTTTATTAAATTGCACGTCGGATGCGTGCTGTGTTACAAACGCTTCGTGTAGCCTGTGTCCTTACCTGTCCTTACTCACTAGTTTTTTCTTCCCGATAGGCGCCAAATTGTTTTGCAGGAAAACAATTAAAAGATTCTGTCTCAGTTGTTTACGGTACTGTAGTGATTGATTCGAATTATTCGCCAACTGGCGGGAACTCGAATCTCGCTTGAGTGGGGGGACGTGTTCCCAACATAAAATATTGTTGGCTAATTCTATTCACTGCTACAAAACACAACATACATAATACATTTGAAATAATTACAGGACAGCTAGTAACGATTCACACTTATTTATTTGGATTTATAGCTTATTAATTTTCGATAATGTTTGTACAAATGAGATTAATATAATAGTTTTTAGCCTCGGCAATAAATTATTTATTCACTCAGCAGGAAGCAGGGCTGGCATTACAAGTTAATCAGACGCCATGATAGACGCCGTCTTCTTATTTATACACAATAAAAATTGCCAATGAATTCTTTTAAGTACGATAAAAAAGTTTAGAACAAGATATTTAAATAAAGTACACCACCTTAAAATTGTGGTAATTAATTATGAAAGAGGTTTACATTAAATTCAATTCTGTGGTGTTAAAAGTGTGTGCCAGTGTTATTCGTTTAATACATAGGTTATAATTCAGTTACTTGGTATTCATAAATATGTTTTATTAATTAATCTTTGAAAGAAATAATATCGTCAGTTTATAGTGAGAATTCAAAGTGTTATGAGAAAATTTAAAGAAAATTTATTTCATGAATTCGGTTAACTCAGCAATACTTATCAATGAGTGATTTCAGGTGTAGTGTCGTACAGTTGAATTAGGTTGGGTTCATCGATGTTGGTCTTCAATCTTCAATCGTCTTGGGACTCAATCACGTCTTGCGTCTTTTTCGTCTATGTTGGTCGAATTTAATTAAATTGGAGTTAATTAAGCTGGTCTGTTGCCTGGGTTGAATGTATTAGTCCCTCATCAGGTAGTTTGGTTCTTCACTTCATGAAATCTGGTTACTTTGACTGTTTTTAAATAAAAAATTTGGCCCTTTACGGCTTGGCGTCTCTTCCTCGTGAGCGTCACTATAGAATTAACAGTTTCTAACGGAATATTCATACCTAACGTTCAGTTGTCATGGAAACTGATTGATTCTGATTGGCTATGCATACTTAAGACCATTGTTAGAATATTTGAATTTTTATTCAAAATGATTAAATATCTTCTGATTGATATCATTCTTCGGTCTTCTTATTTAAGTATGAGATATTATCACCATTGTTCGTGTTATCTTTTAAAGATCATTTTGACATCCCACAAAGCTGGGTTTGCTGATTTATTAGTGTTTGAACAATCATGTTGATATTATTTAATTACATTTCTTTCTTATTTTATGTCCTTAATTTAACATTTATCTCTTAATATGATCCACTAATTATCATTGACTAGTTACTTGCCTTTGATTTGCTAATATTATAGTTAATTTCTTACAATTTGTTGTTATTGGTTTCTTACAGTTAGGCATTTCATAGGCCTAGGTAGTAATTAGTTATATTTTCTTACTTTATACAGATTACATATTATTTTACCCTTGTACATGTTTTGTTTTGTGTTACACATGATTTGTTTACTTGTTGAATGGTTTTGTGTCTGTTTTATAATAATTGCGTGTTTTTATTAGTTTCCATATTATGGTTTGTCTATTGTTTTCTAACTGCCTTTTCAGTATTATTAGATTTGTATTAATTTATCTGTTCTCTTATTTATATTGCCATGGTTTATAATTGGTTTATTACTTACTACTTTCTATTAAATATAATATAACATTTAGGTTTATGGTCTGTATAACTCTTCAGCCATATTCCTAAACTTAAACTTAATCAAACAATTCTTTAACAGTTATTAGGCTACTCTTGTTTACATTTGTTACTTCTTATTTATTTCTTGGTGATAAACATCATCACACCATTTAACTTTACTTAAGTAACTCTCCCTTAAAACATAGGATGTCTATTGAATTTGCCTTTACAGTCTTTATCCTATTCTTTCTAAAATAAACTTTACCTTCTATCCATGGTAACACCAACATTTTGACTCTCCATGGGATTCCTTCCCTGAATACCATTGTTTCCTTATCTATAATTAATCTTACTACTAATAATAACAAATGTCTTATTTAATAACACATCTCACCAATAAATCTTTAGTGTTTGTCACTGATTATTAGGTGTTCATACCTATCAATAGGGTTTCTATTTAATTTTGGGGGTTTTACACTATCACTTTGCACTTTTTATGTTTTATTTAAGTGTTACTAGTGGGTATTACCTAACATCAAATTCTCTTTCTCACTTTACAATGTTCACTATCTCTCTATCTCTCTATTTCTCACTTTACATTGGTTAATTATACTGTTAACAAGTTCATGTCATATTAGAGTGATTTATAATAGTTACTCTCTATTTATTTGGTTAGTGTACTTTGTTTATTTTTAAGTTATTGAATTTTCACTCCTCTCCAACTCCAACTCTCACCTACAAGCGGTGGGCCCTGTTAAGTCGAGCAACCCATGCTAAGGTTGTGGTAACCAATCCCTTCGGCAGCTTGGGTCGGCGAGCCAACGAGAGATGGGGGTCTGGGCGAGGTGGCCCTGAGGTAATCAGGGACCCGGCTTACCAAGATGTAGTGTGTCGGCAGCAGGATGCATGGCGGGGTTGGCGGCGGAAGAACATAAAAGTGTCAACGGCGGCGCCCATAGATCTAGTGAGTATGGTATACTGCGGACGGGTGGATGAGACTCGTTAGCTCAGTGAAGGCAACTCTTCTAAGAGACGGGAACTCTAAACATAAAACCCCTGGTCCTCCAGGTTGGGGGTTGGGCGTAGTGTTAACCCACCCCATAAAATAATATTGTTATGAAACCAAGAGAAAAAGGAAAAGCCGGACGGATTAATGGAATTGGGACTGGATCGTGGAAAAGGGACAAAGATTTTAAACTTGCGACGTGGAACTTGCGTTCCTTATACAGACCTGGAGCCTTGAAGATATTAATAGGAGAGGTTCTAAAATATAAGATAGATGTTTTGGCTATGCAGGAGATGAGGTGGACTGGCGCTGGAATCATGGATCGAAGGGACTACTCGGTGTATTACAGCTGTCAGAACCGGGACAATGTGCTTGGAACTGGGTTCTTGGTAAGCCGTAGAATGAAAGCAAATATCATTGATTTTAAACCCCTTACACCTAGAATGTGTAAAATAAGACTTAAGGGAATCTTCTTTAATTAAACTATAATAAACGTGCATGCCCCAACTGATGATAGCCTGAGGAGGAGAAAGATGATTTTTATGACTTGCTGGAGAATGCGTATGCTAGCAGCCCTAGACATGACATAAAAATAATCATAGGTGACTTAAACGCCAAAGTGGGAAGCAGCCATGCTTGTAGTAATATAAGAAAGTATAGTTTACACTCTGAACACTCAGACAATGGTTTCCGATTATTGAACTTCGCAGTTGGTCAAAATATGATCATAGGAGGGACTTTCTTCGACCACAAAGACATACATAAGGGCACATGGATCTCTCCAGACGGGAGAACGGTCAATCAAATAGATCATGTCCTATTGGATGGCCGCCATAAGTCAGACTTAGAAGACGTTAGAGTTTATAGAAGTGCCAACATGGATAGCGATCACTATCTCGTAATTGCAAAACTGAGAGCTAGAATCTCCAATAATAGAAATGAAAAAGGAATAAAGACTGTTAGATACAATACAGAAATACTAAAGGAAGAAGAAATAAAACGGAGGTTCAAGGAAGTTACTAATGAGAAAATTAGACAGTGGAGACTTGAATGCCGTGAGGAACAAGATATAGAAAACCACTGGCTTAATCTAAAAAACATGTTAGTGACCACGGGAGAAGAAATCGTTGGTTTGAAGAAGAGACATGGGCGAGATGATTGGTTTGATAAGGAGTGTGAAGAGGCAACTGACTTCAAAAACAAGACATACAAATTTATGATCCAAAGGAAATGCACTAGGGCTGTTCAGGAGGAATACAGGAAGGCCAGGCGGATGGAAAAGAAGATTCATAGAGGAAAAAAGAGGGAGTATATGATGCGACAGATGAAAAAGATAGAGGAATATAAGAGTAAAAGGCTGAGCCGAGATATGTACAGGAAGGTGAATGATATGAGACAGGAATTTCAGCCTAGAACAAATGCCTGTAGGGATAATAATGGTGGCCTTGTGAGTGATAATGCTGGCGTAATCAGGAGATTGACAGAACACTTCGAAGAGTTGCTAGGCTCAGTTGGGGAGGCTTCGATGGAGGCATCTGAGAATGAAGAGGAAGCAGGAGAATTCGAGGATGATAGAGAGGAGTTGGTGCCATCCTATGACGAGGTGTATGAAGCTCTAGAAAAGCTTAAAAATAACAAGGCAGCAGGTTCCGATGGTTTACCAGGGGAACTATTAAAGAGCGCAGGAGGAGATTTCATAAAGGAATTTGCCCATCTCATAGAGCGAATATGGCTGGAGGAGGTAATGCCTGATGAGTGGAACAATGGGGTGGTGTGTTTAATACATAAAAAGGGTGATCTGCTCATATGTAAAAATTATAGGGGCATCTCTCTACTTAATACAGCGTATAAGGTATTGTCCAACATCATATTTTCTAGGTTGCTTCCCTACGCTGAGGAAAACATAAAAGAATATCAATGTGGATTCACTAGGAATAGGTCAACAACAGACCAAATATTTACACTAAGGCAAATCCTAGAAAAAACGTTGGAATATGGAGTGGCCACTCACCATCTCTTTGTGGATTTCCAGTCGGCATATGATTCAATCAACCGGAAAATGCTATATAGAGCTATGAAGGAGTTGAATATACCATCTAAGTTGGTGCGTATGGTTGGAGTAGTTATGTCCAATCCTAAGTGCCAAATCAGAATACAATCAAATCTATCTAACTCCTTAAAAACATTGAATGGGTTGAAACAAGGAGATGCCTTAGCGTGTCTGTTGTTCAACATAGCTCTAGAAAAGGTCATCAGGGATTCAGGAATTCAAACTAGCGGACACATATTTCACAAGGAGGTACAGCTTCTGGCCTATGCCGATGACATTGACGTCATAAGTAGGTCTGAATCTGGCTTAAAAGAAGCCTCTCGGGAACTGGAGTTGTCCGCTAAGGCTATGGGCTTGGTTATAAACCAAAGCAAAACCAAATATATGGTTGTAGGTGCCAACACTCGTGCCCTGTCCCTGCGCATTAATGATTATGAATTTGAAAAGGTTCAGGGTTTTCCATATCTCGGGTCATATGTGGACTCTGGAAATGACTCCTCTAGAGATATTGAAAGACGGATATTATCTGCTAATAGGTGTTACTACGGACTGGTGAAACATTTTAAGTCTAAATTAATAAGTAAAGATATAAAAGCCACCCTATACAAGACCTTGATTAGACCAGTCCTGATGTATGGCTCGGAATGCTGGGTGGTAAAAAAACTAGATGAGCAGAAACTATCCGTTTTTGAGAGGAGGGTACTGAGGAGAATCTATGGCCCTGTGAGGGAAAACGACATTTGGAGGCGATTGCATAATCGAGAGTTGTACGAAAGGTTTAAAGATCTTCCGATCGTGCAACTCATACAAATTAACAGATTGCGTTGGGCTGGTCATGTGCAGAGAATGGCGGAGGATAGAATACCAAAAAGAGTGATGAATTATTTGCCGATGGGAAGGAGAAGGAAGGGAAGACCGCGTACAAGATGGCTGGACCAGGTTGGTAAGGAGGCAGTGAGGCTGGGTGCAGCAAACTGGTGGAAATTGGCCGGGAGTAGAGACCAGTGGGGAAGATTTCTTTTGGAGGCCAGGGCCCGGACTGGGCTGTAGCGCCGAGGATGTATGATGTATGAATTTTTACACTTATCATTTACATTGCTTATTTGGTTGATACTAATAATTATCATTTACATTCATCATTCATTGGTTTCTTGTTCACTACTTTATTTGAATGTAACATTTCTCCTTTTTCTGTTCTATATTATTTGTTGGTGTCCTTTCATTTCATTTCATTTATATTTTGGTTTTCACCTTCTTATCTTGTTTCATTTTATTTGGTCAATCACTGGTGTTGTGGCTGGTTCTAGCTATTCACTTATTTTGTTTGTTTTGATATATCCTATCACTGGTATTGGGGCTGGTTCTACTTATTCACTTATTCACTTACCATATCTATTGGGTTATTTTGGTTAAATCCCATTGTACTATTGTTTTCAACGTTTGCTTCGTTGCTTGCTACATTTCTCTTATCAGAGGTTACTTTTACTATTACTTTTATTTGTTTGATCGCATAATTATGTTAATTACCCATTCCTTTATCTCTGATTCATCCCTTTTTATTCATAGTGTTAATCGTTTAGTGCATTATTCTTATCATGTTGCTTCATTAATGCATGTTGAAGATATGTACCCTTACAATACACACACACACACACACACACACACACACACACACACACACACACATATAGAATATAGAATGTATGGTCTAAAGCATATCAAAGTTTAGTAAATTATTGAAAAATTCTGTGAGTTCAAACATAAAAGCTATATTCTAATTCGTCGATTGCACAAAGGTCTTTGATACATTTAGGTCGAGCCTGCTGTCATAAATATCACAAGATACTATTGGTGTCTCAGCACAGTAGATCTGTTTACCAAGAAACCTGTATGTTTGTAACATAGCATATGTACGTGTACACAACCGCCAAAGACCCGTGAGTATTCATACGGATAAAGATGAGAGGCGGGGCTGTCCCCATGTATACTACGATTGCTTTACCAGAAAGGCAATACAGACAGCTAGGAGGAGTGTCAATATGTTGCAAGATGAAAATTGGTCTTTGTCTATAATACAACTCTGCTGGTAAATACTGAAGAACAAACGACTTTTTCAGTGATTTGAATATTACAGAGTATAAGCGATCCTAGGTCTGTTATGGTAGGTAAATTTGTCCGATAAACATATTGGTGACCAGCCAGTGAAGGGCTCTCGTTATGTTAAAGCGATACTGATCGATACATGGGATCAGAGACCTTCATTGCAGGCTCAGTAGACGTGGAACAATGGCGTCATTCAGTGACAACTGCAAGTATTCCTAACTATAAGAACAGAAAAACTCAATATAAATGAGGTTAAGACAAATTTCAATATGTCAGGATAAAATACTACTACAACGCAACGTACATAGCAACAAATCTGGTAAGATCTTCTTTTATTCCTGCCGATAATAGCTGTCATAAACGTAGCGCACAAATGTATTGTTTTAACTCATGTGTACACAGTTGTATGTAACGTTTGATAATTTAACTCTTCCTAAACCAGTTAATCACGTAGTGGACAGCGCATTCCCTTGTCATACCCGAGCGCCCCACCTTGGCAAAGGTAGCAGTTAGTTCTGCGTCAGCTTTTGTTGCAATTTTGGAGCCCGCCAAAATTGTTTCTATCAATTTTATATATTTTGGTGGTATACCCAGAATGTGAAGAGTATTCAACATTTCTTTCCTGTTCAGGTATCAAATGCTTGTTTAAAGTTTACATACAGAATATGTAAATCTATGTATAACTCACATGATTTTTCTTAACGGAAATATATGATCAGAGGTTGAACGGTTACGTGTAGAAACCCTCACTGATATCCACCTACAATTTCTTCAGAGAACTTGGCCGGGCTATTGTTTATAAAACCTGAGAGAACCTTATACGTTACATTCGGTAATGTAATACGTCTGTAATTTGTACATAGTAATTTATTACCTTTCTTACGTACTGACTGCATAACTCCATTCGCCCACTCCTCTGGGATTCTCTCTTCCTTCCAAATAAGCATTAACTGAAAACAATGGTTACCAAACATAGGGAGACACGTTTGCTGTAGGAAGACACCATCCTTGTGCGTGCGCCGTGTGTGTGGACGCGTGTTTGAGTGAGCGCGCTTTCGCAAAAGAGCGCAAAGCATGCTGCGTCGTCATTTACATCATATTTAAGATAGGCCTACGTTTGAACGGTTTTTGTGTATCGCAGAATCGTTGGTTTAGAAACATCCATATTAGTTATATCCATATTATATACATACACATATTTGTGATACAGTAGTATTAGATACATTACTTCTGTTTAATATTCATTACTTTGTATTTATATATAGTTCACCTTCATGAATTTCTTCGCACTGTTAAGACCCAAACGGCAATGAAATATGTGAATGGGAATAAACATCTTTCCTGTGGGAGCTACTCATTCTTGCATACAAGCGAATACATGTCTAATTATTCAGCATTCCTTAAATAATAAACCTAATTTTGTCCGCTACCTATGTACGTTTTAGAGTTCTAATGTCTGTTTCAATTCTAACCTTAAATAATCTCACACTCGACCTAACAAATCAAAATCTTACTCAATTATATTTTAAATTATAACAAAACAGAAAGTATTTTAAGACCTACGCACACACTAGAATAACTCACCAGCATCCAATAACTTAGTACTTAAATTATTGATCCAGCAGCCGGATCAGAGGAGCTTAAATTGCTTACTAACGCTAATGAACTTGGAATACCTCATCACCTAGGATTTGCCGTATTTAATAATAACAAAACAGACGTCGCAACGTGGTTTCTGCTGTCACGACTTAATCGATAAGACATTGTTTCGAAACTAAACTGATCTTAGTTTCTTCGATTACAAATTCAGAATGTTTAATAGAAGTGCAAGAGGTAGAGGTTCGTGGTTGAAGTTTGATGTCACGGTTTGTCAGTAGGGGTTCGTCTTTCAAAGAACTGTAAAAAGTGAAATCACGTTTTCAATAAAATGTTTAAAACAACAAGAAGCTCTATTCTAAGTAAGTAGGAAAGCAGCACCTGCGTGCAATTAGTTTACATGATCATATATACAATAAATTTTGAATGATTCGTGAACTCATGAGCTTTTATTTAACTCATGTAAGGGGTTTTAAAATTACTGAACAAGATACAGTTATGCTTATGGACTGGGGCACGGTCAAGTTACGGTCTTGGGTATTGTTGCGGCAACCTCTTCGGCGGAGACTTATTGTATTGCAGTATCACCTGTAGGATGGACTTTACCGACCAAGGGCTATTTATGATGAAGAACCCAAAACACAGAAAAGAAGAAAGTGGCATAACCAGTGAGCAAGTCACATGTCGTCTCTTAGCTTGTAGACGATGAAATGAAATTCTACCATTACTTTAGAACTGGTAACAAACCAATTCCGTCAATTGTTCTCCACTGATAAAACAGAACTCACAACATAAAACCAGAGTGATCACACTCTTTTGTATAAAAAAGTCCATTGGGTGAGGTGAAGCTAATGTCTGACTGCCGTCAGTGTTCAGACTGCGCCCTCCCTTCCAGGAATGGTCAACCACGATCAAATATCCTCGCCGAAGCTCGCGAGCGGACCGGACCGTGTCTCTTAGGTACTCTCACATTTGTGTCGCTTACTGTATATTAATGTCTGACTGCACCCTCCCTTCCAACCACGATCAAATATCCTCGCCGAAGCTCGCGACCGGACCGGACCGTGTCTCTTAGGTAATCTCACATTGGCGTCGCTTACTGTATATTAATGTCTGACTGCCGTCAGTGTTCAGACTGCGCCCTCCCGTCCAACCACGATCAAATATCCTCGCCGAAGCTCGCGACCGGACCGGACCGTGTCTCTTAGTAATCTCACATTGGCGTCGCTTACTGTATATTAATGTCTGACTGCCGTCAGTGTTCAGACTGCGCCCTCCCGTCCAACCACGATCAAATATCCTCGCCGAAGCTCGCGACCGGACCGGACCGTGTCTCTTAGGTACTCTCACATTGGCGTCGCTTACTGTATATTAATGTCTGACTGCCGTCAGTGTTCAGACTGCGCCCTCCCTTCCAACCACGATCAAATATCCTCGCCGAAGCTCGCGACCGGACCGGACCGTGTCTCTTAGGTACTCTCACATTGGCGTCGCTTACTGTATATTAACGTCTGACTGCCGTCAGTGTTCAGACTGCGCCCTCCCTTCCAACCACGATCAAATATCCTCGCCGAAGCTCGCGACCGGACCTGACCGTGTCTCTTAGGTACTCTCACATTGGCGTCGCTTACTGTATATTAATGTCTGACTGCCGTCAGTGTTCAGACTGCACCCTCCCTTCCAACCACGATCAAATATCCTCGCCGAAGCTCGCGACCGGACCGGACCGTGTCTCTTAGTTACTCTCACATTGGGGTCGCTTATTGTATATTAATGTCTGACTGCCGTCAGTGTTCAGACTGCGCCCTCCCGTCCAACCACGATCAAATATCCTCGCCGAAGCTCGCGACCGGACCGGACCGTGTCTCTTAGGTACTCTCACATTTGTGTCGCTTACTGTATATTAATGTCTGACTGCCGTCAGTGTTCAGACTGCGCCCTCCCGTCCAACCACGATCAAATATCCTCGCCGAAGCTCGCGACCGGACCGGACCGTGTCTCTTAGGTACTCTCACATTGGCGTCGCTTACTGTATATTAATGTCTGACTGCCGTCAGTGTTCAGACTGCGCCCTCCCTTCCAACCACGATCAAATATCCTCGCCGAAGCTCGCGACCGGACCGGACCGTGTCTCTTAGGTACTCTCACATTGGCGTCGCTTACTGTATATTAACGTCTGACTGCCGTCAGTGTTCAGACTGCGCCCTCCCTTCCAACCACGATCAAATATCCTCGCCGAAGCTCGCGACCGGACCGGACCGTGTCTCTTAGGTACTCTCACATTGGGGTCGCTTATTGTATATTAATGTCTGACTGCCGTCAGTGTTCAGACTGCGCCCTCCCGTCCAACCACGATCAAATATCCTCGCCGAAGCTCGCGACGGGATCGGACCGTGTCTCTTAGGTACTCTCACATTGGCGTCGCTTACTGTATATTAATGTCTGACTGCCGTCAGTGTTCAGACTGCACCCTCCCTTCCAACCACGATTAAATATCCTCGCCGAAGCTCGCGACCGGACCGGACCGTATCTCTTAGGTACTCTCACATTGGCATCGCTTACTGTATATTAATGTCTGACTGCCGTCAGTGTTCAGACTGCACCCTCCCTTCCAACCACGATTAAATATCCTCGCCGAAGCTCGCGACCGGACCCGACCGTGTCTCTTAGGTACTCTCACATTGGCGTCGCTTACTGTATATTAACGTCTGACTGCCGTCAGTGTTCAGACTGCGCCCTCCCTTCCAACCACGATCAAATATCCTCGCCGAAGCTCGCGACCGGACCGGACCGTGTCTCTTAGGTACTCTCACATTGGGGTCGCTTATTGTATATTAATGTCTGACTGCCGTCAGTGTTCAGACTGCGCCCTCCCGTCCAACCACGATCAAATATCCTCGCCGAAGCTCGCGACGGGACCGGACCGTGTCTCTTAGGTACTCTCACATTGGCGTCGCTTACTGTATATTAATGTCTGACTGCCGTCAGTGTTCAGACTGCGCCCGCCCGTCCAACCACGATCAAATATCCTCGCCGAAGCTCTCGACCGGACCGGACAGTGTCTCTTTGGTACTCTCACATTGGCGACGCTTACTGTATATTAATGTCTGACTGCCGTCAGTGTTCAGACTGCGCCCTCCCTTCCAACCACGATCAAATATCCTCGCCGAAGCTCGCGACCGGACCGGACCGTGTCTCTTAGGTACTCTCACATTGGCGTCGCATACTGTATATTAATGTCTGACTGCTGTCAGTGTTCAGACTGCGCCCTCCCTTCCAACCACGATCAAATATCCTCGCCGAAGCTCGCGACCGGACCGGACCGTGTCTCCTCTTAGGTACTCTCACATTGGTGTCGCTTACTTTATATTAATTTTGATTATGCTCTCATCGTTCAGCCACCGAAGCATTAGCGTCCCTGTTTAGATGCTTTCATTTATTTTATTATTCCGACAAATGGTAACGTAATTTTATTTTTTGTTTAACAAAAATGAACCAAGAATTATGTAGTCATATGAAGCCGTAAACCGAAATCATAATATTAACAAAAGCTTTTTGAATGGTTACAGTTCAAAAGTAAAACGAAAACAGACACAGAAGAGAATGAAAACAAAGTAAGTTGAAGAGTATAACCCTCACAAACTGAGATTTGGAACAACAAAACAAACTTGAGTATGAGAAGGGGGTGCGATAAAGGTGATAAACTGCAACAAAACCCCGTACTGTCCAACCAGAAACGCGGGTGCGAATTGTGTATGTCCGTGGGCTATTCAGAAGTTAATTTCCGCTTGGTTGATATTCACAAAATGGTTCTCATAGGAACCACAGGAACAAGGACCTTGCGCGGCAGCGACCAGTATACTTTTACACTTCTTTATTTTTGTGCGAATAGTGACCGACGAAACATGGAGCCTGTTAATCCACTCCCTCCAACTGTAAGTCGCGTGGTTGTAGTCGTTGAAGCATCAATTGTTTGAGAGTCCTTTGCGAACTGTGCCCCGAACTGCTGGACAGCGTCGGATGACGAGGTTCTCTGTCGACGGGAGGGCGGAAGCGAAACCGCTCGCTCCTGACGGGATCATGGGGGCGCAAATGGCCCGTTCTGGACGGAATCACTCCGGTCAATCACCGTCGGATGAAAGGTTGACAGAAGATGCTGAGTCGTCAATATAACTACCAGACGGTCGACTCTCTTCTGAAGGGGACTATCGGTACGTGTCCGCGTACTTGAGAACGTACACAGACGGAATTAGCTGACCATCGTGCGCGTGCACATCAGGAAATCGAGACCGTCGAACCGCGGATTAAATCACGGCAAGGATGCCACTGTGTCACCTAGATGACAGTCTGACTGATTATCTAGCGTTTTGACACCAATGGGGATTCATTAACGGCGTCAACTCTTGGCCGGATACCTTGGCGCAGGGTTCTTCAACAAGGCACTGCAAAAGCTGGTCCAACGATATAAGGAGTGTCTGTACATGGTTGGTGATTACGTGCAAATGTAACAGATAGAAATGTATGTAGCTTTCGTACATAACGAAATATTTTCCCATAATTTTGATTTTGGTTAGCTGCCAATCGGAGGACAATTTCCGAGTAGCTATCGTATATGCGCGCTCACACACACACACACACACACACACACACACACATGAAGACACAGTGACGTAACTAGGAGCTGCTCCCAGTGGGGGATGAGACGAGCTTGAAGGTTAGACCCCAATTTTCCTCAGGAAAAACGAGAAATTCAGAATTCTTCCATGTGATTTTATAAATACATTTTATCAATTCTTTGCTCCTCCAATTTTAAGTAAACCGACGTGACGTAGGCCTATAAGAGTAAAAACCTTAAAATATTCTGTTATTAAAATCAAAAGTCATTGCGAATCACTCTACATCTAAGTTTGTGTTCTTAATAAATCTTGTAAAAATTGTGTTTTTGGAAATACAGTATTTTGAAACTACTCTGATTTATTACCCTTTCGGAAATTAATTTAAGTATGTTGTCACAAAAATGTTATAAGAAATTGGAGGCGTTTGTGTTAAAGACCGTTATTTTATGTAAAATCCATCAATAAAGTTGGGAAACTCCTAGTTCACCTGTGTATAGACGACGGATCAAACCATAGAGATGTTACAGAAGTTATGACGTAGAGAAGCCTGTAAGGGAAAGTGTATTTGGCCGAAAAGGATGTAGGTAGATTAATACTGCCTTCACTGTCTGGCGCGTCCGTAAATTTCTTTTTAAGGCTGCAAATACGTACGTTACTTAATAATTTTGGGAGATTATCATTATCAAGAAAACACTAACCTTATTTAATTAACTTACAAACATTGTAATTTCTTTTACCTTTACAATAATTGATAAACCTTATTTCAACACATGCAACTCGCATAGAAATACGCCTACGTTAAGTGATTATCAAAATTTCGCTTACATTTTTAATAGTTTTGGGGGATTGATCTGAGTGATCTTCCACGTAGTTACGGCACTTCTCGCGCGCACACACACACACGCACACACACAGTTTGAAAGATCTGGAAAGCGTGAACGGATCGATACTGAGTAGGCTAATTAGTACAAGGAAAACTAGCACCGTGCCACATCTGAGACATCGTCCGTTATACAGTTTTCAATGGAAACCTAATAACAGGATAAAAGGTAGACGTCACAGACTAGAAAGAGAAAAGAAATGGAGTTAGGAAAAATAAATAGGCTACACGTCTACCGTAAGATTTAAACCAGAAACGGAAACTGCACGAGGTAGCAGCTAACAAGTTGTTTTCAACCCGTGTAGTTTTGGCAGCACACAGAAACTATCAGTGATTTTGTCGAACCGTCGACAAAATCGAGACCGTCGAACCGCGGATTAAATCACGGCAAGGATGCCACTGTGTCACCTAGATGACAGTCTGACTGATTATCTAGCGTTTTGACACCAATGGGGATTCATTAACGGCGTCAACTCTTGGCCGGATACCTTGGCGCAGGGTTCTTCAACAAGGCACTGCAAAAGCTGGTCCAACGATATAAGGAGTGTCTGTACATGGTTGGTGATTACGTGCAAATGTAACAGATAGAAATGTATGTAGCTTTCGTACATAACGAAATATTTTCCCATAATTTTGATTTTGGTTAGCTGCCAATCGGAGGACAATTTCCGAGTAGCTATCGTATATGCGCGCTCACACACACACACACACACACACACACACACACACACACACACACACACACACACACACACACACACACACACACACACACACACACACACACACACACACACACACACACACACACACACACACACACACACACACACACACACACACACACACACACACACACATGAAGACACAGTGACGTAACTAGGAGCTGCTCCCAGTGGGGGATGAGACGAGCTTGAAGGTTAGACCCCAATTTTCCTCAGGAAAAACGAGAAATTCAGAATTCTTCCATGTGATTTTATAAATACATTTTATCAATTCTTTGCTCCTCCAATTTTAAGTAAACCGACGTGACGTAGGCCTATAAGAGTAAAAACCTTAAAATATTCTGTTATTAAAATCAAAAGTCATTGCGAATCACTCTACATCTAAGTTTGTGTTCTTAATAAATCTTGTAAAAATTGTGTTTTTGGAAATACAGTATTTTGAAACTACTCTGATTTATTACCCTTTCGGAAATTAATTTAAGTATGTTGTCACAAAAATGTTATAAGAAATTGGAGGCGTTTGTGTTAAAGACCGTTATTTTATGTAAAATCAATCAATAAAGTTGGGAAACTCCTAGTTCACCTGTGTATAGACGACGGATCAAACCATAGAGATGTTACAGAAGTTATGACGTAGAGAAGCCTGTAAGGGAAAGTGTATTTGGCCGAAAAGGATGTAGGTAGATTAATACTGCCTTCACTGTCTGGCGCGTCCGTAAATTTCTTTTTAAGGCTGCAAATACGTACGTTACTTAATAATTTTGGGAGATTATCATTATCAAGAAAACACTAACCTTATTTAATTAACTTACAAACATTGTAATTTCTTTTACCTTTACAATAATTGATAAACCTTATTTCAACACATGCAACTCGCATAGAAATACGCCTACGTTAAGTGATTATCAAAATTTCGCTTACATTTTTAATAGTTTTGGGGGATTGATCTGAGTGATCTTCCACGTAGTTACGGCACTTCTCGCGCGCACACACACACACGCACACACACAGTTTGAAAGATCTGGAAAGCGTGAACGGATCGATACTGAGTAGGCTAATTAGTACAAGGAAAACTAGCACCGTGCCACATCTGAGACATCGTCCGTTATACAGTTTTCAATGGAAACCTAATAACAGGATAAAAGGTAGACGTCACAGACTAGAAAGAGAAAAGAAATGGAGTTAGGAAAAATAAATAGGCTACACGTCTACCGTAAGATTTAAACCAGAAACGGAAACTGCACGAGGTAGCAGCTAACAAGTTGTTTTCAACCCGTGTAGTTTTGGCAGCACACAGAAACTATCAGTGATTTTGTTACGGTATGAACAGACATTATAAAATAAATTTCTCACATAAAACCTTAATCATAATTTTATCCGTCAACACAGGCCAAGAAGACACTAATGTAGCCGTATATTGTTTATTTTAGTCGTATACCCACTTGGCAGCACATAGTGTTGGGCTATGATGCAGGTGACCTACTTCTAGGCCTGGTGACCTACTGTCTGAATCCTGTCTACAACACCATTGTGAAAAACTGTTTACGTTTAGCTGCAACCCAACAAACTGACAAGCGCTAAACAATTCTTAAGTGGCTACGAAACGGAAGCTGAGATTTAAATTTTATATCTTTACTTCAACGCGCGCGTTCTTTACTTCAACAACATGGATTCTTTGTGCAGGTGCAATATAATCTTCACATGACGACGAATTCTATTTATTTGATGATTTAAAAACGCGATGCCAATACTCCCGGTCTGAGTGAGTAGGGTTAACACTGAAACTGTTGCGAGACAAAAACTTTGAAGTAGAATGAAAGGAGTCACGTTGTCGAAATTGAAAACATACGATACAAATAACGTGTCTCTCTGTATGCAAATTGTCTCTTAGGTTTAGATTAGCCTATCATAGTCACTCACGCGGAAGTCATACTCTTAAATTCAAGACCGACAAGAAAGATAGGCTCTGGTGCGGGAAAGTCACGTGCTCTAGTAATCTGGGCAGGTTGGTTTGAGATCCGGCATTGTAACGCCTATGCACGTGTCTTTATAGATTAAAATTAGAAGTTACCTTAAAATAAAAAATAACAAATCTAAATAACGTTAAATCTTTCTATATGAACGTTAGTTTACTATAACTACTAAAAGTATATTTTGTACTTGTTTTTTAGGAATATTTTTAAAATTCTAAGATATCGTAGTGTTTATTGTTGGAAGTCTAACTACGATACTCAAAGAGAAAAGTTTAGCACCATCTGGAAAATTTTTGAGACTAAAGTGGTTAAATAAAATATCTACAGACTTACGAATGCTCAAAAATCCTGTTATATTTATAAAACATTTTCGTGACAGTGATATTATTAATACAGATAAGTGTGTAGTGGTTAGAGAATTGAAATGCTTTCAAAGGGGAAGACTTAAGTTAAAAGCCGGTGCAATTCCTACAATTTTTAATAATGTTCCAATGTATTTATGTGAGACTCCAAGTTCCTCTAAACCAGTGAAAATTTTGTATCAAGGTGAGAAAGAGGAAACACTGAAAAGGTAGCTGAAGATAGTTTACGGACACATAAAACATATATAGAAGAAAGGAGACTCACAAGTCATAACTCTGAATGGATTTTAATTCATGAAAATGAAAAAAAATTATCATAAATTTAATTTCATTTAATGAAAATCCCCGAAAGATTAACGGTTTTAAAATCTGTTAATGTTTTAGATGAGTTTCGTGTTTTATTGGTGAAGTTGCTAACAGTGTTCAAATTGCAGATGAAAAAAAAATGGATCAACTAAGTCCATAGTTCTATAACAAATTGGATCAAGCTATAGAACTTTTGTCAGGGGTGGGTGCAGTCATGAAAATTTTCAATTGAACAGTTAGAACACTTACACAGTTGAACAGTTAGCTGAATATTCATAATTTAACTGTTAGAACTATATAAACAGATGTGCTATTATTTATTCCAAATCAACACAACCAACAGAATATTTTTCCTTCCACATGTTATTGGACTAACAATGTTTACTTATTAACTGCTTCCAAACAAATTATATTTACAAATACGCTACAAAATTCTTTAATACGCTGGCGCGTCGTCGTTAGTTGTTTAAATTAGGACATGCGCTCGCGCGCCCACACACGCACACACACACACACACACACACACAGCATTCTCCTGAATAATCACTCACTCTCAGACTTATTTGCTTGAAGGACAACAAACGTACATATATCAAATGGGTTCTCAGTGTAAGGGAGGAAAGTCTTATAGGCACACATATTCTGAAACCTGAATTGTATTAGTACTAATACAATAAAGTGCATATCAATAAAGTACGTGTGAAATTCATTTACTAAATGTTTTCCATCTAAAAGCTATTAAAGTAGATATAATTTCATTAAAATATCGACACTATAAAGAAAATTGTCGATCGATAGTAGGCCTACATAGTTCTCGCACCTCTTTCAGCAAAGAAAGAAGTTACTGTATAGGCCTACATCACATTGTGTACAAATGGTTCATGTACTTCGTTCAAACCAATTGTGTTTAAAGCACTATCTCATTTTTGTTTGTTTGCATTGTTATGTGTTTTAGCACTTGACTAAATTAGTATAAACACCAAAATTTCAATATTTAATTTTGATTGAATTTCATGCACGTAATTTGGATGTGATAAATTGTTCACATTATTCGATATTTTTTTCATATTTTTAACATATAGGCCTATACCTCTCGTTCCCCATCTCGCCGACGCACTGTGTGTCTTTCTGTTCCGGAAATTCTATTGTGGTTATAGAACTTCAAACTGATTTTAAGTAGATAATCCACAAGGAGGTTAACGTAGATAAAATTGGAACACGTAATTTTTTTTACATATTTGTGAATTATTCAAGAAGAGCATAGAACAACATTGAACCAAGAACAAAAATGGAAATAAAAAGTTCCGTCAAAGTTTTACAAGTTTTTGAAAAAAACCCAATTAATCAAATTCAGAATAAATTACAGTATTGCAATTAAGCCTACATTAAATTCATAATACATTTTATAAATTAAAATTTGAGTTTGAGTTTGTCTATTGTAATTGCTTGTTAGTGTCGCGCCAACGAATACACTGACGTTAGTTATCGCAATTAGGGGAGTGAGACAACGGGTATTATACACAACAAAAATTATTAAAACAAAATTCATAGACGAAAAAGGAAGAGTGATAATAAGACTACTAATTAAAGAAAAATTAGTAATACGTGTGAGATTAAGGGAAGTCATTATTGACGTTAGGTCATTAAATGTTATTGTACTCGTAAACTTAAGCAAGTTTAAATGTGCAAAGCATAAAGTGTTAAAAGAAGTTACACAAAATGTAACTATTGCCCTTAATTCATAATTTAAAAGCACATCCAAACAAATATCTCGTCTTACACTTTTGATCTCTTGACTATATTTTGCACGAAATTTTGAAGGTCAAATGTTTCACCAACCATCGCCCTTGATAAATCGACATCGAAGAGTTCGAAAAGTTACACACTACGCCGAGCAGAGTGTGTAACTGTTTCGTAGTGTCATGTATGTTATGTGTCATGCATACTTACGAAGCGTCCTCATGATAGGATAAGGATTTTTAGCACCTTATGATGGGAACTTGTTAAGGAAACTACTAAGTCGCAAGACGGATTATATTGAGATAACTAACTGAAAAATATTTCGTTACTAGAAGGCATATTGTAATAGGTTTTGCTCATCATGTATACAAATATTGCATTTTCCATAGACAGATATGAAATATATGCGTACAGATTTCATTCTACTAATCAATTCCGATGTAAGAAACAGAAGCTTTGAGTTAATAATCTTAATATGGGCCTACCGTATGAAGAATCGAGTTCTAATCTGTAAAGTTGGCTTACACAGTCACCACAAAAGTGTTGTAACGTGCAGACTAATTCAAATTTAAACAAATATTACGGAAAACAAAATAATCATAGCGTTTCAGACACTAATTACTTTATTTTAATGTTTTACCCCGTCCACTCAAATACTAAACTGGCATGTGAATTCGCAATACTCTTTCGGTATTTGGTTTTCAAAACTTCGGCAACTTTTTGCACTCGCATATTTATAAGAACTACTATTTTATACCGGCCGTCAAAATGTGAAATATTTGCTGCTGAATAAAACAGGAGTCCCTCGATATATAAAGACGCATTAATAATAAAACCTGACTTCGGCCGTCTTCTGATAAAAATTCAACGGTCGTAAGCCACGTGGAGAGACAATATTAAAACTTCACTAAATAGGGCTTACGATTTTTGCCTGTTTTACCAAACGCAACGTGACACTCTTTCTGGTCACTTAAAAATGCAAAATAGTTACAGAAATGCAAACATTAGAACGGTAGTTCTTTGTTACGGCAACACAAGGAACAATCAAATACGTTACAGAGTACATAATTAAGAATACTGTAAAACTGAATAATGCTGACAATATAGTTCTCGTGACAAGAACCAAACAGGAACTACAAGAGGCGTACAACGGCAATGAATAGTTTTAGATGTCTTGGGTCTCTCTTGACGTGAAAAAAACCAGATGGTAATGGATATTCGAGACAAACTGGCAAACTGGACAAGACAAACTAGATGGGAAATAGCAACTTTTCTTTGCTGCCTATCCCAAAGTCCAGAAATATTTCTAGAACCTCCAAGGTCCAGATTTACAAAACTGGAATGCGGCCAATAGTATTATATGGTTCAGAAGCCTGGACCATGACCTCAGCCCAAGAAGGTATGATCAGAAGATGGGAAAGAAAGATTCTAAGGAGGATATATGGAGGTGTACTAGATACTGGAATTTGGCGTATGAGGACAAACGCCGAATTGTACGATCTATACAAGGGACCGGACATCGTCACAGCAATAAAACAAGGCAGAATTAGTTGGGGAGGTCACATACAAAGAACGACAGAGGAAAGAGCAGTGAAAAAAGTATTCATTGGAGGACCAGGAGGAAGAAGAGCAAGAAGGAGGCCAAGAAGAAGATGGGTGGACAAGGAAGATGAAGATATGAGAAGACTGGGGGGGGGGCAGAAGGTGGCGAAGAGTCGCACAGGACAGAGAGGAGTTACAGCACGCCATTCTGGAGGCCAGGGCCCTTCATGAGCTATACTGCCGTGGAGTAGTAGTAGTAGTAGTAGTAGTAGTAGTAAAACTCGATAAATAAAATAAAACTGTGGAGACAAAAATAAGAATTAGATCATTTGGAAAAGTAACAACTTTCGTCTTGGAAAATAAGAAACATCCCTAGTATTAAAATGTACAGTGGCTCCCAGACCTCGACATATACGAAGGCAAAAGTCGATAACATAGCGACAACGAACAGATCAATGGGAAGGTAAATGATAAACATTAAGATACCAGGTAGGAAACGAAACGAATAACAAAAGTGAAAGCGTTTTAAGTCAGGTAGGAAAACTAAAGTAGAAATTCACCGATTATAACTCCGGAGACTAGGATGAAAGAAAGAATGACATACCGGAACGAATTGAACGCACGTGGTTCAAGAAAAAGATAAAGTAAAATGGATGGTCAAATATTCTGTTCACTTTTCGAAGGGGGTTTGCCGAGGACAGCCTTCATTAAAGCGCGTGCGCGCACGCACGCACGCACGCACGCACACACACACACACACACACACACACACACACACACACAAGTGTAGAGGAATCTCGCCCCCCGCCCGTCGGCATGACTCGCCTACTGGTTGAAGACGAAGTTGAGGCTTATCTCGGCAGCCCGATCACCTCCGAACCCGAGCTCACTTCTGTGGAAGAGGTTACGGACAGATTTTTAGCGCTTCGGGCCCCAGAAGAACCCTGGACCAGACGGTGTTACTAATACCGCCCTACAGATACTTCCGAACCGGGGGATTCGCTTCCTGGTCGACTTGTTCAATGCTTGCTTCCGATTCGCCTACTTTCCTAGGAAATAACGTACGGCTACGGTCACAATGATCCCGAAGCCGGGTAAAGACCTCAAGTTTGCCGAGAACCTCCGGCCTATCAGCCTGCTGTCGTCCACGTCAAAAGTCTTCGAACGACTAGTCCAGCGGCGACTAGTGGATCACCTTCAACGGTTCGACATTCTGGTCACCGAGCAATTCGGTTTCGAGCCGGACACTCCTCGACGCATCAATTGATGCGCTTCGTGGAGACCGTGGCCGAGGCCGGTTTCTCGCGAGAGCAGACCGTCGCCGTTTTCCTTCATGTTCAGAAGGCGTTCGCTCGTGTTTGGCATCCAGGCCTACTGTACAAACTTACGGAGATTCTGCTTCCGGATTGCTACACTCATCTGATTGCTAGCTTTCTTCGGAACAGAACCTTTTGCGTGACAGTTGATAACACCTCGGGGTCCACCTCGACCGTCGTCTTACCTGGCGGACAGACTCCGCACAAGTACCCCGTAAGACCGCCAATCGCCTATATCAACTCCGTCCTCTGCTATGCAGCCTATGACCTTCTATGACCCTCCGCCTAGAGAAACTTATCATCTCCACCTATGTGGTGCCGATGGTTACCTACGGGATCCCCGTATGGGGCTACTTGGCCAAGACCCATAAGCGAAAGCTTCAGTCTCTCCTTGACCGAGGATTAGGCTGGGCATGCAAAGTCCACTATCTGACATCTAATAGAACCATCAGGGAAGCCCTGCGTGTCCGTTCCCCGGACGGCGTACACGGGTAGTATTGCTGATCTGAGAACTCTGTATCACATCAAAGCGCTCACAGCTGAACGCGCGTCTTTGAGTATAACAAAGTGCGCGAGATATAACAAAGATGGTATGAATGTGACGGACTGAGCATTCAAAAGTAATAAAACAACCTCTTGAGTGTTATCAACTGTAAAAATATAGTACCACATGACAATGATTAGTAAGCGTCGCTCCTATGTGTTGATCGGGTAAAACTATCTGACGTTATAAACGTCCTGGTGGACAACAAAGTGCCGGGAAAATTATTACACTATAGACTATTTATACAAAATCACAACTACAGAAGTGCAAGTACGCAATACGTTAACAGCTAAAATGAAGTGCGTAGGTAGAATACGAATAACGAACTCACTCAGCCCACTTATGTTTAATCTAATAACGTTTAACCTTATTGACTCCACGAATCAATAAATAGGTACAAAGTGAATAACCGGCAGATACATATCGTGTGCTATGCAGGTGAAACAGTGTTAACAGAGGATTCTGGAGATAATTTGTAGAGATTTCTTCATAAATTCGCAATAACAGTAACAAAATATAACATGATAGTCCTAATCGACAAGACAAAGTCAATGATAATTTCAAAAGATCCAATCCGATGTACACTGAAAATTGGAAAGAAAGGTATATAGTAGGTCATGGACTTTGAATATTTACGTACAGACACACTAGTAACCAAAATACCTACGAGGAAGCATGGAGACAGTAAATGAAAAGACCTCGTATTTCATTACCAAAAGGACTTCGTATAAAATAAATACCTAAGACTTGAAGGTAATACTATACAGGGTGATAGTAAAACTAGTGCTGACGGAGCTGACGCGTGCGCTAACACTAGTAAAACAAATCGACTGTTACAGACGATAGAGACGAGTGCACTCAGAGCAACTATTGGAAAAACGAGACGTGATACAATACGAAATAGTGACATACGGTGGCAGCGTCAAGTAAAGGAATTAGTCAAATTTGTCACAAGGTGAAAAAGGGAATGGAATGTCTATACTGGGAAGGCAAGCGACGATAGATTAATAAAAATAGTGCAAAATTCTACAGGGTTGGGAAAACGGAATTGTACCCGACCACAGAATAGATGGACGGGGGACTTGGAATCTACTTCTAGGGAAGTAGGGAAGTAGGTTACGTATCCCTTTGATACGTAAGTAAAAACAGGTAATTAAACCTATATAAAAGTAGAAAAAGAAGAAGCTATGCATTTGTTAGACTTGTTTTCCAAAAAACTTCATGCACGGCTGAGGAAAACTGCTATCGTGAGAAAATTAGGTAGCCGTATAAGGTTTACCTTACGTGAACCGATGTGTAAAGCGTGAGTCACTAATGACATTCCGCTGGTGTCTGTGTGAGGAATAAAGAGAAACATGCAGTGGTCCCAGCAATATTATTCACTTACTGAAGATCTACTCTATTGAGAAACTATGAATAGCTCATTCTGTATTATGTATTTGTGAACAAGTATTTTTGTATTAAGTACACAAATATTCAATAACATTTGTAAGCATTTTACTGAATCGAATGTCGATACGTTTCCACCTTGAATGTCACCGTCATCCACAGTCTTACACATAACAATAGGAAACGTTGTACGATATGAGAATATAGAAGATATATGATACGAGAAGGTCGCTGATGATCTTAAAGAGATACTTCCGTCACCACCGGTCCGTTGGCAAATAGAAACTTCATAAAGTCAAGCCGCAGAAGTTGACTGTCATTCTCCTTTTTCAATAACGGAACAGTTGACTCACGTCTGGATGGACACTTTCATTGTATGGTTAAGTAGCGTTTATAAGATGTCTTAACATTTAAATTACTCATTAGAGAAATGGCAGTGTACGAAACAGAAGGCGGTTTGACAAAACTGTAGTAGCATCGCAGTTGTAGTTAACCGGGCTTAACTGTGTAAAAGCGAGTACGAAACAAAGCAACCTACTTTAAGAACAATGAAATAAAACAATAAAGTGAAGAAGTCGGATCATAAAAGTGAGTGCATGTTAGTGACCATTAAAAGTACATTTAACGTCTAGTACGAGCAGTACTGGTGTTACATACTAAGTTACTAGGCGCAAACAGTACAAGACAAGCTGCGTGGTCTACCCAACTTTATGTAGACGGTCGTTAAGTAAATGGACGAAGTAAAACTACACAGTTAACGGAACGGAGAAATTGGTCCAAAAACCCGTGACCCGACTTAAGCGTTAGTCTTACGCCAAAGTTGAATTATTTCCCTTCAGCAAGTCGCGGCGGCAAGAAAAGAACATATATGGGAACGTTATACAACTGGCGTTCCTTGTTCCAAAATTCATAAATTGTTACAAGAAGCGGTACAAATATTAGTCCACACGAAACAGAGAATAATACGTCACTCTCTGATCTCCTTTTCTCCATTCTGACAATCTCCCGACGCTCCATATCGGCGCGGCGTATACAGCGTATGCTTTTGAGCGCAGGGAGCCTTGGAAGCTGCTGCCCTTTGTATGCTTCATTGTGGTGACTACGGTTTTAGCGTACGTCGGCATTAGCTGTAAAGTATCGATTTCCTTGTTGAAACACATCTTGTCTGCAATACACTTTTGCTTTTTTGTGTATACGTCCATACGGTAGTACTAAATATTCTACGCTGGCGTAGGCTTTTCAGTAATACAATACACTACTTACGAAAGAAAGAACTGTTCTGCGAACAGTTTAAGAAGTCGGTAATATGTGTCAAGCAAAGTATTTCATGCGCAATGGCACTGGAAAAACGTAACGAAAAACGATCAAAATAAGTGATGAAAACTCTACATAAACGTATGCATTTTATATAACTAATATTTTAATGTCAACTGCATTAAGTTCTTTTTCGTTCGTAATGTCGAATCTTACTTTTTATTTTTTGCACACATGTAATACGTTTTCACACATGTAATACGCTTTCACACATGTAACAGCTCGCTTCTTCACAGATGTCCCACAATGCGTCGCCCAAAACGTGCATTCTTGAAAAGCAAACCGTGTCAATCCATCTTCCTTCTTTATCAACGTCCTTCTTGTATTCCCACGTCCAGCGAGAAACGTCCTGCCTCTCCTGCACATTAACACTCCTGCTGTGATCTTATTGCTTTCCAACTTAATTTCTGTCAACCGCTTATCCGCCTATTCCTCGTATGCATATAGCCTAATAATGCTAAAAGCCATAAATTTATAAAATTTGAGTTGTGTTTCTCTACTTCACTCCTTATTCACGATTCTCCTTTTGTATTACTGAAGAAGAATGAAACTATTTTCTATTACTAATCCTTATCAAATGTGTAATGAATATTATAACATGTCGTCCAAAGTAAGTCTTGACAGACTTCACTTACTATAACACATAATATATTCTTCAAACTTATTTTAAGGTAGACGTTTCTTGTAGCCAAGAAGGTAAATACAAATAATAATTTCTAATAGTTAACAATAAATCAAATCATAAATTGAGTATTATTAGAGACAGTTTATCATTATAATGTTTTGGCTCCTTTATGTACACCAAAATAGTTTAGAGAAAAGAGGATAATAATCTGCTCTATGCTAGTCGTACGCTTACAAAGGAGAAAGGCAGCGGTCTGTAGTAACACATTTCACTATTACCTAAAGGTATTAATTTCAGCAGAGCGATTCGGTAAGTGCACTTTGGTATTATGGAGCTGCTTATATGAAGCCGGTTCCACCAGATTTATAACCGAACACTATACCGAGCCGTGAATTTCTGTAAACTGTTCTGTTCACAATGACTACGGAATAAAGGTAATATACAATGAATTTTTGTTAAAAATGTGTTCGTAGTTAAGCCATGGGTATTCTGAAACTCACAGTAGCTACAACTGCCCTACAACACAAACAGTGTGAACATTATTCAGCGGGTGTACCAGACAATTAAGACAGAGCACCACATTATACAACAGGAAAGCAGCTGAGTTCTCTACTTTCGCGCGATAAAGCACGTTGCTGGTAATCCATAATCTCCAGAAGTGGGTCAGTTAACTGACGGTTGATTGACTACGTCTGGTCTAACATTGAGTTGGCGCTAGAATTACCTCCACTGACAAAATTAAATTAAATTTAAAATTGCATTGCTTATTGTATACTTAAAGAACAATTTAGAAACAGGCCTAGAATTAGAACCTACGAAAAGCATACGGAATTACAATGTTCGTTTAGAAAATTAGCAGAACTGGAAATTGTGAGTCAAGAGAATAAACTAGGTACAGGTCGGGCAAGCAGTTTTTAAATATATACAAAAGGGTATACTAAACATTCTTTTAAATAGCCTACGTACATTGGCTCGGTTTTAAAACAGTGGAACCTATGTGTCAATCCTGTAGAAATTGAACTGGAAAGAAATGGTTACACGAGTTTTAATTAGGTGCTGATCACTCGTTGCTGACCGAGTACTCCGTCCATAAACTCAATCAGGTTTGTATGGATTACATTATAAAAAACATTGATGGAAAACCAGAATTTTCGTAAACTTTAATTCTATTAAGTAAGATACGCGCTTTAATTATCTTAAATGTGACATGGATGTTACATACATAAATAATGAGCTTAGTAAGTACTAGTTCATTTGTGGTACGATACGACGAGTTCGCAGAGGGAAACAACAAACCAGACTTGATAAAGATTTTTAAAAGTCATGTGGTATCAGTTACGCTATACGGTAGTGAATCTTGCTTCCGAGGCAAAGAGATATTAGTCGTGACCAAGCAACGGAAATGAACTTCTTGCGAGATGCGCGCGAATAGACAGACGAAACGGAATAATATAGGCGAAACGGAATTAATATGTACCATTGAAGTCTGATATTTTTCTGTTCAGATAAAATGTAGGAATATAGATACATATAGACAAACTATATGAATAGGGCACCTTGACGACAGAGTTCCACAGGCAGAAGTCTAGGAAGACTAAGGAAGCGATGAGACTAATTTTGTAGCGGAAAAGGTCGACAGGCTATTGCGCTGATGAGGAAGAAAAAGAAGACAAATCCTGAGTCACAAACTGCGCTTAACTTTCGTCTATTAAGGTATTTTGAGAGTTGCTGAAAGTATTGATTGTTGAGAGTACAATGCTATACAGAGTAGAAACGTGGCCGACGAACATACAAAATCAGAAGAGGTTAATTTCAGCAGAGATGGTCTACTGGCTAGAAGAACTAGGATGGAAAGAGTGAGGAATGAAACGGTCAGGCAAATAATGGAAGTGCAAAACACTGTTGTGGAAGTGATAGAAGGAAAGATATAGAGGTGCTACGGGCATCTCAGAAGAACGGAAGAAGGATGAGTCCCAAAATAGTGGCAGAATGGGATCGAGAGTGAAGATAAAGGAGGAGAAGCCCAGGAAAAATACACTGACTGTATACATACAGAAGGATATAGACAAGTATAGCTTCCAATTAGAAGATGCTGAAGATACAGATAAATGGGGAACTATTATTAAAGGAGAATGACTGGGAGTAGCGTACGTTTAATGTATAAAGTAATATATTTAATGGTGTTGAATATATAATATATGTCATCTGTCTGTGTAGTGGTGTAATGGTAAGGAAAACCCTTGGTATTGAGGAAATTCTCAAATTTTGTGTAAATCAGAATTTACCGTTAGCTGATAATAATGATATATATATATATATATATATATATATTGTCATTCAGTGCAGTACGTGTTTTTGATATACGTCACGCAATGCAAAATACACATACACTGGTCTGTTTCACAAGTTGGTAATAAAAGTTATATTGCATAATAAATATAATGTTACCCATCCGCATAGAAAGTTAAACTAAAATAAAATAAGCACAAATATAAAAAAAGTGTATGTTTTAAGTTTGTAAGTTTATATTAAAGTTTAATATAACAAAGTTTATAAACTAAGCATACCTGTATATAGTTTATAGCACTATATACATAATTACTATCAATATTGCATTATTATCAGTTACTTAAAAACGCTTAAAATGAAATTGAAATCACGCGAATGATATAGCACAGAAACACAAATAGTAGTCGTTACTCTTCTATACTATGGAAATTGATATTGAAGAATTTTATTTGTCAGAAAATCAAATTTTCGCTAACATACGACTTGCTCCATGCTTCTTGAGCGTCAGCGTTCTAAGTCAAAGCTTCAGGGTCTTAAATCTAATACCGGTACATCTTGCGTATTATAAAAAAAATCGTAGTCAATATTTTGTTTTTAAAAATATACTAACTGTAATGTAACAGAATTATAATTTAAATATAATACCATAAAGCTACAATGCACAACAGAACATAATATTTTGTGCAGGAGTATAAGACGCCATGTCATAAGAGGTGAGAGTCTTAAAAGGTAAAATGGAATGTACATATTTAAGTGCTCACAAAACACATACAGCTTATAAACAATGAGTGGTATGTGCCATGTATGAGTGGAACAATACTAGAACTGGTGTGACTATCTAGGTATATTGTCTCAGAACTTACAGGGGATAGCACTACACTATGGACCAAAACGGAAAATGTTTATAAGTAATTTGGGAATACGGTGGGTACCCGAGTCTAATCATTGGAAATGCAAATAAACTTCGAGATGAACATTACATATAGTATATTCTTTCAACAAAATAATTAGAACGGTTAATGACACACCATTAATAATGCCTTCATATAAAGTTCAGTAGCAAAGAACTGTTTTCCGTAACATACGGTGTAACATTTGCCACAGTGGAAAGTAACGAAAACCCTCTCAAGCTTATATTTGCTTAAGTACAATTGGATGATAAAAGTCCACGTATTTCACAGCGCAAAATATACAATGAAGGAGAGAATTGTCACCGACACACACTTTTTATAAAAAACAGATCGTGATACAAAAAAAAAACGTACAGGTAGATGAACTTAAAAATAATATATGGGTATAAAAGTTAGCTAACGAAACAATCTATTACTTTAGTAAAACGTTTGTTGAGTTACAATGATACGTTGTTTAGAAATCCGAGTCAACTGAAGTGTTCAAATGCAAACGTTTGTAAACAGTGATATTCAAAAAAAAAAAAAATGTTCACGGGGTGAGGATAAGAGTTGAAAACGTCTTTCTTTAAAAATTTAATGATAAGAAATGAGATAGGTATTGAAATAAAAGAATAATTAACATTATTTTAAAGAGAAAAAAGAAAGTGAGAAATCACTTGCTAATTAATAATGAAGTATTCATTTTGTCACTTTTTGTACTTGCGTCTTAATGTTTTGATAGCTTAAGTTATGTAAACGTTTACCTTAAACTTTTATTATTTCCAAATTGTACTGATTAAAAACTTCTGTATTCATTAAACAGAACACTGGAAGGAGTGAAAAATTTATAAACCGCTTATTGTTTTAAAGTATGTAAATATTATTCTTGAAATTATAATTCGTAATAGGCTTAAACAAAACTTGTTTCACGATCCTGTTTCAGGACGATCTGTTTTCTGAGATAAACAAAAAGTTACCTTTTTTAACAATTACAAGGGTGTTATAAAGGCTTGAACTCGTTGAGAACACGTTTAGAAGAATACGCTGATTTTTCTATTTTGAAAGGTAAGAAACTCTGCAAAACAAATGTTTTTTTCACTCAACATATAACATTAACCATAACAAATTTGATAGTACTTATTAGCTTTCCAGTCAGTTCCTGTTCAAATAAACAGATTTATTACATGTTGTGGGAAATTTCTCAGCAGAGTTTCAAGTTGTAAGTTATCAAAGAGAATAAAAATCGATAATGATAAGAGAAGGAATATAGATAATTAAAAGAACAAGTTACATAAAATATTGTAGAAATAGATAGAAAGAGCGTGTAGAGAAACTATCACACAACGTACAGATAAACCCTATGGCAGAAGAAATATGGAGAGTCCATGGAAACGGTTGAAAGGTCTACGAAGTCGGAATGTTCAGTGTGCTTAACTTCGGAAGTGAAGAAGATGAGTAAAAGTAATAGTGATTTTTACTGACTGCTGTGTGCACGCTTGACTATTCACCACTTGTGCGAACACTGGGATTTCTGAGGTCGAGGAAATGGCTCCATGAAATAAACCAAGGTAAATGATCTAATCACTCTTACTGTGCATACTATATACGGCCTCCACTACACCAGGAGGGCAGGACTTCCCGTCTCTTTTCAGGATCACTACTCCACTCCTAATTCCCATTGCATATTTTATTCAGTTCTTCATCCACGTATTCCGTCTACCTTTTTCTTTCTCTTTCTCTGGGCATAGACTATACGGATTTCCTCCATGCGATACCTCTAAACATAACCGGTAGCGTTTCAAAATAAATAGCAGAAACCGACTGTGTTGTAAAAGATAAGACAACTTTCGGACACTGTACCTGAACTACAACCTGTCACTAAACGTCTCCTACAGGATAAGGAAGAAATAAATTAAGGACTATGTGAATACAAATGTAAAGTAAAAAAAAAGACAAAAGACCTGAACACTGCTCTAACTCCACATTTTGTTCAGCAAGAAAGGCATTGCCTGAAGAATCTCAACAGGAAAAGCAAAATAGCACCACCTCTAGCACTAATTTTAGTCGGTTGTATGAAATAATACTACAAGATGTTTACCCCGGTTGACGAATTCTGATTAAAACTACTGAATGAAAACATCATTTAAATAAATGGAACAAATATTAGAACAAATGGAAGGAAAACGTTACAACAAAGAATTATATGAGGCAGTATGAGAAGCTAGTCAAACCGAACCGATTCAAGGTTATAGATACAAATGCTACATTATTAGTTTAATTAGTCTAGTCGTTGAAGAAGAAGAGAGCAAATAACAATATATAAAGGTAAACAGATGATTAAAATTTAGTAATGTAAGCAAAAGGAAACAACCTATTCATGTGATTATGCTAATGTTTGATAAGAAAAAATATATTGTTCAATTTTGACTATTAATTCAGGCAGGACGCATATAAGGTCACCAAGGTATTGCAATACAAGACGGAGGTGCAAAGCGTACAGCGAAATATTATCTAAAGGTTTTCATGAAACCACAGTGGCTCAACCAAAGGTGACCTTCTCTGTGGTAAGGAACACTCAGCGACTCTAGAGGACGGCGTGTAGCCGGTAACGCAAATTTTTGTGAACGTTGAAGTGAATTTCAACGATAGGCAGTCAGGTCGTTAGGACGTAAAATAAACATATAACAGACGAACACAGCAAAGAACTGCGACCCCACAGAAGGGACATTGAGTAAAAAGACAAGCATTGAGTAAAAAAGGACATTGAGTAAAGGACATTGAGCACAAAATTGATTAAGTCTTAATAAAAAAAAGTGTGACCCATCAAAACGAAGGGATTGACCGACCCTTGCAGTTTGTATTAGGAAAACCGGACCAGTTTGTTTATTTTAAGCTTTTGATAAATGATTTAAAGTCGTCGATGGAGCACAGCAATAAGAGGTCTATAACAGAAACTTGTAACACACTTAGAATTATGTCGTTGAATGTCGATGGACTTCCGAAACGTCAACAGAAATACATTCTAGCCTACGCATAAAAATACGAATGCATTCCTATTTCTGAAATACACATCACTAACAACTTCAAAAGGATAATATATCATATCAGCCACCCTGACAAATCATAAAAGCGCAACAGAGTGGTAACAACTAGAAAATCACTTAAGTCCGATTACTTAAGGATGATGGGGGAACGTGTGGCTACATCCATAAAAACAGAAAGAGGATGATTACGGTATGGAAATCAGACAAAAGAAGAGGATACAAAACAAATATTTAGAATACGTTGAATATTCACTGTATATTCGTTTCTCTTAAGCTGTATGTCTTAACTAGACGAGTAAATTGCTCGTGTACCCGTGTAGTTACGTAACTACTGGGGAGCATCAGGGGCATCAATCCCCCCTCCCAAAGAGCTTTAACAAATTTCAGCAAAATTCCATAATCTCTTAAGATCTGTTTATAAACAGCCGCCAGTGTGTTAAAGTAATGCTTATAAATAATTGTCTAAATGAAAGAAATTACGATATTTGTAAATTAATAAAATACTATTTTTAATAAGAGAGTTACTCAAAATTTGGTTAATAACGTACGTTTTGTAGCTTTACGTATATTTTATAAAGTTATATGGGAAGAAGCCTTTCCTCATTTGTCCTGAGGTATACGGGGGGGGGGGGGTCCAACTTAGTCTTATCCCCCCCTCAAGACCAGCTGCTAGTTACGCCACTGTACCAGTGTAACTATATGAATGAATGAATATGTTTGAGCGCGCAGGAGTAACCGCACTAGTCAAGACATTTGTCTTTATACGCTACGTTTGATTTGTCTTTATCAAACGGGCAGTGCACACATTTTGTAATTTCTCACAGTATCAGGATGACGAGCACAGCTGATCCTTACGTAGACGTCAGTGCACTTACCGGGTGCTTAACCTACTTGTCGACTGCGACGTCAGTTGATCTCGTGGTTTCAGCATCGATTTCTCTCTAAATAGTATTTCAGACATGGTTTTTGTTTTAAGGCATCACCAATAAATTAAGTAAGAATGGGGTCTAGTAGAATATTGGCTAACCAAATAAATAGTCTTAGCCAAAACAAAATCTTGAGAATTTTAGAAAGTGAATTTTTTTCAGAAAATATTATTATTGACACTATTAAATTGCACTATTCTGTTACTATTACTATTACCATTGAAGTTAGATGTATTTATATTATTATTATTATTATTATTATTAGTAGTAGTAGTAGTAGTAGTAGTAGTAGTAGTAGTATTATTTCATTTCTTCTATTATTTCAACGTTTCAAGTTTATTATCACACACACACACACACACACACACACACACACACACACACACACACACACACACACACAATATTAATCAAATTTTGGTGTTTCTCGTGTTGAACGCTCCAACTATCAGCATTTTCGGACAAACCAGCGCTGTTTAGAACTTGGTGTTTTTTAAAAGTTATAAAATTCTAAGCAATCCATTTGAAAATTTCAGAGAACTTAAGAATCCGAGCGAATGTGTTAGCTTCTAGCATGTATTAGGCCTGCCGCAGACCATTGAATTTTCATAGATGAGAGTCATCTTTCTATGTTAATGTTGTGAGACGACATTTCCATTAAATAATTACATACTTTTAGAAGTTCATCATACTGTTATCACACTCTCAACTGAAAATTCCTCACTTTTTGTGGCTAATTTTTGTCTTTCAGATCTTTCCTTTGTTATCCTCATCCTCGAGCGGGAAATGCATAAAATAAATATTTTAGATCCAGATCAAGTGTGTCCTTACTGGAAGTCCTTAATCTGGAAGTCCTTACCCTGAACACTGGATTAAGCGTTTACAATCCTGAATGATCCCGGATTTTCGGTTAGTTTGTTCACACTACAAGAAACTGTAGCCCATCAATATCCTGGGTTGAGGAGAAGAAGAAGAAGAAGAAGAAGAAGAAGAAGAAGAAGAAGAAGAAGAAGAAGAAGAAGAAGAAGAAGAAGAAGAAGAAGAAGAAGAAGAAGAAGAAGAAGAAGAAGAAGAAGAAGAAGAAGAAGAAGAAGAAGCAGAAAGTGACTTCGCAATGAGTACTGGTACTTTCAGTATTATCAAAAAGAACACATAACATTTTTCTGCTTAGATCTCTACTTAGATCAATGAAATCTTTACGTAATCATTTAATTCCGTAAAAATAATGAGGATTCTACATGCTTCATTATAACTTATAATTAATAATTTGGAGCCTAGTCTTTAAAATGCCCTGGTCTATCTCTTTAAAAATACGTAGATTATGAGACTGGAGTAGCGATCTACTCGCAGTGAATCTAAATGAGGTTCAAGAAGTATTCTCGTTTGGGCTTTACATAAATTGCACAGCGAGATACGTGGGGTTGCTGAAATTAGAACAGGCCTAAATATACCGGCGCATGCACACCAAAGGTCATGCAACAAATAAACCCTACTGATTTTCCTGCATTACTGTGTGCTTTTTTGCGCAAACCGTTTACTGAATTAAAATGAAAGAGAAACAACCCCGAATAGGAAACGATAACACGCAAGCACAAAAAAATACAAAAATTAAAAGGGAATAACATTGCGACACAAGTGTTGTGTAGAAGCGAAACAGAATTATGAAGTGTTAGACGACGTGTTACAGACTTCAAGTAAACAAAGAACAGACGTGTTGCTGTCGGCGCAAACAAGTCATATGAAAATGTGCCAATAAAATTTCTCTCTATCGCGGTTGTTTACATGTAGAAAGAAACCCTTTCCCTTGTAGTAAACATATCTAATGCCGTGGACCACTGATTACATTTCACATTCTAATTGATGCTCAATTTCAACATTGCGTTCTTTATAACTGTCTGTTTACACAATTAGGAAAAGTGTACGCGTATTTCAAAGAACGTCTAAGTGTCTGTGTGGGCACTATAGTTTAAACGTGGTCGTACTGCACTGAAGACGATCGCTGCATGGACGCCGAAAAATGCAACTCCAAATTAGGGATTCAGCTTGCAAAAAATTGTTCACACCAAGCTTTTGAAGTAAAATAAAATAAACGTCTTAATGTGAGATACATATGATGTCAGCCATTGTATGATTTTTTTATGATATCTGAAGTTGTTGCACTTTTTTGGACGTCCACTGCATTGTCCTCATTGCTTGCATGACCACGTTTAAAACAATTTTTTTTTAAGTGCAGCATCTCTCAACACATTTACTACTTTCCTTTTGAACTCTATTTGGTTCAAGACGTTTTTTAACAAACAGTTCAATTATAGGGCAATGTTTGATTTTATCCATTTTATAAAACACGAGAGACACGTAAAGTTCGAAACCTGATAAACAAAGAAAAGTTCGAGAATAAATGTCAAAATTAAGAGATGTTTACAAGGAATATGAGTCTTATAACACGCGAAAAGACGTTCCAACCAAATAAAAAAGTCCGTATAGAAACGAATATGTTTGATAAAGATCGGCATCGGTGTATTCTCACAGTGCATAGTTGTACAACATTTTTCTTTAAAATTCCCAAGGGCCTTAATTTTTAACAGATTCCAGTAAATAGTTTATAAAAATACTCACAAATATTTCTGAAAACATCTTGTGGAATTTTTAATTTCCACTTCAAAATTTTATTATTATGTCCCACCTAAATGGTTAAGAAAGGTTTTAAAAGTTAAACGCGATAGAAAAGATGCCCAACACAATACTACAAAACCTGTTAAATAATCTGAAAGGTTTATTAGAAAAGAAAGGCTTATTGTACTCTCGGACTAGGATATAAGAGGGAATCCAGTAAGAGTGACTTTCGGAAACTTTTAATTTCCTATAAATTGTCTGAAGTGTGGTAGGATGTGATTGATCTTACGAATGTGAATTTCGCTCTGAAAGGCGCTTAAAACGTTTTTAAACAATTTATTTGTGACTATTAAAAAACTTTACTTGAATACGTTAAAATCTGAGGGGTGTAGAGAATTTTGAACATAAACAAAAATGTTTTTCTGGATCACTGTAAGATGGGTCAGAAAACAAATAGAATCTACTATCAGCTACTAACATCGGGTGTCATAGAGTGAAACGTATGCCAATAAAATGCCTCTATCGCGTTTACCCTTTCTCTACAGCAATAAAAGCATGTAAAAATTCTTTGAAGCTGGAACCACAGCATACAGAAATCCTTTAAAGCAGCATCTAACAACTTGATACACAAAGAGCTATAAATAGCAGAAAATGTTGTGTAATGGTACAAACAATCTACATGGTATCGATATTATTCGTACATTGCTAATACTACACCGACGATTATAAATATTGGTGGCCTTAAATAAAAATAGATCAATGGGGTTTTTGGTTTTATACATTTAGTGCAATTAATGATTTTAGTGACTGTTTTTGTTTATTGTGAATACTTCGAAATAGGTTACTAGAATTGTAAAGAAGCTTTGTGGAATGAAGTGTGATTTATATAAAAGTTTATAATAAAAATTGCGATTGTTTTATTGTTTCTGATGTAGATATAGTTTTACTAACTCGCTACCTGATTAAAAGAACATGTTTATTTCTGTGCTACGCAAACGTCGAGTGCCTACAGAACACAGTTGTCGCAATCACGATACTACGAATGTAAACAAGATAATCCATTCAAACGATGAACCCAAATATTCGCCGTGTAAACGCTATAATAATTTTATAGCTAAAAGATTAAAGCACTACTAAATTTTGGTCCCCGTTGTGTAGATACTTAGGGTATCATACTTTCTATTACCCATCATATATTACCCATCTATCATCCAGGTATCATACAGCTCTCCATAGTACAGGTACTTAGGGTATCATAACTCCAGCTACCCGTCACGTAGGTGCAAATGAAACTTCCAGCTCTATATTGTTATCCGGACATCGCCAAAACTTCCTCCTCGGCCAACCTCTCACTCTCTTCCCCAATATGTTTCTTTAAAAATATTTATAATGTATGCATTAAGTTTGAACACAAATCGCGTACAACAAAGTAAATTCTATTTTCCTGTTGGCATAACTTTTATAGTTTTCTTTCCCCTTTTCTTCATTAACGAACATTAAAAAATTTTATTTTTGTGACCGGAAACGTTTATTTTTATTTGTAAATTAATTTCTTTTTATTTTCATTAGACTAGCTTTACTTTATGAAAACTAACGCTCTCAATTTGAAAATATAAACATTATTTTAAAGGTAAAAACAAATATAGTTTTCTTATTATAAAAATTAAATAAAGGAAACTTCTAGAGATGTTCCTTGTTCCTTGTTCCAGATGTTAAGTGTTCGGTCCACAGTTAATTCGAACCACTCGCCGCCTACGTACGTTCACCCTAAAAGCACAAAGAGTACGAAGAAATTACGTCGTTAATTCAACGACTACATCCGACTCACTTTACCTGATTAAACCTTAACGTTTTCTTCATTACACACGTAAGCCCAGCAGCTCTCTTCATAAACTTGACTTTTGAATACCAGTCGGTTCTAAGCCGTGAACGTTATACCACACACACCGTCTGCGTAGTAAAGTAACAATTACAAGACTTCGTTACTGAGCAACGATTTAGTAACGTGACGTTATGCCTGCCACACTGTGAAAATGCTGTATACTCCCTTTGCCAACAACTATGTGGCCGGACTGGATCCAAAGTGGGTCTAGCACATTTCTTATGTGGATAAGATAGGAGAAATGCATAGCTTACATGACACTTGTGTTCGCAGCAGCATGACGCAACTTTCTTGTGCTGAGAGCCAAATTCCCGACCCAACTGCGCCTTCCGAGATATTGCCTGACTATTCTCCTTACATCTCGAACCTATACATTATTAAACCATACAAGTACCCTTGCCTACATTATCATTGCCGGCTGTTACGTCTACGAATTGATTTTATGTGACGATATTTTAAAAAAAGATATTAGCGAAGGTTCAACTCAATTGTATTAGTGTTAACTCTTTTAAGTTAAGTGTTTGACTCTTTAATTGTGTTATGACTGTTTTAATTATTTAACTTGGTGTTAATGTTCTTGTACAGTGACTATTAGATAATTGTATAATTAAAACTACTGTAATACGTGTGTTATTTTAAAAAACAGGTAATACAAATTATGAGTATTGTTATTATTTCTTTAGCGTTCAATAATTGATTCCACTATTGCACAGTCTTGATCAGTGAGACATTTAAGTTACCACATCAGCCCATTATAAAATTCTACGAGCAATAAATATATCTACCCGACTAGTATAAAGCAGGATCATAACAATTTGGAAGATATTCAAATCATATATAATCTATGGACAAAAAAATTGGCTCTTAGCAACGAAATATACTACTGGAGATAACTTGATGCCTTATAAGTTGATTGAAGTGATATTCACGTTTATTTTATTTGAGTAGAAACTATTAGCAGAGAAAAGAAGAGCTAGGTCAACCTGGTAGCGAATACCAGCACCCGACAATAGACCAAAGAACAATCTCAACTTAGCAACAAGATAAAATTAAAACTCTGACAATACTTTTCAGAAATAAGTTGGTAAACTGACTAGACGGGAGTCAACTCCATCTGGAAGCCCATAAAACACAACAAGAAACCCATAACGTCGGCACCTCCAACACGTAGATATTCAAATCGTCCTGGACCATGGGCCAAAAGTGACAAGGGCAAAGCCAGTTGCTGAATATCTTTCAGAAGTCTTTACTCCACACTCGACCATACAATACAATGTTCACGACCTCGAAGTGGAACTTGTTCCTCGAAGTGGAAAGGTCTTGCCTTTCCATACCCATTCAAGTTCGTGGCCGCCTAAAGTTATTTATCGCAAAAGAAAAAAATTAATGAAATCAATAAATCAAACAAGAAAAAGATACCGGGGATCGACATTATTACTGCCAGGATGTTGAAATAATTGCCAAAAAACGGACGCAAGAAGCTTATACACGTTTTCAAATCTATTTTACGTCTAGAATATTGGCCTAAATCACTAAAAACCGCTCAAATTACATTGATAACGAAACGCCGGAAAAAATCTTGCGGATGTTTCATCTTGTCATCCAATCAGTCTCTTGCCAATAATTGCAACACTATTTGAAAAACATGTTTACTGAAGAATCGCTAAGGATCTAATAGACCAAGACTGCATCCCTGATCATCGTTCGGTTTCCTCCCACTCAACAATACAACAGTGCCATCGAATGTGGCGTTTATTTCATCTAAATCGATCCAGTCGTTCTGATTGTACTAGGAATTTTAATGAAAACGTATTTAAACTTTTATGCTTTTGGATAAGTAAAACTGATTTCATTGAGATCAACATCAAACTGCTACTTTTTAATTCCTAAACTTTCTAATTTTAATGTGATAAGTCATTAATATAATGTGGTATAAAATTGTATTTAATGTAATGTCTAATGTTTTGGTATTATTCTTGATAAACTCTTTACCTCCTACACGAATATCCCAAATCTTTTATACAGTTGGCGTTTATGATTTTGTCATAGTAATTATACCTTCAACAAGCGACGCGAGTTCTCAGTTTTGACTAGACCGTTTGGCATATGGCTGTCTAATTGAGGTATGTCTCACTATAACGTTTGAACGCATCAACCGATTTCCGTAAGACTTGCCGTGCGTATCCTTTCTTTGATTTTACAGTATCAAGTCGTTTTGAGACTGATCCCTCGAAAAATAAGGTGGTTAGAGACAAAACTTTGGAGGTCGAAACTGTAACAAAATCGCAAAATCCTATGTGGGGCTTCAAATTAAATGGAATTTGAACCACAATCTGAACATAGTGTTCATTTTTGGAAATATTATAATTCTTTAATGCCAAAATCCGAAAAGTGAGTAAAAAGTTTGATAAAATAGCAAAAATTCATGTGAGGTATTAAATTAAAGAGATTTTTAACTAACATACGAATATAGTGTTAACTTTTGGAAATTTCAAAATTTTTGAGACCAAGGGCCCAAAAAAGAAATCAAACCGTTTAAAAAATTGTGAAAATCCAGGAGGGAGTCAGACTAAACAGGATTGTAAACCAACTACGGGTCTTTCGAATTATTAGTGTTTATTGTTTGAGCGTGATCTCTAAAATTGTTATATTACAAAAACCAATAGGAAAGGATCTCGATTTTTGAATTTTTCCCATAACTGAAAACGTTTCTAATATCAAAACTTATGTAACAATGAATGTACTTTTTACTTTGTCAAAACAGTGAGAGATTTCTGCAGCTCAGACAGTATACTAGTTGTAGTTATAGTTATAGTCATATTACATTTCGCGAAGGATTATTTTACGTAAACTGTTGTTATGGCGTTACTTGTGTTCAAAAATCGAACAAATAAAGAAACCTAATTTTTTCGGATTAACGACCTTCTAGTCTTGGGTCTACAGAAAACACTTATCTCTTATAACAACGAGAAAACAAATTCATTTTCCCGGAAAAGTTGTCATTTAAAAACAAAAGAGATAAGGAACGATAACCTTTGACAACGTGATGGTAATGCGTATAAAAATAGACGTCTACTTTAGCGTTTGAAGGGAAAATGTTAATAGCATTATCCTCTTTGGTTCGTACTTTCCTGTTGTGGAGAATTACCTTGACGATGGTATTATGCAAACATCTTTTCTTTATTTTAAAAATGTTTTCCCTTCATCATAACAGGGTTTGTAACGTACTAAGACTACTTAAAGAAATTAGTTATCCACGTGAGACGGTGATTCACATGACACCGTCTCAGTTGGTCTGGGATCAGTGAGGTTTACGAAAAAATTCATTCAACTACTGAACAAAAACATAAGGCTTCTTGTTCATTAGGTTTTTCAGTCGACATAAAATTGACACTAAGAATTTGTCGAGTGTATCAAGACGACCTTAAAGACTATTTAGGATAAACCTTAGTGTAGACAAGATTATTATTAAAAAACAAACAAACAAGCAAACACAAACACACACATACAATGTATGGCTGTCAACTGGCAACACTGTCTTACACACGTCCCCTACGGTTACAGAATGATTACTGAATGTCTAAATAACAGCAATGAGGCGATCGTTTTGTCGTTTGTGTGTGTCAAATTCCGTTAATTCTGCTTGATGTATGAATAAATACATGTTATAGAAAAGTATTATTAAGATTTTATTCTTACTTAGACATTCTGAGAGATCACTCAGTATGCTCATCGACCAATAAGCAGGTGCCATCTTAACCATACTTTTATAAGTTGTAATTAAAGTATATGTGTGTGTGGGAGTGAGGGAGAAGAGCTGGGATATCGAACAACTACAGAATTTAACTTGATAACGTCGGTGCTTCAGATTTTGGAACTCTATGGTACTCCCATGCAACTGTATGCTGCACTTACTGCCCAACCAAAGCAATACACAGTCGCTATTCTGCAGAGTTGCCAAACTCTGTAAGCTAATATTCACGTACTTTACTGTCTCTTTGTTATTTTGAATATTTTCAAAATATTAATCTAAGACAAACAGAGACACACAGCTAAACGAACAAAACACAAATAGTTAGGTAGTAACTGCTGCACGTTGGTTCCGAAACGAACATAGCTGCTAACTGAGCGTTTTGCCGGTTTAGACAGCGGCAACACATTGGGTGGACGAAGGTGTCCTCCTCCCGTTTGTACAGTGGCAGCACAAGACGGTGCAAGTGCACATCAGTTCAAAAGGAATGCTATGCTTTTCTTCAAGTTTCCCTACTAATATTGTTCGGATTTCAAATTATTCAATAACTAAACTATTTATTCTGTGACATAATTAACATGATATTCTTTTGTTTCCAGGACTGTTGCCCCCGACAACAGCGGTTACATGGACGCCACGCTACTGCATAAAAGAGATCCGAATCCTGAAAAGTGACTGAATTAATATTATTATTATTGATAAATTGTATACATTGCACTTAGGACACTTTTTCCGAAGAGAAAGTTAAACTAAATGCAAGGCGCAAACACCGTGTGCTTTATTCACTGACTCGCTAATGTGAATACGGTATAACTTACACTTAATAACCCACGAAGGCTACCGTTAGGCAACTGAGATGATTTAGAGTCTCGGAAGAATAACACTGTCAGTAACACAAATAATTTGATGCGACTGAAATAGAATGATTGATTTGGTGAAATAGTTATTAAACTTCCTTGTACCGATTCGATAAAAACAGTCTAGCACCTCAAACCAAACACAGTGACGTTATCAGTAGGGAAAGGTTTTTGACAACGCTGTTGACAAGTAGGACAAGACAGCAGCTACAGCGAAAGATGACGGGATATTAACGTCGAGGGTGACAAGTGATCGAAAGGAATTCCTTATTGTCTAACAACAATTCATTAAAATGTCAACAAGAATTTTAATTTCATAAAATACTGGTAAAAATGATTAACTCTGAACGCTACGTATAACTTGAACAGCATTGTCCCCTAAATAATATAAGATTCAGTTTAAATAATACCAAATTAAACAATACGTCAATGATAGGAACAATATGGTTATGTTTCTTTAAATTATATACAGGAGCTGGTGACTTGACAACAGATAAATTATGGCTGAAGCCAAAGTGTGTGGAGAGAAAATAGTAACTACATTTAAATAACGTTTAAACAATTACAGGTGTGAGTTAATGATACTTGGATGCAGAATACGAAAGAGAATAAGGGAAAGAAAAGAGGGCGTATAGAGAGGGGAGGATTTCTGTTATCCTGATCTAGTGGGAAAATTCGAAAGCAGCGGTTCTCTGATTTCAGTCTCAATCCGAATTCCGAGCTGCAAGTATCGTGGCTGACGGAAATCATCGGTTGACTTAGTACGGGCCTATCGGAATGCAGTTTAGTTTTCAAAGAAACGGTCTGGATAAGAAAAAAAAACTAAGGACGTTCTTTAAAATAACGTTTACCAAAAGACGAAAGAAAACAAAACGCTGATGCTAATGACATTCTAATCATCACTTATAAACTATAAAATTGTAACTGAAGAAATAAATATCTGTGGATAATATTATAAAAGAATAAAAGACCAATCTCCTATAAATCTGTTCGGACTGTATAAGCTTATTCTAAAGTGGGAATAGAAGCATCATACTAGATGATAACGTGCATTACAGTAGGCGTACACGACTTGTATACAATTTCGGTTATCGTCTAATAAACATACACGTGACTTGTCAGTGAAGGGCCTTCGTTAGTCCGTGAAGGATAACAATCGATACTCAGGAGCCAACGTCAAGCCAACTGTACGTGTTACAGTTATTTCAATAAACGTGTAAAGAATTTCAAGCAGCAGATTCATTCCCACATTACGAACAAATGTTGACGTCTAAAATTGTTAATTTTCTTGAAGAAACGTGTATAGGCGCAGACATGGGATGTCACCTAGTCTTCTGAAAGTTTTCAGAAGTAACAGAATATCAATTTCGCGTGCCATTTAACCGTAGTTCCTACTGTATCAAACGATGGTTATCTTAAGAGTCCGCGAATACACTAGTTTCATACTCATTTATTATTGAAAAAATTATAGAAAGGTTACGTGTACAGATACGTATCAGGTATGTATAAAGGATACGAAAAAGCTGAACAATTCAAACTACTGAAAGTGGGTCAAAGTAATTCAGAACATTGAAAGGTTAACATTCCCAACACGAATAAAAACGGTAGTAATATGATATTTCGTAAGAATGGGCTTCATACGGTTCATATAAATTTTAATATGAATCACACACGATAGATAACTTATAATTAAGAATTAAAAACTTTACTAATTCAATTGGAAAATTGTGAAAAAAGATAAAAGGTAAAATTAAGGTTCCTGTAGAAGATGCAATAAGGAGATCAGAAAATTTTAAATAATTTACATTCGTTTCGCTGAAGATGGCTTTAACATAGGAAAATAAATTGTTTAAGGTTTGTTGATGTTGTGGTAATTTTAGGAATGAAGCTGTAACAATAGAAAAAATTATAAATTGAATGCTGTACGTTTTCACATCTCTAGTGGTTTGGTTATTCACGTAAATGATCGAGGTAGGCCTACATGTTACTTCATGCTGAAGTTTCCGCAGCTCGCGCATCACCCGTCTTCAGAGCGGAGAACCAGATTACAAAATCTGGTTACCGGTGTTGTGACAATTTTTCCGTCTGATTCTACGCTGTGAAGATGTCTGCCGCGCAAGCTGCCGAAACGTCAGCAAAGAGAAACGGTAGCAGTTTTAATCACAAACTACAGCCGATAAGCTCGGGAATTTTAAATAATGAACAAAACGTTATATGCTTAGGAAGTTAGATGACTTATACCAGGTTATGAAGGGAATCGATTCATACAAGTACGTTGGTGTCACGGTTATAAAAAACAGCACACATGTAGGAGAAATTAAAAATATTATAGGGCAAAGGAACCATGTGACGAGACAGTTACATTCAATTTAGAGACCAATCAAATAAGACCCAAAACAACAATCAGAATATATATAAGACAATAGTAGAAAATATTGTAACGTATTGGACTGAAGTGTGGGAAATTACAGAGCACATGAGGATAAGAATAAGTACGAGCCATGCAAATGGGACACTGGACAAAGGTGCTGTAGGCTTACATTGCAGGATACGGTTAAAAATGAAGAACTAAGAGAACGAATGAATATATGTGCATGTATAAATGATACAATTCATGTAAAAATATTACAATGGTGATCGTGTGGTCAAGTGTGGCATCCAAAATTGACTTCGAAAATTGTTGTTCGAAAATCGCTATACTTATATGTGTGTGTGCGTGTGTGTGCGTGTGTGTCGTGTGTACGATATGTTTTAGAAAACGTGTTCGTAGGATATGGAAATAAAATATGAGTATGAAAAACAAAAGTGATGAGAATCCTTGACGAGGAAGATATGAAATAGAAATACTGAAAGAATGGAATACTGGTATAGCTACTTAGGGAGCACGTTGACTAACGAGTGAACTAGCGAACAAGAACAGTCATAGCAAAGAATATATTAAATATGGAGAAAGGAATTTTGTTTACCAGACCGACTCGGAACTGAGGCAGACGACTGGTGAAGTATTTTATGTGGAGTATTTCACTTTATGGGTCTGAGACGTGGACAGTGAACTCAAGTAACTATGAAGTCACTGATGCTCAAGTAAGAGTGCATAGCCAACTAACTGATCACGTCCACATCGCACGAGGGTTAAAGCAAAGCGATGGGTTAGCCCCAACACAGTTCAATATTGCTTTGCAATATGTAACTAGAGTCTTGATATAGCCGCCTATGCAGATGACATCAACATCATGTCATCATGGACTGCGTTTGCAAAGATATTTCTAGAGCTAAAAAATAAAAGAAGTCGCGCTAGATATAAACATTGACAAAACAAAATTGCTAAGCCAAACAAAAAGGTCGATGAAAACATCGATCGCGACAGAGGGTAACACAATTGAAGTGGTGGAAAATTTCGTATGTCTTGGGGTAAAGAGCAAAAACTGTATAAGAGGAAGCTGAGACCAGAAGAAGGATCGCCTTGGGTAACAAAACATAGACTCTACTGCCGTCACTTAGATTCAGGGATTTGGACAGGAAAACAAAAATGAAAGTATACAAGGCCATCATCATTGGGCCAGTGGTCTGCTGCGGCTGTGAGGTATGGACCATAACACAGAAAACGACCGATACGATAATATAGATATTTTTTAAAGAAGAATCCTAAGACGCATTATGTAGGTGTAGTACAAGAAAATGGCTCACTGAGAATGAGGCATAATAACGAATTGTATCAAATGTATACAGACATCCCGTCTCAGAATTTGTAAGGATACAAAGATTTCGTTGGGCTGGGCACATCATCAGAATTCAGGCTGGCAGAACCCTTAAAAAGGGTGTTATTAGGTATCTGGTAGGGGAGAAGACCTAGAGGCACACGGAGGAAGAAATGGGAGAATGGCGTTGCGAAGGATATGATGGCCAAGGGGTATGGAATTGAAAGGGGACGGCGATGGACATAGTGGATTTGGGGCAAACATTGTTGGAGACCAGGACCTGATGTGGTCTATTGCGCAATAGAAAAGGACGTGAACAGTGTGGGAACGAATTAGACATACGACTGAGGTGGTGGAAATGCGTAGTTGGAGGCAGATGCAAGAAATAAACTGGGCGAATAAAAATAGGCAACGAAGTGGTACTCAAAAGAATCAAGGAGAGTAGAACACTTCTGAGGTTATATAGAAGAGAGTGTGAGATGGACTGCTAACAACGGTTTTTGAAGGGGCAGTAGAAGGAGAGAGGAATGGAAAAGGAAGAAGCCTGGAGCATTTGGTTGACTCAAAATGTGGCTTGTCCCATGAAAAGTTGAATGTGTTGGTTGGTTTCTAATGTACTCCATTTAACAATGAAGTCATTATCAGTCTACCCTTCCAGTATTTGAACACTATTCAAGGTTCAGAGAAGACGGCTTGGCAGGATAGAAAATGCTGATCGTCCATTTCATCTGTACTCTCGCTGAAAACACAATTGTGGGATTGCTGATCCTGTTGAGAAGTCGGGCCAGGCAGTCAGCTGTTTTGCATTGTAATAAGATCTGGCATCATTTCTTTGTTAATAGTCAGCAGTTTCGTTTCCCAGTAAATTGCAATGATACCGGATTCACTGAAAGATGATTGTTTTAACCACATTTTGTAGATCACTTATAATTCTGCAGCATTCCTTTGTAACTGAGCTGTGCGACTTTGTAATGGATTGAATCACTGCTTTCGAGTCACGAAGAATCACATAGATCTCTTGGTTGTTTCAAAATGTGGCATGTTCCATGAAGAGATGGACGTGTTGGTTGGTTTATAATGCACTGCATTCAACACTGAAGGCATTAGCAGTATGGCCTTCTAGTATTTGGACACTTGGCACTAGAAGAGACGGCTTGGCAGGATAGTTTTCTAATCGCTAATATTGCTCGTCCTCCCGGTGGTGCCCCCTGGACTAGTCCCATCAACAATGATGGAACTAGACGAATTAGTCTAAACTTACGCAGGAATGTCTCTTGTATTGGAAAATTCCCACGTTCATATCTGCTGATTGGGATTTCTACAAGGAACATTTCTAACTCCTGGTTCATTGCATGTGTGGACTTACTCAAGCCAAAAAGCCTGAATTGCTTGAAGAGATAAATGTTCAGTCCTGGAACAGATACGAATTTAAATGGCGTCAGTGTATCCTCCACATTGTAAAATAGCATATGATGCCGTTTGTTTAGTTTTGCTGATAAACTGTATAGAATGTTCGTATCTGGCAAACGTTTTTGCAGTTATATCACAAACGCTTATTAGTTTGCTTCTCACGCAAACCAAGAGTAGCGCCGTACTCGTTGCTTAAAGTAGTAGAGATTCAAAAGAATCAAGAAATTCATGCAAAGAATATACAAGCGTTTGTGAAGTCACCTGCGGGCGGGGAGCGACCAGACAAAATCCTCGTTTATTGCCTTTTCACAGGAAACCGCACAAAGTAATATTGTAAAATACATTATCTCTCTCAAAAAGCACTAAGACCCCTTAGAAACACCAAACCAAACGAGACGCAATTATGTCGACCTTCATTCTTAACACTTGCTTCACTACTTTGATTGTGAAATTAAATTCAGCTGCTATCAGGGATTTCTCTGCTACCATTGCAGGTTACGTACGCATTGCTCAAGCGCATTATACTTTATGTCAGTCCTAATAAGAAGACACTATGTGGAAATTAGAAATTTAATCATAAATACCGCTCATTAATAATTAAGATATGATTTCTAATCTTTAAAAAAAATCTCAGCACACATCACAGAGAGACTTATAAGCGTGGAAAACGATTATGCAAAAACTAAATAAAAAAGGAAATTTAATACTGTTTCCAATGTCCGTTAGATCACTTTTCGGCCTTTCTTCGCAACACGTGGGTGTATCTTATGTTATACATATCTTTGCCAAACTGTATCCTATCTTATGCTTACTGGACTGATTGTTCTGATCATGCGCGCGTATGTACATATTTCAACGAAAAATCCTGTGGTATATGTTTTTATGGAATAAACGTATTCTTGAAATAAATTATGTTTAGTTGAAAATATGGTAATTGTCGTAAGTTCGGGTTACGACCACAGGCGGCGCAACGGGGGGCCTGAGTGTGTCAGGGCTACAGCTACGGAGATCGTTTTCTAGACTAGTCATGGAAAGTTCAAATTTTAGTAGTACTATTCAATCCTAAACTCTAAAGAACATGTAAAGACTAAACCTGTGTAAAACTAATTCTTAAAAGACAATTAATTTTAGGTAAATTTACGCTATTTTGGTTAACACAGTAATTTGTCAAGTAAATCGGGAGTAAGAACTTTTAGACTTCAACCGTTGTTGAATTAATTAATTTTTAATAAATCACCATTTAAATTTTTCTATGCTCACCTATTTTTCTACGCTAATTTATAGGATATATATATATATATTACAACGCTATTTCTAGACACTTACTTTTACACATATGCTATTACTCATTTCTGCGCACTTACCCACGTCTCGAAGTTATACTCTTCTTCTGCAGTATTTACCTTGATGTTCCCCGGCTGGGTCGCAGGCTTTGGGCGTTGATTGAGTGTGGATAAGCACGTGAATATCGTTATATAATTTTAATACAAGTAAAGAGTACAGAGGATTTAGTATTGGTTGTGAAATTAGTACGACTGTGTTAATAAAATCATATTCATTTGATTTATTATTTAAAAATTCAAATTATCTTATTAATTATTATTTTGTGTGGGTTAATTACTCTTTGAACCCTTATATTCGATATGAATATAATGTAATAATAACGTGTTTAAAAAATCTTATCTCTTATATTCTAAGACATGTTATACACAAATAAACATATATGACCTGAAATATTTACATAGACATATATAACATAACACATATTTTAATATAATACGTGATTCACACGTCTGGAATTGACTATTTATCTTGTCTTTGCAAGTGTGGTGTTTATTATATACCACTTAATAAAACAATTAATTAAGTAAACAATTATTAAAATTGCTAATAGAGAACATTTTATTACTTTTAGTAATTATCTTATTAATGTCTCAATTAATTAAAAATCATCATTTTAAATCTCTAATAAAATATAAACTATAATAAAATATTGTGATATATTGACCATTTATTTATGAGATTAATAAATTTAACTTATATGCTCTGTTCAATTATTCTTTGAACTTATTTATTACTCATTCTAAAAATAAAAATATACTAATGTTTTTGTAAACTAGTATATGCAATGTAGAGCTTTTTTCGATAGACCTCAGGGTCATTTATAATATTAAATAAATGTCTAACTTCACCTGCATTTTTCTGCAACCATTTAACTTTGTCTTTACCGTCATCTGGACTCTCGAGTTTGTTGATCCTCTTCGGTATCACCTTCTCTGTCTCTGCGTCGTTGAAATTCCTCGCTCCGTCTACTGGATGATGAGTTCTGACGTGGACCTCTGGTCGTGATGATGTACGGCTGGATGTAGCTGCATGTGGCTGTCATTGCGTCCTCGTATTCTGCTCTGGTTCCTCTCCTCTTCTTTTCTTGTCCCTCGTAGGTGTCTCGAAGTTCTATGTTACTTCTTGAAGTTCATCGACGTTACAACTTCTCGTAGATTCTTATAATATTTCTATAATATCTCTATAATATCGAATCTTATAGTCTTTTAAAATAACTCGCGTTCCATTAATACTTGCACCGACGTAGTGCCGGTTCCATCGCACTTCACGTTATGTAATACTGTTTAAAAACATTACTCGACTTTGTAAAATTCGCGGTTGCAAGATGCGTGGATTTCACTTAGTGTTCTGAGTTTATCTGAGAAAGAGTGTGTCGCTCGCTGGGGTTTTATACTGCTGCCGTCGTTCCATTCCTGTTGGAAACTGTTTTGACAGCACCGAACAGGTCCGCGCGTCGATTTAATTGGTAATTTCAACCTACGCGTCTTTCTATGAAGCGCACACTTTTTATAAATATTATTTCACCAATCGTTAGGTAAATTATTAAACTTTGTTTATGCAAATTATGAATGTTAAGGTGTGAAAATTATGGTAGTTATGGCAAAATTTCACACGGTGGCTGAACGGTTCCCACGATCATTGACCAATTAGTCTTCAATGATAGCGCAAGGCGCTAGCTATGTTTTTACATATGTCGCTGATTCGTGTGACTTCTGGTTTCGTTCAGTATTTAAAAAACTTTGTAAAATCTTCCACCCTCGTTTGCATAATTCAACCTGTCTCTCATTTACACACGTACACTAGCACACACACGCAGACTGATACACAAGCGGCTGCTGTCACTATGACGTCACCTTTACCGGTCGGCGCGTGTTGGTTTCTCCCCTTCGCTACGATTAAAAACCAACGAAGCTTTTAATTCCCTATACAGGCTCACTTACAATATTTATTTATATAAAATTAAATACTACGTTTATTTCTTATATTACCTCTTATATCTAACGATTGATTATTACATTATTTTTTATTATTTACATGTTATATATCTCATACGTGCGTTCATATGTTATCATACCTCAGTCAGGGATTGATACATATACTTATGCTAAACGTATCGTTGCAATATATATATATATATATTGCACTGCTGTTAAATTGCACACAGTACATAATAGGGAGGTAATAAATTTTAAAAGAGAAAGGATGCAGATTTTGTATTGAATGTAACATATGTTTTCAAATGTAAACAAAAAACATTGGGATTATCGACTCACCCAGTCAACATAGAGGTCGATTCCTATATGATATAAAACAATATTCAGTTATATGTTATGAAAAGAATATATGAAATTGGAATGAATGTTATAAGAAGAGTAAAGAGTAATAAAATTATAATTTAATAAATAACAAATAGAATTACGAATATTAGAGGTAAAATAAAGATGTTTAATAAGAAATAGAAAAATGATATACGTTTTAATAGGTATATGATAAACAGATGTAAAGAAATTAGGGAATTATCAAAGTGGCAATTTTGAAAAATTGTTAAAAAAATTGTTTTTTATAGGGATGAAGGAAATTTTTATTAGTCTTAAATTATATTCAATAAGAGTAACGTTATAACTCTAATTTTATGTTCAATAAGAGTAACGTGAAGAGTCTAATTTTATGTTCAATAAGAGTAACGTGAAGAGTCTAATTTTATGTTCAATAAGAGTAACGTGAAGAGTCTTCAATTCTATTCAATAAGAGTAACGTGAAGAGTCTAATTTTATATCTACTAAAAGTAGCTTGAAGAGTCTAAATTCATAAGATAACATTTGTACATCATCAAGTTAATGTAATATGGAAAAGAATATACAGTAAAGGAATTTAATTTGTGATACCAGAGTTTTGATTGTAATATTTAATAAATACATAATTACGAGAAATATAACAATATCCTTAATAGAACGACGATAGAAGAGGGAAATCCTGGACTGAAGAAGAGTTTAAGTGGCCATAAAGGATAATTAAGTGTTCCGAGGAGACATCTGTGTTGCAGTCGTCCTGGAGAGCGGCATTCAGCGGTGAGATCAATAAGAAATTTGTGTGAAGGAACAGATTGCCAAGCCTAATATTGCTTTTGAAAAAAGGTAAACAACAACCAGAAGTGAACCCGTGGCAGCTGGAAGAAGTCAGAGTCGGTCAAGATACATTAGTCTGGTATATATTTTTTACATGGTTAATTCTCAAAATACTACGTATTAACTGAATTTGGTTTGGTTTAAAGAAAAGAAAATATTAGATACAATCGTAAATACGATCAAACAGCTTAATAATCATTAACCCTGTGAGAAAGAGTTTCTTTACATGTACTGGTAAACAAAAAAACATGATGACAGTAGGTACATTTATTAATTATATTATATTATTAAATAATTACAAGACTCATAAAAAAATAACAGTACATTAAATGGCTGATCCAACGTGGAGCAGATCTTAATTACAATACCTGTAATTAATTACAGTACAATATATATTCAAACTCTTTTTGCTACAGTCCGTTTCTTGATTTATATAATATATTTATTATTTATACTGAAATTACCTCAAGATATTATATTTTCCTTACTAGGAACATGTTTCGAGAGCTATTGTGCTCTCATCCTCAGCCTTCGCGATTCTGCGTCTAGTGAAGTACCTATGTGTTGGTCTGTCGCCATTGTGGTCTCCTGTGGGTTTCTGGTGTCTCAAAGTGGTATTTTTGTGTGTAATTGTAGTGTATGTATTAGTCACATCTAAATGCATACAAAAACCCAGAAATATATAAATCCAATTTAGCCACACATGGAATAAACACGGGACATGAATTCCCAGACATAACCAATATGACACTAATAAAACACATAACACACAAAGGGACCATAATAAACATTTGGGAAAATTTACAAATATACAAACATAAAACACAAAACAAACTAATACCCGAACAAATACAAATCAATACAAAAAAAGACACAATTTTCAAAGCACTCAATATCGAAAATACCCAAAATACTAATACATACACTACAATCACACACAAAAATACCACTTTGAGACACCAGAAACCAACAGGAGACCACAATGGCGACATACCAACACATAGGTACTTCACTAGACGCAGAATCGCGAAGGCTGAGGATGAGAGCACAATAGCTCTCGAAACATGTTCCTAGTAAGGAAAATAAAATATCTTGAGGTAATTTCAGTATAAATAATAAATATAATATATATATATATATATATTGTAATGTAACAGAAATACGGTCCTCGACGTTACATAAATAAAATTATAAAATTTAGAATAGGGAAGAATATTTATTAATTATCCACAATTGTAAAAGGTCAGAAACCCAACCCATGATTGTTTAAAGGTAATAAGAATGCAAGGTAAAAAAAGATAAGCAAATAATAATGTTAATAGTAATAAACCTCAAGGTTCAGTGAGAGGTAAATAACAGACATTGACACATATTGTAAAAACTAATGTTGACTATTTCAGAATAATTGATGTTTTTAAAGTAGATGAGAATGAATAAATGGTGTATGACTTAAGTTACTTAAAAGTACTTGTTATTAATTGTATCATGTTATATTGTTATCATGACAGTGATGTTATATTTTGTGTTAACAAGTGAAAGTTTTTCTGTTGATAGAATATCAGGTAATTATGTACTATGTGTTATTAATTTACCATTGTAGAGCTGTTGTTGAACTCAGCAATTGAGTACTAATTAATTTCATTTTTATATGTTATCCATAGGTCACGATAAAGCTTTTGTTAGATTTTATAGAGTTAGTTATTTGTATACATGTACTTAGATAATAAGATGATCATAATTGTAAACTTGGATAAAAAGGCTATAATTGTTAACAAGATACAAAAGAGTTTAATACCACCATATCATAAATAGATAAAAGATTCTATAATATTGCAGATAGTAACAAGTTAAATTCGGAAGTAGATCAAGGTATAATGATAGGCCTAACAACCAATAACATTATATAGTAAGTCAGATCAGAAAGGTTAGGTAAAGAAATTAGTAACAAATACTAAATACAATCTAATGAGTTAGTAGACGTTAATAATAATTAATAATAACAAATAAATAAACTCAAATTAAATAAATTATTATAATGCCATAGTGCAATGATACCGATAGATAATGTTTGGTAACTGAAAAACAAGATTTGTTAAAATAAACAGACTAAGAGTAAAAGACAGCAAAATATATAAGAATTAGTAAACAAGCCATAAGTAAGATTATATTCGGATATAATGGAAATTTAGAAAGGGATTATTTTGATGAGTGGAAGACCATTGTATGAAATGATTATAATATAACATAATATCGAATAAGATTAAAAAAATGGTTGCTAGGGACGACAAAGTATATAGAATTTGTTGATTTGATTATTGGATAATTTGAAATGTACGAAGAGAGTTTAGCTAAGAAATGCTCAGTAAAAATTTTAATTTAATTTAAATACCAAGTACAGAGAAAATTTAAAATAAATGAATGATAAATTGCAATAGTTTGGTCCAATAACAGTTAACCATATTATATAATTTGACAATATAAAAACAATACACAAAGTAACGAAAAATAAAGGAAGAACTCGGATTGCCAAATTCCTGATAATGAACAAAATGTTAAATTAATCATTTAACGAAACCAGAGAAATAACTACCTGCATAAAGATATAATCCTATAACACAAACGAAACGAAAATAACCATCAAATTACATTGGAACTTGCAGTTTACACAATCCAATAGAAAAACGTAATTGGATTCGAATTTCGTCGAAGCACGTAAATACAAAACTCGGACATTGGTGAACAAAAGGAGTGGTATTTCTGCATCCCAGGACCAAGAATTAAACATTATTTTCAACTTTGAATGTAGACTAACGGGAGAAAATTCATCTGCATGCTGATCTGTTGTTGTCAAGACGAAAGGATTATCTGCACACGGCCTCATCGAGTCACGATGTCGAGCGGACGGTAAAACAACAATTATTTTAAATATTATTTAATAAAACTTAACTCCATATTGTAATACCTTGTATTCCTATTTATGCATTTTCTGATCTTACTAACAGTTGAAAGAACCTTCACGCCCTGTATTTAAAGAAATATAAAAACCATAACTGAATTTAATATAAAACCTTGAATCCGATCAATAATCGATTACTTCTGACTTATAGCCTTTCGTATCTAAAGTAAGAGAACTTACTTTGTTGGACAAAAAATATTAAATATTAATAAAGAATCATTTCAGAATTACAATATCTTCTCATTTATATAAGATTTAATGGAGTGTGAATAAGAAGTAAGATAAGTAAAGAGTGTAACCAATAATCACCGTACGCGGTGGGCTAACCTTCAAATTTCCCTTGTCTGGGAACCACAGCGCTATTCGCGGACTTCTCAGGTATCAAAGAGAGGAGAATTCAATAAAAATTTCTGCTCTTCTCTTCAACACAGAATAGGCTTGAGCGGAATTTTCGAATTACACCCTATACACATAATTTCACTCACATTAACACAATTATATTAAATAGAGAGATAAAGGAGATATAATTAACAATATTGCAACACATACTAAATTAAGATACATAAGAAATTGGCACATTAATTAAAGGGAAGAGAAGATAATCAGAGACGTACGTAGCAGGTACATAATAAATTGACGAACCCAACAGTGGGGCTTAACCCGAACACACAGCAGGTACATAATATATATATTGTAACACACAAATTCAGTGGTGCTAGGTGTAATCGTAATAAGAAGAATGCGTAATACGTTTTCTAAATCTTTACATTATTTATTCAGCAACCTCTTTACTTACTTCGGTAATACAAAAATTCATTATTCATCGCTTGGGCGATCTTATGTATGTGTCTTCTGGTGAATAATTTATATCTAAACATGTTATACATAAATCTTATTATCTAATCTTACTTATAATTATTTCTGCTCTCGGCTTACTCATTTAGTGTGGCCATCTTTGCAATTGCTTATCGATTTATTTCAACAATGAATTTACTTTTATATCGATTTCTTTAATCTTACTTGGCTTTAATTCTTTTCTAGTAGATATGTATTCCTCTTTTATCAATTAAAGACTTAACTAATTATTTTAATTTACTTCAATTTAAAAATCAAACATTGCTCTCTCATAGCATTTACGTTATTCCAATATTAATCGCTATATATGAGACATTATTCTAAATTAACAATTTAGACTTTACATTACTATGTACAAATTAAATTCGGTTAGCAACAGTTTTGAATGTCTTTCATTCTAGTTTAAATATTGTCTTTCAATTGTCTGTAATTATTATGGGTTTTTATCACCTCGTTTGATGTGGCAAATTATCAGTGTGTCCTCGGGTCCTCTTCCAGTCCTTGATCCAGTCCTTCGTGTCCTTGGGACCTCAGGTCCTCTTTCAGGATTCCACTGCTTGTCGTTCTTAGTTGTTGTTGTCTCTGCTCACATCATGGGTTGTAGGTGTGTCCATCGAACCTCTGTTCTGCCTCCCAGTTCGTCAGGTGACGCTTACTGTAGATTTACGATCGCGTAGTTGACTGATATAGCCTCCTACGGCAACGGTTGAATATAGAAAAAGAAACTTTATTAGCACGACCTGGTATTTATAGCCACATCGTGCAAAAGCTCCTTGTCTGAACAATATCTGTCTTGACAGAGTTTGTCGACGCGTCCTTTCTTCCACTCTCGTCCGATTCAATAATTTCGCTTATCTTCGCGAATTGCGAAGTCTGTTTTACACTGCACGATACTCAATCGATCGCTAATTTTTATATGGCTATTATGTGTAACTTACACTTCTTTATTATAATTATTCAGGGAGTTATTCACTTTTTACTCATTGTAATTTCACTTTATGTCACTTTTAAACGGGTTTTTAACCCGTTGTGCATCTTTATTAAATACACACTTTGGTGTCTTTTGTTTTACATTATCATACATATTTTTCTTATAATTAAAATTATGCTTAAAATCTAACATCATTTGGATAGGGGTGGTTACTGTCCAAGAACGGACAGACTTCACACACACAAACAAAATACACATACCTAGCAACAGGTGGCCAGATATGCGTGTGCATGCCTGAACGGTGCGTTCCCTATATTTTAAACAATCCAGCTTGCAATCTAAATCATGTCTATTAACCATAGATTTATTTATTTTTATTAATTATTTTGATTATTTTTGCAATGCACAGTACGGTATACGGTTCTACTGTCGCAATATATATATATATATAAAATATATATATTATATATATATATATATTGCAATGAAACACAGGATCTTGATAAGCAGTGCAGGCTAATCTAAATACACGGACGATGAACATTCAGGTTTTAAATGGTATTTTGTTAGATTTGGTTTTTTTCGCTATAAGTTTTGTGTCTTAGAACGGATAAGGAAGTAGGATAAGTCAAACTGTGTATTATTTTATGTTCTATTTATTCATGTACTGTGCGCGCGTGCGCGAGTGATAAACGTTTTCCCTGCCGTGCGTGATGTAATTATCCGATTGTATTGACACTTGAACTGGACATAAACTAGTTTCCCTATATTTCCTGATCGTAATATGACGTTAAAATATGATTTCTTTAAAATATAAAACTCGTTATGAAACGCATTTCTACTTGAGATAAGACATTCATAAATAACCATCTATGCATGCCCTTGCAATTCCTATGCACTTCTCGGCATGAAACCACACTAGTGCCGTGTGCAGAATAACCATGTGACTTCGTTCCACCAATAAGAAGCTTCGAAGGCCAGTCGGAATTTTCCTCAGCCGATGGCTGAACGGGCAGTTTTTCTTGTCTAGCTGTCGCGAAGGGAACGTGAGCTTCTCGTTCAAGATTTTTCGCTTGCGAGAATTCGTTAAGTCCATTCGTCGGTAGTAACAAGTGCGAACTCTCAAAACTGTTTAATTAATCCATCTTCAGACACGTTATTGTTCATTGTAACGTAACGGGTATAAAAGTGAACTTAAACTGGGTTTGCTGTGTGAGATATTCTACAGTACCAGAAGTATTTAGTAGTTTACTCATTGTTATAATATTATCATCAGTAGTTTCCGTGTGAGTGGAAGATTTCCGCTTAGGAAGGTCTGCTGACCGTGGTAGACCTAGTGTTACGTATGAACACTTGAAGATTCCGGATAGGTATAAGTTTGATATACCGTTTTAGTTAAATACCCACTGTTACCTGAGATACTTGTGTATTCTAAATACTGTGTAAAATTCCATTAACGTTACCACTAGAATCAGTGTTCGAGTGCGAATCGTCAGTGTCAACGTATGAACTTCAGGACACCAGCCCAGCGGTAATCATTGCCAGGGTCAACCATCTGTCATCGGACGCCACGCCTGACGACTCCACTACAAAAAAAACACCTCTCCACATTGCAGTGGAAATCATCGTATATGTAATGTACAACAAATCATATATGAACATTATTTAACATTTTTAAAAGACTATATCTGCAAACACTCTTATTATTTATTCTTGTTAAATATATTACATAAACGATTTCATATTTCTTGTGTACAATAAATAATCTTAACTCCTCCAATATAGACTTTTACATTATAACACACGCACTACCATATCCTATGCGCCAATAGTTAAGTTATTTGTGTTGTCGCAATATATATATATATATATATATATATACAATTTTTATTGCTGGTGTGTATATGTATAGAGAGAGAGAGGATATATAATTCTTCTTCACCTATATCAAATATTGTAAATTTTTCGAATGCTACTACACAATTCACAAACAACACATAAAGTTGATGACAATTATAATACAATAATACGTATGACAAAATAAGATATAGAAGGCTTATGACAAAATAAGACGATACAGAAAAATTATTAAAAAAATTTTGTACTGGTAACAGTATGATGTACAGTAAGATGTACAGCTTATGCCAGTAGACTGTACATAATACGGTATGCGTATAACAATGACATCTTGTTGAAAATATTTCCCTACTGAAAACTTTGTTTTTACAGGAAAGGAAACAATAAAATACACCAAGTATACGTGCAGATAAGTTTAGACTGACATTAATTATATGAAATCTGTTCTCCTAAATATAGTTACAAATTTACTCTAAAAATATTTGTGTATTGCAATGACAAATGATGTAAAAACGCGTATACGAGTCGTCGAGAGGATATTTTCAAACATATTTCATTTTAGAGAAGCTCGTTTATATTTTAAATAAAATTCCCAGTAGGTAGAGAATATTACTTTCAAAGTACAGTAATTATACGAAACAGCAAAAGGCAGAGTCTCATTTGAATGTTAAATTAGACCGCTCCACTACGGAAAGCAAAAACAGACAAAATTACATCATTAATTCAGAAAATCATATCAGCGTCGGTTACATCATTAAAGTGTAATACCATCTGCTTTATATTCATAATTTGTACACTTAGGTTTTATAATAACATTAAAATCAAGTTGAAGAAGCACGAAGACAGTAGCAACGAATTTTTGTGTTGTTATTAAAGCAAAAGTGAAACAAATACAAATATCAAGAGCACACATCGCCTACAGGTGAATTTTTCTGTAAGTACTCTTGAAAGCAAAGGTTTACAAGTTGTACTGTACAATAAATTTTGTAACCTACAGTGCAGAACTAAAGTCAGGAGATTAAAGGAATTTAACCAATTATAACTAAACAGAAATAATCTTGGACAACCAACCGTTAGAACGGTAGTTGCATTTTAATTGACTGACATGGTGTGTCAGGCAGACATTACTATAATAATTAATGAGGGCCTTTTAAACTTCTTAGTTTCAACAATATCATGAAACGTAGATAGCTGATAAACGAAACTATATATATTATAACGTTGCAGAAATCAGATCATATAGGGTATCCATAAGTATTAAAGAAATGATAAAAGGTAAAATAATTTAATAAATAATAATGAAAAAATATAAAATGGAGTTAAGAAAGAAGAAAGAAGAATTGTAAACAAGAATAATAATTAAAAGAATAAACTAGACTGACAAACAAATGACTCTGACCCAACCCCAGAGATTGGGCAAATAAAGAGAATAAGATGAGAAAAGATTTACAGAAATTAAGAAGACAATCAATGATAAGAGACACAAATGAGTAAAGAAAATATATAAATAACCATGAATAAAACAATAATAAAGAAAGTACACTAACCATAAAAAATAAGTAAGACAATTATTATTAAATAAAGTATGTTGTTAAGAACATTATTATAATAAGAAAATAAGGCACAAAATGTTAAAGAATAATTATAAATATATATCTAAAATTTCATTGAAACCAAGAGTGAGAGATAGGTAGGGAGTGATAACAATATTTAGTGAAGTGATGAAAATATTAAAATAAACAACTTATAATCTTAAGGAAAAGAATAGTAACCATGTGTAACAAACCAGAACCATAATCAAATGATGAATAGACAAATAAGTTAATTGTGTTAGGCTGTAAGAAACAGAGTAGTTGTGGGTGTAATAAATAGAAAAACATATTCTATTACTAAAAGAATCACTGGAATGATTATCTTTATAGAATAGATGGTGTCGATACAATGCTCACCAAAATTGTTATTTTGTTAATTTAAAGAAAATTAATTTGTTTGTTTAGTGTTTAAAGGAGTATAAACCAAGAAGGCATATCTTTACAGTAATATGTTTGTATTTTTTACGTAAGTAATGAAAGTATAAAGAGATGAGTAGTAGGATCATTTTAAGTAATGATATACAATATAATAATTATAATTAATAAGAAGAAATATGGCTGAGCAATATACAGACCATTAAGTTATTTCTATATTATGTTTTGTTAATAGATTTAAGTGTTAAATAGGTGTGTGAGAAATGGGAGTAGGAATAAAACTAGCAATGACATGAACTTAACAAACAACAAGTTAATAACTATTATATAAATAGGAAGGAAAATATCAGATAAGAAATAATTTTGTAAAAGTATAATAACACTAATAGACTGTAAAACAGCTGCAAAGTAATTCAAAAGCCAATAAGTGCGAAATGAAAATAAGCAGACCATATGTACTTAATAAATAATGTTAAAATAGAGCAAAATAAGAAATTCTAAGATGTTATAGTTTAGGCCTATAAATGACATAGCTGTCTAACTTCAGAAAACCAATGGTAAACAATTGAATACTGTATTTGAATAATATGACCAAGTAAATTATGTAATTACAATTAACTAACAATAATAACATGTCAGAATGGTGATAAACAGTGTAAATAAGTAAAATATGAAATAACATAGTATTAGCAATTTTGTCCAAATACATTAATACATGACCTAGACCAGCCTTGTGAGATGTCAAATTGATTTTTGAAAGAAAATAGGGACATCTATGTTAATATTTCAAGCATTGGAAATATAACCAAAGAAAAATAACCATTATAAAATATTTATTCATTTTGAACAGAAAACCAGGATTTATAACAATAGTTTCAAATGTACTTAACCAATCAGAGTATAGGCGGTTGCCATAACAACAGAACGTTATTATAATTTTGACCGTTATGTAACGAGAGTTCCATTATTAACTATCTAGAGGTACAGACGCTATATTGATGCAGACCTGTTAAAGGCAAATAACGAAGAAAATCAAAAAGAAATGAAAGTAAATTGAATACCAGAAGTCAACCATAGTTCCAGCAACTCACGGAGGAACAATAAACGAAATTTCAAAATTAATAATTAAATAAAAAATTGAATAAAAGAAACAGACGCCAGAAGGAGACGGCAACCCTATCTTTGAAAATAAACGAATGTACTAACACAACAGTGAAGAAACCTTGACGATCCATAACACTAACAACATGGTTTTGTTAAGTATGAATTAAATTATTAATAATTACGAACTAAAACTAATTAACTGTTTTCACAATATATAACTCTCACTCTGAACTTTGAACACCAAATTCTTTCAAGGATTAATGCATCATATTTATTAACATACATTAAGTAAGTGTAAGATAACCTATGTCCGAAACCTATAAAACTGACACACACTTTTAAACAACAGAGTTGAATTTAATGTAAACCTTTTTAGTATGTAAGTACCACAATTGTAAGGTGGTGTACTTTATTTAACATCTTGTTTTAACTCTTTTCGTAATCAAAAGAATTCATTGGCAAATTAACTTGTGTAAATAAGTACGCACGCCAGCCATTGCGGCGTCATACGAATGATGCGCTGCGACCTTTGCTCTCTGCTGAGTGAAAATTAATTTGTTGCCGAGGCTAAACTTTATTATAATAACATCTATTGTACGATAATTATCAACAATTAATGAATTATCGAATCAAATAAATTAGTACGAATCTTTACTAGCTGTCCTGTGTTTATTTAAATTGTATTATGTATGTTGTGTTCTTTAGCGGAGAATAGAATTCTTTGCTCGAAAGTCAAGCGAAATTCGAGTTCCCGCCAGTGTCTGCGTGAGGTACGTTTAAAAGCGACGACGACTGGGTAAGACTTTGAGAGAATATACAAAATACATTTTACACTTTTACAATTAGGTGGACGACGTCTCATTACAAATTGACGCATCCAACGTGTGGCTAAATAACACGGGAGATACAAAGGTAATATTACAATATTACAATATTACTGTTGTGTAACAATACACATATATCGAGCCGCACGTTGGAAGCGACAAAATGTAACAAATTCTAAATATTTTGTATAATTTAATTTTGTAGAGCCCCACGTTCTTTGGGACGCCAAAATGTATAACAAATTAACCCTTCTGTGGAATTTAATTTGTACATTAATTTAACTAATACACTTTATATAACATTACTAACAACGTGTACGTGTATTTGGGGTTCAGGTGTAATTATAATAAGAGTAACTCTTTTTTATGAATCGTAATATGCTTCATTTATTACTTGAAACAAACATAAAAAATAATAATATAAAATTGCTAAACTGCTATAATTGTTTTTATTATTTAGACAAAGCTTTTCGTCATTACTGACATCTTCAGGTCTTAAACAACCTGGTTGTTTAAGACCTGAAGATGTCAGTAATGACGAAAAGCTTTGTCTAAATAATAAAAACAATTATAGCAGTTTAGCAATTTTATAAAAGAAAAGTAATGATGGCTGCTAATTTAAACAATACGCAGAATAATATAAAAATAATGATCAATACGCCATATGATATCCATTATCTATGGTTTCAAAGTGTCTTTACTAGCCGTGTTATCATTATAAACATATATCTTAAATTCTAGATATTATATTACAAATTGTATTTAAACTTTTCTTCATTATATTAAGATTTCTTGCTTGCTCAGTCTAAATGTGTGCTTTCTTTAAAAATTGTTACTACATTCTTATTCTATATTTTCTTCATACCTTTCTATGGCTTTAAAATCATTTTATCACATTTAATTTATTAATTTCAATGACTCTACGTTATGTGCTTTTATTAAGAAAAATTTACATAATTTAATTACTAATTTCAATGACTACGTTATGTTCATTACGAAAAATAATTAAATAATTTTCTGATTACATATGAATTACACTGAATTTTATCTCTATCTACATACTTATTATTTACGCTTACAAAAATGTTTTGTCTTTGTTTTATCTTTTTTTATTAGAGTCTTTTAATGTCTTTCTCTTTTAAAATTATGTATTGGTTGTTCGTCACCTTAAATTCCGCAGAGTTGTCACATGTGATTCCTTCGGTTCGATCCTCCTGGATGTCCTCTTGTCCTCACTGCTCGTCCTCTCGTCTCTCCTCCTCCATGGTACATTGGTTGCTGTAGACTATGATGACATGTTGCTCTGGATCTGTAGCCGTTATTATAGAAACGTCTCTAGTCCTCTGCTAGTCGTGCTCTCGTACTCTGTCAGGAGTTGATGTTCTTAGCTGGCGACTGCTTGTAGACGTCCGACGATTTCTTCGTTACGGTACTTTTTTATTATTGTTTTTATTACTTTAAATTAAAAAATATTACCGTAATACTTTATAAGTTCAGCTACAAATATCGTACTGATGTTAGATTTCTCGTCTAACTTCGTCCAAAATAGTTTAAAAAATTCGCGTCTCGGACCGGCATAGCGTACCGCCGCGACTGTGGTTTGTTAGAGAAGAAAGTTCGTCTCTCCTGGGCTTCTATTTATATCCACCCAGAAAACTGCACATGTCGATTCAGGAATCAGCCTGTCGACATTTGAAACATCGCATGATAGCCCCCACTCTCGTCTCATTTCACGTAATTGCACTTTTTCGCCAATCGCACTGTTTAACGCTGATTTCACGGCGATAAAATAGTGTCTCATTTAATGACTTATGAGATGTGCAATTATCATGATGCTCACACTACTAGTATAATTATGATGCATTAAAAATCACACTGGACTCGCACTGATTGTCCGAATGACGTAAAATTCGCACTGCACTCGTGTCCGATTTTTGCACATTTTTAGACGTTTTTACCTTCTCACTAACATTTATGGTTTTCTTAAAAATAATTATTTTCTTAATTTAGCATTGATTTGGGAGGTGAGATTGCAACTTTCAGGATCAGACAGGCTTCACGCACACTCATTATTTACTTGTATACACACATGCAGTGGTAATCGCGTGATGTTTACCTGTTGGTTCCTGCTTGAAAGCCAGCTTCCAATCTCACACCTGCTCGTCTATTATATATTATTGAACTAACTTAAATATTTATAATATATTATGTATGCACATTACAGCCTTTGCTTGTATTGTCGCAATATATATATTGTAACGCAACAGAAATGCTAGCATTCATGTTACATAAAAGACGGTTCACAGAATAATAAACAAATTGATATTTAAACCCATAATAGAACAGAGATCCAATAATTACAATTATAATCATAGACAAAATTAAATAAGGATGCAAGGTAGTGTTGACTAGAATAAACGAACCTGTAAGATAAATAATAGCTAATGATATATGTTTAATGAAAAGCAAAACAAAAAATGAAACAATGACTTAATTTATGGTAATAACAAATAAGAATTTTGTGTTAAGAAGTATTATTTTATGACAAAAATGTTATGATAAAGTTTATGTGATGTTATATCAAATATGTGTTGAGTTAATGAAAAATAATGAAACAAGTTGTATTATTCAATGACTATCGTAGAATAAAGTGTGAGGCAGTTAATCAATGTTCATAAATTCGAATTTTGTTGTATGTGATCAAGAGATCAAGATAAAATTGTTATTAGATATAGAAAAATAATTGTTTATATAAGTGCTAATAATTAAGATTTGATTGTATGTATGAATTTATATAAAAGGGACTATAGATGCCTAACAGACATAACCACAGGTAGATCAGTTTACAATAAAAGGCCTAACAGGCAAAACTACTATATAAACACTCATAACATAAAGATTAGGTGCATCAATTAAAAATAATTAATAAATACGCTATGAAGAGCTAGAAAAAAAAACAACATTAAATTAATAATAATATTTAATAAAATTTATACAAATTATAATAATACCATAATGCCATAATATCGATTGGTAAAATATAATATCGAAGGTGGATTAAATATAATAAAAAAGAAAAAAACGGACTTATATCAAAAAACCAGTAGAATATGTGTATAAAATAATAAACCAACTATCGGTAAAGTTACATTCCGATAGGACAGCAAATTGATAAAGAATAGACAAAAAATATATGAAAGAAACACTATATATTCAAAACATGTGGAAGGCAGAAATTATTATATGTTGATAGGGACGACAAATAAGAAAAAGAAGTTGTTGATTTTTAGACAAGACAAGAATTGCTTTGAATGAACTAAAAGTGATGAGATTAAAAACCCAAGAATAATCTATTTAATTGTAATATTCGAAATTACCATATACGATTATAAAAATACAAAATTCTAATGACAATATTTACGTCTACTACCAATACAGATAAACAAAAATAGCACTACAATATGAAATGATAATAGAGAGTAAATAATTGAAGTCTACAAGAAAGAACTTGAACTGTCCCATATCCGAAGGGAATTGATGAGATATTAATCAAATAGAAAGAATTAACAATAACACAATTAATAATATTCACTACACCAGAAATTATAACCTTGCAAATACACGGAACAACATTAATTGCTTCAACCGAAGGAAGAACTTATTTGGATCCTGACGGTGCAGAAGAAACATCAATCGGGCTGTAAATCAATCCAGTAGCTGTATTCCGAAGTGGACAGGACAAGAATTACTCTTATTAAACCGAAGAAAGAAAAACCGTACTGCATAATCATCCAAACATTAAATTTAGCGATCAACCGCCTACACGATTTGCTTCGTTCGAGTCTGGTAAATTATATTATATTAATCATACTAAATACACAACACATAAATTTTGTAAATCTTGCATTCTTATCTATGTATCTTTAGTCTTCCCCACAGTTACAAGAACCTTCACACCCTGAAACAAATTAAATACAAATCAAAACATAATATATAACCAAATATAAATAAAGGATTAAAATAATCAACAATCGATACCTGAAGTCTATAGTCCAAGCATATGTTAATTAGAACATATCTTATTTAATGTGAATTAAGTAAACAAATAAAGAACCTTTATATATTTGTCAAATCTTGTTATTTGGAGTATGGTTTAGTGAACTGGGAACAAAAAGTAACTGAATAAGTATAGAATAAATGGTTAATATAAACATCGAAATAACCTATAAGTTTCGTTGAGCTGATACTGCAGCGCTTATAGCGGAATTATCTGACACCAAAGAGGGAGCGTAAAATTACGAAATTAGACAGATCTCTCTTCAAGGTATAATAGGGTTGGATGAAATTGTAGAATAACGATTAAGTTGTTTAAGTTCTAGGCACACTAACACTGATAATTATTAAAGAGTTAAGTTAATATTAATTAATTGCATCCATATATTCCACAACTCCAAATATCTCCGAGATTTATATAATTAAAGTAATACAAAACAAATTGTCAAATACAACAGTGGGGTTTTAAGGAGAGGAAACCCGTTTAGATACAAACTGACGCATCCAACGTGTGGCAGAATACCCTCTAAACCACGAATAAGTACAAATTGGCTTCCATCGCGGGGCTTGAACAATAGCGGTCCCACCAGGGATACGTGTAGATACAATATTGATACATAACGTGAATTTATGTGTTTATTAGCCCCAAGTTGTTGGCGCCAAATATGATACAAAATAGAAAACTCGCTTCTTTCTTTTTGTTTTTTTTCTTTTAACAATTATTTATATTTATTTTGAGACAAACGTTTGTGTGCCAAATATGTAATATTTTTAAAAAGCCGGAAGAGAAATTTAGAATAAATTTAGAAATTTAGAGAGTGCGGAATGTATCTTTACTACTCTATGAATAATTTTCAAATAAAATTTATTTAGTTAAGCCCCATGTTGTTAGCATCAATTATGTAATATATTTTTCTGTCCGTGTTGTTGTTATATATTGTAATCTTACCTTTTTCTATAATTTCTTATGTTAAAATAAATAGTCAAACTCCTTATTCTCGTTTTTTCTCAAACTCAATTATTTTTTATTTTACGCTTTTCATTTTGACATTGATTTAATCATATAGACATTCAATGTCCCCATCAAACAGTGGTAGCTCATTCGGTGGTAGAACATGAACAATCTGAATCTCAGGGTTAACGTAAAAGTAAAGTTAAAGTATTGTACAAGTCATAAATATAACATAAAATATAATATTTATGAATAAGATTTGGTAATTATGTGTTGTGAATGTCTGTTGAATAGTGGTGGGTTCTTTGGATCATACAAGAACAATAAAAAAACTATTACTACTAATAACTATGGTGTACAAGTGTACAAATAAAAATTCACTATTATAGCTTTTATATTGTTTTTGTCATCGTATTTCGTTGTAACTCAATCTTTAATCTAGTAATGTTGGTTCAAATATCTGGCTTAGCCTTGAAGCAATCTCACCAATTTGGTAGTTCCCTTTAAGGACTTATTGCTTGATTCTTCACTTCTGGACATCAAAGTTTTGGTACTTTCGATAAAACATTATTCTCCTAGTTTTTTGAATAGTTTTTCTTGATCATCTCATTTTTTATCGGTCATTAATTTGTATATCAATTCAGCAGTAAACTTAACATGTTCTTTCTTGTTTTTACATTTTTTCCAACAATATTCCTTCTTTTTACCAAAACACTGATTCCTTCAGTTAAGGCTTTGGCTATGATATGTTATGGGTCAGAGGTTCGGTTTCACAATTTCTAATTAATATGATTCTGTTGACCTTTACTTTTTCTTCGTCACTATATTATTATAAGTTTTTTAACGTAAGATTTCCTATATTTTAATTATTTACTTTGTTTGATTTCACTATATGGGTTATATAACTGGTTCATATCGATTATATATTTCCTTCAATGCTCATATTATAATTATGTTTAATCACTTTCATTTACACGATTTTTCTTTTCTACCGTATTTCACTGTTATTCTCACTTTCTAGCACTGTCACACAATACAACTTTTATAATTATAGTTTGATATTATTATATTTGTAAAATTTATATCATTCACATCCTGTAGTTCAATGATACATAATAACTGTCTGAGGTGCGCAGACCTCCTCATAATTAAATAGGTTTATTCACAATATCTTATTTCTTACATACTAGTTTTACACATTTATATATTATATTTCTATTTATAAATTACTATGTACATTTTTTGTCATTTGATCTTCACTTCTGTGTATTTTGGTCATCGTCAGTCATTGTTTGTCACTGTCATTAAATTATTTACTTCATGAGTTTTCATTCTCTATTTCCCAATTATTTATTTATTATAATATTTCTCATTTTGTTTTGATTACTTAAAAGGATTGCGTTTATGCATATTTCACGGTGAATTTTTATGGTACATTTGTTTTTCTTTTGAGGTGTATTTTTGTTATGTTATAATATATATGTTTGTGTGTGTGTGTGTGTGTGTGTGTCTGTGTCGGCTTCACAACGTCCTTCCGCCCTCCAAACATGATTACTATTCCTCGCTTCAGCAATCCTGTCTCCCTCAAGGCCTTTCAGATGTTGTCGTCCCTTTCCCCTCCTTCTGGATGGCCTCTTTTACAAACTACTTTCGAAGGTCTAACATCCGCCATTCGCCGAACGTGCCCTTAGCATATCAATTGACGTCTGTCTATAGTTTGTGTTAAGGTTTTCTCAGTCCCCATAACATTTGTGATGGGATCATTTCGGACTCTGGGCAGTCGTGATTTTCTAGCAATCTCTTCTCAGGGCATCCATCTCTACCGCTTCCATTTTCCTCCTGTCCGATTCATTCAGCCGCAAAGACTCTGTGCCATAAATTGTTATACTCTTTACTGTAGTATCACATAGCCTTAATTTTATATGTTTTCATATATTCTTGTTCCACAGTAATCCATTGTGAATCTTTTAACCGCAATTCCCCCTGCTGTATTCTCCTCGTGATGTCCTTCGTATCTTTACCATGCTAAACTATCATCATGGCGAGATAGTTGTACTCACTACAAGGTAATACTTTATTCTCGAACTCTCTGAACGACATTATACTAGTATTAAAAAGAATGGCTCTGACAGCTCATCGATGTCAGACTACATCGCCTGTTGCCAAACTACATTTACAAACATGTATTGTCGGTATTTATCATCTCTCTCTTTCACAAACAAACACACACACACACACACACACACACACACACACACACACACACACACACACACACACACACACACACACACACACATTTCTTTCCCCTTCTCTGTCTTATGAAACTATGACACTGTAAAAAAACACTTTGTCAGATGATAAACTGGAATTCGCTTGTCCTTACGCATTCAGTGGTAAACACAGATTGTTTATAAACAGAAACAGTTGATGACAAACTATAACTGAGCATCATTTTTTCTGAAGTCAATACGTGCACAAAATACCAATTTGTTGAATACCGTTGAAACGTCTCTACGTCGTCGTCACCAGTTCGTCAAGTTGCGTATAATTGACATCGCCTTGCTATCAACACAACGTTATGACCGTTTACCAATATCCAGTTAGATTACGCCCTCTACAAATGTCATGCTCTTTCTCTATATATTACAAGTATAGAATATAACAGCATAAAATAAAATAGTTTGACATAATGGCAACACGAGTTTTACTGTCTAACAAACAACTTAAAATAAGTATCAAATATATTTCACCCGCGGAAACATTAGACGAAATACACACGCACTCGAGCGCGATCTAAGTAAACGCGTATTACTTTCATAATCCTTGCGGATGTAAGGACGTTTGTACAGTTGTGTGTAAGATTTTCCTTATTTTTTCTACATTCTCGTGCTCTACAGCTTTTTTTCTCCAGTTTGCTCATATAATTTATTCTTTCATAGTGCTGTCTTCACTTCTTTATTCGTCTCGCTTCACACACTTTAAAGTTACACTAATTATCTTACTGGAATTTTTTTTGAATTTTGTTCTTAATCTTTCTTTGCACGTGTCATTTTTTCAATTTATTCATGATCGCTTTAGAGCCTGTTTGCGTAAGAGTCTCATTTCGGATGCTTGTATATTTTCTCTTGTTTTTCAGTGGTTGACCAATGAACGACACTGAACCGTATGCTGTTGGGGTCAGCGTTCCCGTTTCTTAACGGATTTATTTATTTTTGTTTTTGTTGAGCAGTTATTTGTAATTGGTTTCTGACAAACAGTGTTAATATTCCTTTTGTTACATCAGCATTTTCGTCATCTAGTTTTAGTTCTTCAATATTATTATGTCCAAATATTTAAACTTCTCAGATAGAATTTTGTAATGTATGCAATTAGAGCTGGAGTAATACTGGATGAAGAAACGTTTGGCCAGGAGTCACATGCTTTTTCAGTATGCGAGGAGGGATGCGGTTAATAAATTCATAAATTCGTATTATTATTAAAAAATCGTGTAGGTTCCAGTACATATGTGAAACGCGTAATTTTGAATAAAGTTATCAATACATTAACTGATGACAAACGCACCGAAGCTCAGTATTTTGAATAAAGTTATCAATACATTAACTGATGACAAACGCACAGAAGTCTGAGAAGCTCAGTATTTTGAATAAAGTTATCAATACATTAACTGATGACAAAAGCACCGAGGTCTGAGAAGCTCAGTATTTTGAATAAAGTTATCAATACATTAACTGATGACAAACGCACCGAAGTCTGAGAAGCTCAGTATTTTGAATAAAGTTATCAACACATTAACTGAAGACAAACGCACCGAAGTCTGTTCAGTATTTTGAATTCAAGTAGCAGCAACGTTTTCCACTCACGCCTTTATTTATAAAAATAATTTTACCTGTCAAAAGTAAAGTACTTGCTGCTGAATAAGGCAGGTATACCTTCATCGACGAGGCTACATTAATAATAAAGCACGACTTCAGACGCCTTCTGATGAAATATTCAATAGTCCGTAAACCATGTTTTGGGAGGGTGTTAAAACTTTATACCGATTTCGGAGAAGTGTACATTGTATCTCACGTTTGGTCGACCTAATAGTAAATACAACGTCAAAATAAGTTTTGTAAATAGTATTAAAGTATATCACTAATTCATACTACAGTTTACATTTCTACGGGAAGGGGAAATTGTTTTAAAGACGTTGAAATCGTGGTTTTCTCAAATAAGAGGAAAGTTAAAAGTTACGAAGTTGAGAGTAAATTTTTTAATCTTTTATAGTTGGTAAAATTACCGGTATATTTCATTTTCATCTTTTTAGCGTAGAAACTGATACGCGAAAAGCTTGCATAGTGAGGAGATTCAACGCGATGTTTTAGTTGTACTGACGGAAAACACGGCTTTGCGCATGCTGCTGTCGTCAAGGTAGCCCCACCAACACAAAGTAACAAGATTGTACGCCAATTCATAGACGAGCATTTTATATTCCTGAAAAAACTCTCTTGTAAGGAAACCTTCACTTATCAGTTCATCACCTAAGCGTACTGCAAAGACGCATATGTTTGGTTTCTACACTACATAGAGAAATGTTTTGCCTATGTTTGAAATAAGTTTGATTAGAAAAAGTTGACTGTGATTCCAGCTTAATTTGAGGTCATTCCGAGTTTTTTAGCAACAGTCATTAACCTATTATTATTATTATTTTTAAATTTAAGTGTTGTACCTCACAGCAGGCACCACAACCTGGTCTGCGAATTCGCTTCCATCTTGTCCTCTGATTCCCAGTATTTTCATTTCTCCTTTAAATCGTCCAACTGCTAATTTCTTCTTCTTCTTCTTCTTCTTCTCCTCCTGGTCCTTCTTCTTCTTCTTCTTCTTCTTCTTCTTCTTCTTCTTCTTCTTCTTCTTCTTCTTCTTCTTCTTCTTCTTCTTCTTCTTCTTCTATGGCCTGGAATCCCTTCTAACTTTGCCTCGATCACATCAATTCCTTCTCAGGGTGTGTAAATACAGTTTGTTTTCCTATGGCGAACTGCATTCAGGATTGATATCTTCTCATCCAGTCTCCTAAGGTCCTCTTCATTTGTTCAGGCATTGTTCTGACTGATACAATCGCGAACTACAGAATTTACAGTATCACAGGTTAGGCCTATATGAAAATTACATACAAATACAGACACAACCTTAAACCCTGACTACACAGATCGTTACTCCATGGACGGTACGTTTCGTAGGTCCCTTGTATTGTTTGAACAGTTTGCGGACTACTGTGTTTGGGTGATTCATGATTCTCTCTTACCTACACTTACTTACTTAATCTTTTAAGTCTACCTTGCTTACGGTATATAAAGAATGGGCGGGGGGGGGGTGCTGTGCTGTCTCAACTCGCTCTTTATGACGTTACTCTCAGCTCCTTGTTCTGCACAGTTCTATCCATGTCTTCACTTTAGACCTGTACTTCTTCGCTCAGCTTCTCATCTCTTCTTGTCATATTTTCCCGGTATTTCTCCTGTTTTTTATTACTCCATCTTGTTTCGTACACTCTCTGGTTAGAGCTGTTTCCTATATTCCTTTTAAAACGCGTTCACACAATCTCAGTTAGGTGTACCTACTAACGTTTTTTAGGATCTTCAGACTTACATTTTGTTTGTAAACTACATTTTTCGTTTTATCCATTTTTTTATTATTATTAATTTTCTTAAAAACACCATTTCTGTGGATAAAATTTTACTTTTCATTTTGACGTAAATTCCAGGACGCATATCTTATTAAAAGGATCCCCACTTCATTAAATATTTGTGCTTTCGTCTTTTTAGGAATTTCGTACTTTTCGAGGCATAACACTTTTATGTAGGCTTGCTCCTGCTGGTTGGGTTTTCCTACCTTTGCATCCAACCTGCAAACTCCTGACACTATTCGTCCCGATTACATGAATTTTGGCAGTTGTAATTAAGTTTTCTTCTTTCAGATATTCAGTAAGTTGCATACTCTTACCTAGTATCAAGTTTTTTGTCTTCTCCAGGTTAATCTTTATATTTCTAGTTTCTAAAGTTTTCTATAATGTCTATAAAGTTTCATTTAAATTGCTCTAGCCATTGGAAATTATAGTACAACGTTGTTATTTGCGCTGCGCGACAGGGATGCTGTTGCTGATTACATATTTAAATGTGGCACGTTAGGTTATATGAACATCAGTGTTAAGTCTGCACGCTTCAGAAAATAAAGTTAAACTGTGCATGTAGGTTATGGGACCTTAACACACCGCAATGTTCACTCTGTCTACTTCCCTCACGTTTCACGGAACAATCTACTTTTAAGGTATGTAGTTAGGAAGGATTTAATTAGTCACTGTGTCTCGGTTGCCATATTGTCTGATTCTTAAAACTTTTCTACCAGAGCCTTATTTGCTTGTGTTTTTCTTATCAAGTTCTTCGCTTACTTATACTTTATCGTAAACAAGGAACAATTTTATATAATTCCAAAAATTCTGGGTATTATTCTGGCAATAATTCTGCTTACGAAAAATTCCTAACGGCCAGACATCACAGTAAATAAAAGAAACACCAATTGCCACGAAACAGTAAACGTTCAAAGACAAACTGAACGAGTCAAGTAGAATGGTGTCTACCTCGGTTTGCTTCTGTATTTCTCCACTACTCGTGCCTCCAACTTCTGTTCAATTCTAGAAACGGCGAAGTGTTATCTTTCGCACGCACTTTCTTGCAACGTTTTGCTTGTGTAAGTAAAACGCCAAGCAACTTATTGCGTTTGAATCGAGCTCCACGCATATTCAGGTATACATAAATTACCAGAAGAATTCATAATCTTTCACGTATCAAAACAATTCTGGTATCATCAAGATTCGTTCGTATGTCAGAGGATACCTTGGTTGCGATCTGTATTAATGTAGACGGGAGGCAGCGATCATCCAATATGCTCTTTCTTATGACGATTAATTTCGGCATTGAAATACGTAAACTGACTATAAGTAATTACGTTTGTTGCTTGTTTAAGTTTTAATAAACTCAATCACTTTTGTAATTACAGTTTTCAATGTGAGTAATGCACAGTAGGTTGATACATAAGTGTGGTTTTGATAAAAGGGTTCAATAATCTTGAGATCGTTTTATTGCATCTGATGTAAATTTAATTCCACGACACTAAAGATTTGTTGATGACACTGCACTGTTAGCTACCGGTAACACCGTAGAAACAGCAACAATCTACAGACAGCAATTAGTAATGCCACTATATAGACAAACACATGGAGTACTAAACTGAATGAGGCAAAATCTATCCATATAAACTTGGCCAACAGGAAAATAGAGCAATTACCTGTGTTACCTGTGTTAGTCAATTATCAAATAATTTCACATGCAAATTCGGCAAAGTATTTGTGCATGGCTCTAGATGCTCTCGCTTAGGTGGAAACGATGTGTCAAGAAAAAGCCGCGTAGAAATTGGAATAAAATTCAAAAGGTGGCTACTTGGAAGACACTCTTAACTGTCACTGCATAATAAACTGTTATTATAGAAACACGGTTTTGAAACTGGTGTGCATTTATGATTTACAACTTTGGGGCTGCACACAGAAGTCCAACATTGAAATAATACAAACTTTTCAAAATAAAGTACTTCGCAGTATTGTTGATACACCGTGGTATGTAAGCCACGATGACATCTGTCGAGACAAAAATAAAACTGATGATATCAAGTGGTTTGCGGATAATATGAACAAAGGTTTATTAAACCTCAAAACAATGAAGTGCAACTACTTGATAATGCTAGATTTGTTTGGCGATTGCAGAGACACAAACCATTAAACTACAGTGAGGAGTGCGTCAGTGGGAGCATATTCTTCTACTCACTACTAACATAGTTGATAGAATTAAATTACTTGACAGTTTGTAACTATTCCAATATAAATAAATGTAATAGGCGCTAAAGACCGCCATCCATGAAACAACATTACCAGTACTTGCGGTGAGCTTTATTTGACTACATTAACGTTAATGTTGTGAAAGTTTTAAATCAGCATCTGTTGCTCAGGAATTTTGGTTTTACCGTAAAAATAAAAACGAAGCAAGTAAACACAAACATGGTGATGAACCAATAGATCGATACTAATTATCCAGATAATGCGACCGGCTTGCCCTTATCATAACTTTAATGCATGTTGAAATGTTATAAAAATAATTTAATCATACGTGAGGCGATAATGCTTTTGGACTGCCAGATAAGCGACAGTTAGCTCCACCACGACATGACGCTGATTAAAAATAGATAACTGTGTACGTTCAGCGATGTGATAGTCGCGTGGGTTTATTTGTGTTCTGTTTACGCCTACATAATAACTCCACAGGCTACATGCGCCCTATAAACACGAAGTCCCGGTGAAAATATCGTCACACGTTACAATTTTTTTGTTTTTGACTATTGTCACATATTTTATTATTGAACAAGCGAACGAGTTCTCAGTTTTATCTGGACCGCTTGGGATTTATCTGTCTGTATTTCTGTCTTCTGTTTGGGGCATGTCTCAAGATAACTTTTGAACGCATCAACCGATTTTCGAATAAACTTGGCACGCGTGTCCAAACTTTTAACCTACAGAGCCCTATTGCTTTTGAGATTGATTACCAATAATATGGCGGCCTGAGACAAAAATGTGGGAGGGTGAAAATAGTGAAAAAAATCGCAAAAGCTCATATGAGGTATCAAATTACATTAAGAAAATCTAGCAGGGAACTGTAATCCAAATCGAAATTTTTCGAATGTTTCATGTTTATTGTATGATTGTGCGCTCTACAATTGTTGTACTACTAAAGTAATAGAGTAATCGGGATTTCTGTAATTTTACCAATAATTCAAAACTTATCTAATATCGAAATTTATGTAATCATAAATTTACTTCCTTCAAAATAGTGAGCTAGTTCTGCAGCTGAAGGAGCATACTAGTTTATATAATCTACGCGTATCTCACAGTTCTCTGAGAGGCGTGATTCCACATGTTTTTGCAAACGTAGACTCATTAACTCTCTCTCTCCCTCCCTCTCCCTCTTTCTCATGCACGTAATGTAAGCACGGCATTGATAGTGCACAATAAGATTTCTACAGAATGGAGTACAGGAGACTAATGACCCCCTTGTATTACATAATGTAAATTTTTGTGTTTAAATGAAATATTGTAACAGGTATACAGCTGCTCCTTCACACATAGGCTATGTGGACGTGTTAAGAAAACTCTTTAAAATATTCACATAAAACATTAGTGTACATATTACAACGTAAACATTATATTCAGTATTTTCAGAAACGAAATCGTTTTTCCTGTCGCTCAATCACTCAGCCTGCGCTGCACACTTATCACGTTCAACACTAAATCAGGCAGTGAATTAATATATTATATCAAGCAAATTAACCACTAACAAACCGTAAAAATATGTAGACAGAAGAGTTACATAATGCCTACATAATGCTTGTTGCACAGGAAAATGCAGTCTTTGTAATTATATTATTATTATTCCTATTCTTATTTTATTAAAAATATATGAAGAGCACAGGGGAAAAAGGATGAATGTCCACTTGCCGTCATTCTGAGAAAAACAGATTTTTAATTCAGAAACGCTACATCTAATTTACAAATAATTTTTTGTGACTGGTGAGTATATCACCAGTTTACTGATATATTAGGCAATGAACTATTAATAATACAAAAACATTAAAATTAATTTACAAACTACAAAACATAAAAATAATTATTAATTACGAAGAGCACAGGGGAAAAAGGATGAACGTCCACTTGCCGTCATTCTGAGAAAAACAGATTTTTAATTCAGAAACGCTACATCTAATTTACAAATAATTTTTTGTGACTGGTGAGTATATTACCAGTTTACTGATATATTAGGCAATGAACTATTAATAATACAAAAACATTAAAATTAATTTACAAACTACAAAACATAAAAATAATAATAAAAAAAAATATATTAATTATCACTGACGACAGTCCACTGAACACTAAATAGAAAAACCTTAATTCTAATGATTTATATAACTTGAATTTAACGAAATGAGAATCTACTTTTATCAAAAATAATTATTTTATTCTATGAAAACATTTTTAAAAATATGAAAAGTATTTAAATATTTAAAACTACAAAAAACAATTTATAAAACCTATTAGGTAAATTTCTTAACCACTTCTGTCTACCGATTTTCAAATGGTATGTTCACGAAGAATTCTTGTGCTTCTTCTCTGCAGAATGTTTTTAAATGCTGCAAATCTTCGTACTTAGCTCGGGAAATTGGCAGCTTACCCTCGTAAGCCAAAAGCGGTAGATGAAATTGTCCTTCCGGTAAGGCTGGCACTTTTCTTTTTGGTGGTAGAATTACAGTTTGCGTACTGTGTCCATTGTACGTATCGCGATGTATAATCATTCGAGGATGCTGTTCAGTAACACTCAATTCCCTAATAGGCCGGCTAGCGAATGGGCATTTTTTGAAGTATATTTGAGATAGAAAGTTTGTCCAAGATCTAAATATCAGTTGATCGTCACATGGAATAACTTTGTATGGACCTGGTTTTTTCCTGGCATCTTTGATGACAATGTTCCACTCATTAGGCAATTCAACTAATGATTTTTGATTAATAATTCCCATGTTTCGGTCACACTCAAGATATGAGTGTCCACGGATAGGGAATATTACCCGAACAGTTTTTAGTCGCTTGACTTGGTGAACAATATAATGCAACATTCTGAAAATCGTGAAGTTTTTATTTTGCCCGCAGCAAGAATCGCAAAAAATCTTCAGTTCCTCAACTTCAACACTTAAATGATTGAGAAGAAAGTCCCAAAGCATGGATGCAACATCATCAGCTCCTTTCTTGCCACAAGTTTCAGGATAAGTATAAAAAAAAGAGTCTGAGTTGGACAAAACATGAATATTAAATAAATAAAACGACAACTGTCTTTTGTAATAAATGTCGTTTGTTGTTATGTTTGGTACTTGTAAATTTTTTTGGAAGTCCATCACAATGGCTTCTTTAGAGTTATGTTTTTGGGCTTCATATTTTGCAGATCTTTTGCGCTTGTAAAAGGTTTCTGCTTTTTTTAAGTGCAGTTGCTTTTCCAGCAGAAGGGCTTTCAGCTGTGAATTCAATTGTGCACTTTTTGTAATGTCATCTTTTTGTACTGTATTAATCTCGGCCTGTAACCCATCAACCTTCACCTTCACCTCATCACAGAAACTACACGTGTCAGATCTAGGGTAGCCAAAGCTAATGTTGAAGTTTGTGTTAAAAATCTCCCTGTATTTTTCATACGACAAAACATGATTAGGATATTTCTCAGTGTACATAGAGTACATTTTCTTAACATTAAGTTCTGCCGGTAGAAAGATTTTCTTACATTTTGACAGACTGTAATGGGAGTTCCGTCCCTTAAATGAAAGTATGTGTTCATTGACTTTTTCTAAAATTTTGTCAGACAGCTTGTTAGGCCTTGAAAAATGGCGACCGCGACCGTCTCTAGAAGCAGTACCTGTTGCCTTTAATCCCTTCTGTAATGTTTGTAACCGTTTAGCAGTTATGCCATGTAGTGACAGAAATGCTTTATGACAAACATCAATTTCAAATAATTTATTATCCCGTAGGATTCTGACTTTATAACTGTAAGAATGGGAATGCATTTCGGCCTCAGCTTCGCATTTCCTGGGTCGGTGGCGTAATACAGGTTTACAGGAAATTAAACCACATAAATAACTGGATTGCTCATCATAAGTTGGCAATTTGTTGAAAGTTAAAATAATCTGTTCTTGTTCGTTTTTATTAATGTTTTCAAAACATTTAAGTTTCAAACACTTACAGTCAGCACCGGTTTCGTGGGTAGATAACCTTAATTTCTTAGCAACGTCTTTCATTCTTCCATATGACTTTCGTTTTTGGCTAGAGCTCGATGAAAGTAACACCTCATTGTCTGATATTTCTTCTGACATAATGTCTGAATGTTTTTCAATTAATGGATTAACTTCACTCACAGCTCAATCACTCACTTCAACCACAATATTGTTCACAAAATCGCACACAGAAACAAGACCTACAGGCAACAGCTGCTTGCACGCACGGGTGAAAAACAATACTAGGTTAAAGGTTCTTTACCCACTGCAGCCAACAGTACGACTCCGAAACATTGGACTCTCATCCTTCTTCCATACAACCGCTGGTTCCCTCATCTTTTTTCCCCTGCACGGCTTTTAGTTAAATCACTATAACTTGCGACCCTCATTCTTTTTCCCATATATGAATACACTACCGAATTCTACTCTAAAATACGCACGTTATTATATCCACATTTAAAAATTGACAAAAAATGGACTCTCATCCTTTTTCCCCTGTGCTCTTCATATTTAAGCTAGGAAGGAAGGGAGATAAGATTCACAAACGAGATAGAAAATAATTTAAAAATGAAAATAGTCGTAGATTATGGAAACCTAAGATAATTAGCTGGGTGGGGCTGTAGAAAATAACTGCAAGGACAAGGTGCAGACTGCAAAGACAAAAATTCTCTTCAGGTGACGTCTAATGCAAATAGAAATGAAGACGCTGAACAAGAGGAAGAGGTGCTGTCCAAGGACACGCTGGTAGCACAGGTTGAAGTGGGAAGAACGAAAGATTTGACGAAGGTTGTGAGATTCACGCACCACTGTAACTCAAGGATTACATAGCAACAACATTTAGAATACACACAGTAAAAACTTAGTTACCTTGTCGGCGGTCCATGCTTCCTGCGGACGGCGTAATGGCGTCTGTAGGGAAAAGGCGTACACGTGTAGGACGGCCGCCGGTATCTGTCTGAGGTCAGTCCGATGCATGGACCAGTGCACAAGAAGCCTTCCACGTCACTACTACCGCGATGACGGGCGGACATCGATGCCGCCCCTGACACTCCGGCACTTGATGTAGCCACCACCATTGACGACGGCCAGCCCGCACACCATAAGTCGCTTTACGATTCAAATCGGCAGATTATCCCGCATAGAACTAACGTCCAGCATTACGCACTCAGCACTAATATTCCACACTCAATACGGAGCTTAACGATACCGCAGTTGCAATTTAAACCTATATTGCCGTATAACATTTCACTTAATTCTTTTAAACTCTTGTTCGTTTACCTAAAACACACTTATTTTTTACGTAGGTTTATTTTTTTCGTTACTTTTAACGTACTCAAAAAATAATAATTCCATTCAGTCTGCTTCATGGTATCACAAATTAAAATCAGTATATCACTTTATGTTCACGGTTTCTAATAAGACAGAATCGTTTTTCTGTTTTCTGGTAGTGCACTGTTAAGTCTAACTACATAGTATAAGCCAACAAAGTTAAAAACTTTTCGAAACAAACATTGTATTTTATGTCTTTAGTTGTAAGTCTTTAGCTAGTATTTCATAATTTCAACAGCGTCTTTAATAAATAAGTTTATAAAAATTTGTATTGTTAGTGTTTCGGTATTTATTGAATTATTTCACGCTTTAACAGTGTATTATATTGTAAACTATGGTTTATATTCCTTTATTATTTCTACGTTATTCGGGAACTCGAATTACTTTCGCACATAGTACACTCAGTCGTAGTAATTGCTCACATTAAACTACTACAAACATATATTGTTCTCCAGACGTGTTTATCCGAGGCAGATTGACTGTTCAGTTTATAACAGTGGACGTTAAAAATTTAAGCTCACAGTTTGATAAGTTAACTCTAATGAACGCTAGACAGTATTTCATATAACAAAAAAGTTCTTCAAAATTTAGTATATATCATTTGTGCCTGAAACAAAAAAATTTATGAAACATCCAGTAACGTTATACGTTTAAATTAAGTTTAAGTTGCTGTACACTTGAGGCTAAAATAATGTTGCTACATGCTAGAAACTTATATTTTATATAGCCTTCACGTACGCGCGCGCGCACGTACTTATATATAGGCCTATATTACATTTTATATATTATATAAAGACAGACAAATGCTAACCGGTCGATTTAAAATTGAGAACTAACTTCGTTCATTCAAGAATGTAAAGAAATGGGCTGCAATCAATGCATTATATAAACCTGCAACATCTATACATACCCTATGTCAAAACATAAAACAAACAACAAATTAAAACCCAAACAAATCAAACCAGTACAAAAGGTGACACAATTTTAAAAACACTACATGATGGAAACACTCAGAAACAAATTAGTCCCCAAAACCAATGAAGCCAAAATTCGTCAACATCAATACAGTACTTCAAGTACCTAATTCAAGTACTTCACAAGGCAGCGATTCAACGTGACTAACGATGAGGATAATGCTTGATACCCGACGCGCGCGTGCGCACCCACTATGTCGCTAATTTGTGGCAGGTTGCTGTAAGTCAAACATTTACTGAACCCTGGTATTAAGATATTACGAGACAGATATTTGAATATGCTGTTGTTTGCTGACAAATGGCTTGTAATTCAAAATACAGAATCTGCTTTACAAAAATTTGTTTTCAAGCTCCATCAGGTTTGCAAACAATATACAATATGAAAATATCTACTATAAAAACAACGGTAATGGTATTTCGAGGTAAGGAACCAATAAGAACAAAACTAATTATTAATGATCAAGTTCTATAACAGGTGAGCCATTTTAATTATTTATGAAATGATATTGGCTATGACAGGAATTATGATATTAGGTAGTTAGGTTTTATTAGGAATTATTAGGTTAAGTTAGGTAAGTTCCAGACGATCTGTGGGACAATCAACCGTATTTTTGGAAACAAGGTAAGTCCAGATACAAAAGTTATGGACAGTCTCTGTACTGTCCTATGGGTGTGAATAATGGACAACAACCAAGAAACAAGATAGTAAAATACAGGCCTCGGGAGAGGAGTTAAAAGGTCTTCTAAACTTGTCGTATAAAGAACATAAGAGAAGAGGTAGAAGTTTTAACTTGAAAGAAAAATTAAAAGATTGGAAACAACGGTGGAAAAACATTTAGAAAGAATGTCAGATATCAGACTGGCCAACCAAGCGTGGAAAAACAAACCTATAGGACCAATGGTGTGTGGGTAGACCCAGGAAGAGACGGCTGCAGGATCTTTGAAGGTGGAACAGGCAGCACCTCGCCTATGCCGTGTTGTGAAGGTGATGATGATGATGATGATGATGATGATGATGATGTAAGTCATCATTTAGGAACTGATAATTTAAACACGGTGAGTGCGTAATGGAAAACCGATAACCAAAATAAACAGGAAATTCAGACGCATAATTTATAAAAGTGGGAGAAGAACGGTGTCAACGTGTCTACTTCGCGTGTAAGCATATAGGCTATCGTTTGCCAGCTGTTTGGTAATGTGCTCGATATAATGTTTTCAGTCTGTAATTTGAAATTTTATAGTACGTCTCGACTTAGGCCTATAAACATTAAGTAAATGTATATATTTACACATTCTGAATATAACACGTTCCTCCGGCTCTCTCACTCCCCACAATTTTGAGCTTATTTTAACCTTAAGTGTAAACATCTACCGGAAAAAATCACTTCGTACCCATTCTCAGCATTCATGGAGACTTTCCCACATAAAACAGGCGCCAGTGTGTCAGAGTGGAACCCTGCACTTGTCGCTTTCATAGCGTTTTAATGGCCAGACCGTGCAGTTATAACTAAATTAAAGTGACTGAGAGGTTCATTTAACTGAACAACCCGTTTAACGAAGGACCACGCTCTACAATTAATTTGTTTTCCTTATACGGATATACAGTACATTAAAATTGTCGAATAAAATTCATGAAAATACTTGGTAACAGTATAGTTCAGAAAATTTACAAACCAATGAATAAACGGCTTAATGAGTTAAAAATTCCACAAATATTTAGTTAAAAAAAGATTACTACCATATATACGTTCTGCAAAGATATTGATTATATACACTGGAATACTCCTTATTGTGTATCATCATATAAACTAGAATTTTAGTATTTCAAGAAGAACACAAAGACACTAAAAAATAAAAATCTGTGATATCCTGTACTAGAGCAACTTTCATATAATTTCTTTTTTTTATTTAGTGTCGGTTGTAAGCTTTCTGAAGAACATGATACAGAAATAATACTTCAGACGTTAGAATGCACGGGAGGGATTCCAAATAGATCACTGATAAATAAAACACGTAATGAGACTACTTTTAATATTTAGAAAACCATGGCTATTCCGATTCTGATAAACGGCAAGTAAGAAGAATTGTTTTCCTGCAAAGCCAAAAAGACAAGTCAAAAATTGAAATAGATGAAAAGCGCTTTCCAAAAAGAGTTAATAACTGCACATGATTAGACAGATGACGTACTGCTAACGTCCGGAACGAAATAAATATCTACATTCTAAGCTAATTCTATTGTAGACCAAAATGTCCACCGAATGGACGAAAAGAAGCTGCCACTTCAAATGGGATTCTACAAACCAACGGATACGCGTGATGTTGGAAGACCCTTTTATAGGACGGGAACAAAATTTAACAGACTTTCTGGAGAAGGGACAAGCACTTATACCCAACCCCTGAAGTGAAGAAGAAGAAGACGTGAAGACGATGAAAACATTTTTGCTGACGATACGGGCTATATGAATTCGGATTATCGAGGACGCTCACTAATCATATTTTGTATTAAGGACAGCAATATTTTTGGACATAGAATGTGTTTTGTATTTGTTAACACTCAGTATTTTTTTCTATTTTATGTTGCTCGATTGAGACAGAATCATACGTCTGGCCCCAACTAATATGTACCGGTGCGTTAGTTCCATGCTCCAACTGTTGTAAAGGGCCTGTGAAATTACGGTGAAACTAGTTCCTGGGGAGAACACTAATCTTCACTTCAGTGTTAGAGTTATTGTGAACGATAATTACACGAGTTAATAAGAACGACATTTGACTAAGCGAAAGGACTTATCTCCAAAATCCGGTTGTCAAAAGTACTATATAAGCGTAGTTGGTTTTGCATAATTTTATGTAGTTTTTAGTAGCTCGTATAACTGTCGCTCCAACATTACTCTCTGTAACTGGAATGATAGACTAGTGTTTATGTAAGTTGAAACTATATGTTTTAGAATTATATGACCGAGAACCAGCAATTTCTACAGTAGTCATAATGTTGGTTTTTGAACAATTATGTCGGTAATGACTTCATTTGAAAATTTCACGATGAGAACAGCTCCTGAAACGTTCAGAAAATTTTCCAAAATATTTAATTAGATATACATAGAGTACAGTAGAGCGGCACTTGAAGAGCGGTCAGGAGATCCAGGATGGAAAGAGTGAGAAATGAATTAGTCTAGCAAATGATGGAAGTGGATACCGCGGATGTGGAAGTGATATAGCAGAAGTGATTTATGTGATAAGGGCATGTCAGAAGAATGAATGAAGATATAATTTCGAAAGCATTGGCAGAATGGGAACCAAAGGGGAAAAGAAGGACGGAGAAGCCCACGAAAAAATGGATTGACTGTGTACAAAAGTATATGGACAAATATGGCCTTCAATTCAATTAGAAGATGCTGAAGATAGAGATAAGTGGAGAAGCATGATCAAATAAGAATGACTGGGCGTATTTGGAAATTCTTTGTACATTTTTAATGTATAATGTAATATGTATAATATGCTGAATATGTAATGTACGTGATTTATCTTTGTAGTGTACTGGTGAGAAACCCTCAGCATTGAGGTAATTCTCTAAACTAATAATAATAATAATAATAATAATAAAAATCAAGAGTATACCTACTGTGAAATGTTTTCACTAATAAAACGGTCACAAGGATGTCGGATACCGAGGTCACAATTGGTATAATTAGTTATGTGATATTGTATATTTAAATGTAATAATTAGACCGTAACTGTTTTGTAGATTCATGGACTGTTCTGCTCAGGAACTACTAGTTTCACCGTTACACCGGTACAAATTTTCAAATTTAAACATAAAAAGCGCTGTTTGTTATCTCTTATTCTACTCCTTCTTCTTATTTTTCTCCTCCTCCTCCTCCTCCTCCCCATCTCTTCCTTCTTTTTCTTATTCCAGTGTTTCTAAACCACTACTGAGTCACGATTTCCCTTAATATCAGCTTTCATCCAGGATGATTTCCAGCCGTCGCTTACCAATCTGTCACACTCGCTAACTGTTGAACAACTTTGCGTATGCTATCTCACCACCCAGTTATTTTATATTTTTATATTAACTACTCTAACCGTACATTACTTAACACTAAAGACAGTAAACTATGTGGGAAAATACAGTACTGCCCTAGACAAACTTTAAAGCAAACTTTAAAAAGCAAAAAATTCTTATAACGAAAACCACGGCAATTTTCTTTTATGTTTTAGAAATTAAAGGGCTGTCCGTACATTCAAAGTATTAGTGTTCTTATAAATGTGCCCTAAAGATTTTTTGACACGCACTGTACAAGAACTGTATTTTCATTTAGGTAACGTGTAACGTTCTCTCCTTTCTAGGAAAAATATACTCCTACACTCAACAAATTATTTATGGTAATCCATAAGCTGCAGGTAAAGAAGCAACTACTTCGTCAAAAACATCTCTGTTGTCGTTTCGATAATCATTATGCTACTGCAATTATTCAACTCGATGGTATGAAAGTTTTATAACTTCAGTTAAGTTCACAGACAATTTCTGCCAGTCAATTCGTATTTACGAAATAATTCTACACCTCACAATATGTGGGACGTTTGTGTTCCCATCAGTATAAACACACAAAGCACTAGCTAGCAAATTCAATTGTTTGTATCTAAAAATAGCAGTTATAAAAAAAACACATGCTCTCTCCCTTACAAGGATTTTAGAGAGGCGTGTTATTTATAGCCGACTATTTTCCTCCAGCAGCAGATCGTTTTTCACTCCAATCCTAATAAGATCCACAGTAACAGTATATAGCTGTACTACTTGTATTAGCTCTTAAATGTTTTCGTAAAGAGCTTTGTAGCGATGAACGGGTCAGTCGTAATTTAATTAATACTGTAACAATATTTTTACAAATTGTGCCTAATTTACGCTGTTAGGAATAAATTGATGATTTAATTAGTAGCTGGAAATCGCAAGTCAACTCAGCAATAAGAACAGGTTGAGGCGTTTACAAAAATTCGATACTTTTAGCAGACGATAAACTTATTAGCCTACTCAATTCTATCCATGTTTTACGTACCGAGTCACTTTATGGTTCAATATAAATAAATTACCTTATTTTGGTCCACCTTAGTGACACTAGCTTCTTTTCGTCTAATGACGCGTTTCGGGATGAAATCCAATCTTCAGATATACAAAATTAATTTAAAAACGTAAATGTATACCACATTTTGTGGTTATGTCATAATTGAAAATCATTAAAATCTTTTAAATATCACTATTGCATTAACGACTCGGAACACTAGGTTTTTTATAAGTAAAAGCATAAAGTTTTACCTTACAGCCTGAACCGGTTTTCTCCTTTAAAAGGCTTCTTCAGAGGCTGCCGCTTGTAGCGCTGTCCGTCTTTTTGTGGGTGACGGAATCGAATTTCGAAAGATCGATGCTGTGTGTGTGGGGTGAGATATGTTCGAATAATGCGTGCGATTTGAATTGTGTCTGTTCGTTTAGGATGTCGTTTTTATTTGTTTTTGTATGTTTGTGTATTTCCAATTGTTCTAAAGTGTCTAGTTTTCGGCCTTTTGTATGTACGGATAGAATGTTCATGTTATCTTCGATGTTTTTATATGTGTGGTTTGCTTCAATGAGGTGGTTTGTAAAGGTGGATTCTGTAGTGGAGTGGAGTGCCTTTGTGTGTTCAATGTATCTCTGTTTGAAGCTACGTCCTGTCTGGCCTATGTAGAATTTATTGCAATTTGAGCAATTTAGCTTGTAAACACCGGGTAGATCGAAATTGTTTTGTGCTTTGTGTGTGTGTTTTGATAATGTGTGTTCTGTTTTGTTAGCAGTTTTGTAGGCGATTCTGTATCCTGCTTTTTTGAATTTTTGGGCTATTTTTTCAGTTTGTTTGTTGATGTATGTTAGTGTTACGAATTTGTTATTTTCTGTCTTTGTCTGTTGTTTGTTTTGTGTTTTGTGTAGGAGTTTACTGACTATTGTTCTGTCATATTCATACACTGTTAATGCAATAGTGATATTTAGTTAAGTAGCGGACACGTCATGGACAACGAAATCCAAGAAAATCTTTTAAATAAAATATATAAAAACGTAACAACTGAATCGCTCGGAGCACTCGCATGCATGCGCGCTGTACCGCGTCTTCCTCACGACTAGCTATTATTCAACCGTATAGCAGAGTCAAACAGGTTATTAAATCCGATGTTCACCTGATCATTTAATATATTATTTTTGGTTGTTGCGTTTTTTGTAGCTTTATATATTTCGAGGTCCTCTAGGCTATCCATTAATTTGCCCTTTTTGCAAGTATGTAAATTAATGGATATTACGTCATAGGATACACCATCATCATCATCAAATATGTATGTAATAAAGATTTTATTGAAAAATTACGTCATATTAATATTAAGCCTAGTTACAAGCTAGTGTCTTTTGACATAGTGGATCTGTATACCAATGTCCCAATTGATGAATCTTTAAAATTACTCAAGCAAAATTTAATAAATAATAATACCTTGGAAATAAGAAAAATTAATCAGCTTATGTTAATATTAGAAATAGTACTTAATCAAAACTATTTTTCGTTTGATGGTTCATACTACAAACAAAACGAGGGCCTACCAATGAGTTCTCCACTCTCAGGTATCCTCGCTGATATTTATTTGAATTATTTAGAAAATACGAAAATTTTAAAAAACAATTATTTTGACAATAAAATAGTATATTATTCAAGATACGTGGACGACACCTTTGATATTTTCAATGGTAACAATAGACAGATCGAGTCATTTAATAACTATTTAAATAAAATACATAAGAAAATAAAATTCACTATGGAAATTGAAGAAAACAAAAATATTAATTTCCTGGATCTATCCATAACAAATAACGGTAATGACCTGAAATACAAAATATACAGAAAGCACACATGCACAGATACGGTTATACATGCTGAGTCATATCATCCTCCAGCCCAAAAAATGACTGCATTTAACAGCTTTATTGACAGATTACTTTGTGTTCCCCTTAATAACGAAGACTATGATCAAGAAGTAAATATTATAAAACAAATAGCTCTAAATAATGGTTACAAGCCAGTAATAATTGATAGAATGATAATGAATCATAAAAAACGTTTAGAAAATAAAAATAAAAATTCCAACATTATTAACCAACATAATAAAAAACATTATTAAAAAAAAATCCTTTCAGCTAATTATACTGGTTTGATGCCAAATATTTTAAAATCTGTTTTTAAAAGTAAAGGATATAATATTTCATTCAAAACATGTAATAAGTTAAAAAATGTTTTCAAAACTAAAATAAATATTCCTTTAAAAAATAAATCAGGAGTCTATAAAATAAAATGCGATAATTGTGCAGCATTCTACATCGGCCAATCTGGAAGAGATTTTTATACAAGATTTTTAGAGCATATTCCTAAAGCAAATAATAATAATTCCAGTTTTGCACAACATTTAATAACAAAAGGTCATAATTATACTAGTTTCGAAAACAATTTCGTAGCGTTACATACTTGCAAAAAGAGTAAATTAATGGATAGCCTAGAGGAACTCGAAATATATAAAGCTACAAAGAACGCAACAACCAAAAATATTATATTAAATGATCAGATGAACTTCGAATCTAATAACCTGTTTGACACTGCTATACGGTTGACACTTCTAGTCGTGAGGAAGACGCGGTACAGCGCGCATGCATGCGAGTGCTCCGAGCGATTCAGTTGTAACGTTTTTATATATTTTATTTAAAAGATTTTAATCATTTTAAATTATGAGATAACTACAACATTTGGTATACATTTACGTTTTTAAATTAATTTTGTATATCTGAAGATGGGATTTCATCCCGAAACGCGTCATTAGACGAAAAGAAGCTAGTGTCACTAAGGTGGACAAAAATGAGGTAATTTATTTATATTATTATTCTAGAAAAAGGAATTAAATCCTTAATTTGTAAGCTGCATAAAGTATATGAAGAATGCAAATACAAATATATATAAATAAAATATAAGAATATATTTCACTGCTTTTTTTATTTATAGGCTTTCAGCAGTATTTTTCGTATTATGAAACTGTTGAAAAATGTAAACTGTTGAAACTGTTGAACTGTTGGTAAACGTAAAACAATAAAATATGTTCTTGTATCAAAAAATATGAAGTATTATAATTTATATAAATTATAAGAACAAGATTAATTTGAGTAAATCGTCATAATCATCATAATAATAATCATCATCATCATCATCATCATCACCACCACCACCACCACCACCACCACCACCACCATCACACCACCACCATCACACCACCACCATCATCATCATCATCACCACTCCAAGGACTAAGCCTTAGACCTGTTCCGGAACCCATCTCCTCCTCGGTCTACCGACATCTCTCTTCCCAGTACAGTGATAACCCAAGGCAGCCACAGGTAGATGGATATCAGGCATGCGATTCAAGTGTTCACATTATATTTATAATGTGAGTAAATATAAATGTGTGTGCGTGTATGTGCAAATAAACCTAAGAAGAAGGCTCCCTAAGATATTTTCGTTGCGAATAATTATGGAGTAACTCTGCGACTTAAGAAAGAAATCATGATAGCTTTTGTTAGAATCGAGAAGGCATTAGACAATATCAATTGGAATATAATGTTCAAAGTCCTCAGAGATGTAAGACAGACTACAGGAAAATTATCCTGCAACTCTACTAGAACCAAAAGCTCTCATAGGCCAGGATGGACTCTAAGCAAAGATATCGAAAGGTGTTAGACAATGGTGTGGATTATCCTCATTATTGTTCAACTCGCATGTAAGGTACACGATGAAGGAGTTCAATGACACCAGCAACCATGGAATAATAATTAATGTCGTATGTTATGGCATGTATGTAAGCCGTTCGTTAGATGACACTGCACTTTTAGGAAACAATGATGAAGATCTACAAAATGCACTTCAGATAATAAACACGAATCTAAAAAATAAATTCGGCATGACGATAAAAAAGAAAAAATGTTCATGAAATGTCCTTCAGAATTGGAACGGGGAAGGCTGAGATATTTCTGGGCGATAGGATGGTAGTGCAAGTTTATTCCTTTAAATATCTCGGAAGCTGCATTATATCAAATGTTAGGTTTACCAATCAGTAAATAGTAGAATTACACAAGCGAGAGGGATATTTTTCAAGAAACGATTTCTTCTGGTGTCCAGAAACATGTCTCTGAAAAACATAAAAAAATGTATAAAAGTTTCATTCGGTGCATATGCACATATGGCTTGTATACCTGGACTTAGAGGAATGTGGAGAGGAACTACCTTAAAGTTTATGAGATGTGGTGTTTGAGGAGAGCCTTAAGAATACAGTGGATGGAATGAGTACCTAATGATGAGGTTCCGTGGAGACTGACGAAAAAAGAACGTTGAACGAACATTATGGAAAGGAGAGGTAATATGATTGATCACCTAGTACGCCATTCAAACTGGTTCACCATCTCCTCCTCCTCCTCCTCCTCCGAGTTCAGTATCTACTTCACGTTGTTTCTAATACTCCATGCTCAAACTTCTACTTCTTTTACAGTGCATAAATATTCCTTATTATTTATTCGTTTAAACACCTTTAAAGTGGGGTATCTGCGGTTGTATTGGTTCAAGTTTCTGATCTATTAGTTACCACTGGCCGGATCAGAGTTCTATAGAGCTTCATTTTAGTAGATCGGCAGATTATTTTGGATCGGAAGAGATTTTCATTTGCACAGTAAGCTCGGTTCCCAGCAATTACACTCTTCCTGGTTTCTTCTCATATCAGGTGTGTATTATTCTAACCCGTTCCCAGACACATAAAACTTGCTACCACTTCAAATGTATAATGTCCAATTTTAAGTTCTTCCTCTGATGCACTCATTTTCATTTATTTAGGGAACAAATATGCACACAATTAAATAAAATGTGAAAGGACATACACAAACATGGTAAAATCACGCAGAATGTAGGCGATGGATATAATCGGGTAAACAAGCTCTCAAAACCAAGGAAAAAGGAAGAAGGAACATAAGACAACTAAAATAAAAGTGGCAAGTCATGATGACGATGATGTTGAATAAATTGCAGCAAAGAATGCGCGGAAACACTTCAATACAGAAGTTTTAAATTATACAGAAATTTTACTTGTTAATTGTTTTAAAAGCTTCAATGCTGGATGGATTCCGTAATTTTTCGACGCATTTGCTTTTAAGAATGCAAGTAATAAATACTCCTTTCTCTAGCAACCTAAAATGCCGAGTACGAACCTTTACGATTCTGACCTGAAAATGAAAATACACAGGTCTACCAACAGAAAATCCAAGAAACTGCTAGGAGAAAGTGACAGTAATAACAAAGTAAACCTTTGAAACGATTGTGTTTTCATAAGCATACAAACTCCTTATTTATAGTAAGTACAGGAGACATGAAGCACATGAAACTAATTCAGTAAATAGCACTGCATGTAGAGTTAACTGTAATTATGTGATATACGGCTAACATTATCGCTTATGTATTTTAAAGAGAGATCATCCTAATCTCAAAGGAAACCTATGCGATGTTCACCCAGCATCGTGCAGCCAAATGGTTGAATGGTTGATTAGAACATGTAGGACATTCTGACCAATAAGGTGGATAAGGAACATTTTTGATATCAGTTTCTCCGTATTCAAAATCCTGTACGACATCCTGTATGAGTTGCTCTCAGAATTATAATAATTTATTTCTCAAATAGCGTTAGTTCTCAAAATGGCAATCGCACATTCTTCTTTGATCTATTTATTGTCAAGAATATTCAATTGATTCAGTCTAAACAGTGACCAGAACTTGACTACCGACAGGGCGGTACCGCAGTACCTAGGGTCCGAACCCACTCCTCTGTGCACACCATGTTATCTTAAGGATAACATGGGGAGATAATCGTTTTATTTTGGAGCGACTCATTTATTTAAGGAATAAAATTCCGACTAGAAACACGATATACATTTCGCAGTAATTATAAAGCACCCACAGCCAAACATTTATTTGAAAGTTAAATTAGACCGAACATTACACAAAGCAAAGACTCTTCTACATTACCATCGTTAAACGAGAAAACCTTATCAGACTCTCTTACGTCATTTCAGTCTACTATCCCCCTCATTAAAATCGTAAATTAAGGTTAAGTTCTTGAATTAATACTTGCGGTCGGTTTAATTGATGAATAACGCGCAAAAATATCGGTAATCGTAACAAATAACCGTGAGGAGACTGAATACCTGCCCAGAGAGGACTGCAAACGTAATCATGTACACTACAATCTTACAATGGTTTTCGTTGCAGACTTATTTCGTATAGAAAAATAGAAAAATTTTTGCGATTAGCGCTTTCAAGCTTCACAGCTCATCGTCAGATCGGAAAAAAAAATTTTGTTAAATTTTTTTTTCCGATCTGACAATGAGCTGTGAAGCTTGAAAGCGCTAATCGCAATAATTTTTCTATAGTGGTGTGCAACAGTGATCATTCTGTTCGTGATTATAACCACTAACACAACTTTCTTAATTAAATATATTTTAATTATGTGTGGTGTTTCGAATGAACTGTGGTTGCTCAAACAAACAGAATACAAATTTGTTAATTGACGAACCGTCAAGGTATTAGTATCATATCAAATATCCTAAATGTCAGTGTGGATATAACGATTTTACAGGATTATTCCAATTTGAATAAACATTATCTATGTACACGATACTAACACATACGTTACACAAAAAAGACCGTTTCAAAAATTCTCGTATGACCTCGATTTTGTTAGTTAACTTAATTGAAAATTGCATAAATAAAAAACTTTTTAATAATATATTACACTCTTAATAAGTGCAGATCAGTAGAATTTGGCAAAGAATATAAAATGAGACTCTTGACAATTTAATATTCATAACAAACGTAACAACAAACAGCGTTGGGGAATATACGAAGAATTTATTTGGATTTTATAACTGTTAAACAGTGATAACTGCAAAGCCAGTATTAGGCAGTTGCTTTAAGTACACTGTAACATGCTGGTGCTTGATATAATAAGGTTGGATGTGCAAAAGTAGCTAACGAATAAATACAGTATGAAATGTCTTTGAAAGACCTCTAATATAAATGTAAAAAACACACTGACGCGTTAAGAAACGACTCTAATAGACGTTCCCATACTTAAATGCATTTAACAGTGGGCACTTACATTAGGTAAGTATCAAACGGAGTTGACCCAGTAGCTCTAAACAGCAAACAAGACGCCAATCGATACGGGACCGCGGTCTGGCAATTACCTTAGCCAACGATAACGAGGTGAACGCCATTTATTACGAAAAACAAGTTTGACAGTGCTTGACAAGGCTGACAAACACGTAACAAAATATGAACGAATAAACTAATAAAATAATAAGTGACGTGAACCGTTGAAATCAACACGGCCCGTTTCTCATCTACAAACCTCTATTAGGAATTGGCGAATGTCTGTTTGTTGGTGTTGTCAGGTCGACATTTGATCGCCCTCATACTCTGTAAGGGAAATGTATGGTATAAATTTACTTCTTTTCGAACGACTTTTCGAATCATGTGCCGTGTGTTTACAAGTTCCTCAATTACTGCTGCTCGCCAAGCACAAATAAAAAAAAGTAAACACTGTGTTTTAAGATTAACGTTTAGTAATTTTGTTTGAACCGTCTTAAAACTCACGCAAAGATCTAGATTTAGAAAAATATATTTCAGTAACTATTCAACAGAACACGAGTTATTGACTAATCAATTTTCGGGAGATGTCGTGTTTTGTTTTCATTTATTTAATTTTATTGTTGAAATTCGTCATTGTTGTTATTAGAAGGTAGAAGAAAGAAGAAGGAAGGTAGAAGGAAGAAAGCCTACGTCTGTAAATTTGACAGTATTCATTCTGTTGGTATTAGCTTTTTATTTCTTTTTCATAATAGTAATTGGATTAGGAAATTGCGTTCTCCGTTTTAACTCAGCCGTTTGGCATTTGTCTGTCTGTCTGTCTATCTATCTATCTGTATGGGGGTTTTTGCACGATAACGTTTCAACGCATTAACCGGTTTTCGTAAAACTTGAGACGTAAGTCCATAATTTTACCCTACCGAACACCTCCTTTTTTTGATTGATCCCATCAAAAATAGGGTGGTGCAAGGCAATACGTGAGGGGTCAAAATTGTAAAAAAATCGCAAAAGACCACATGGAATAATAAATTAAAGGGAATTTTAACCATAATCTGAATATAATGTTCGTTTTTGACGGTTTCAATGTTTTTCGACATCGGGTCCCTAAAAGTGGATGAAAAGTTTGATAAAATACCAAAAACGCATTGGAGTATCAAATTAAAGCAAATTTTCACTAACATCTGAATGTAGTGATACGTTTTAGAAATTTCAAAATTTTGGATCACCAGGGCTCAGGAAAGAGATCAAATTTTGAAAAAAATTATAAAAATCCAGCAGGGTGTCAGACTAAAAGGAATTAGCCTATAAACCAAATCCGAATGCTTCAAATGTTGTGTTTATTATATGAGTGTGTGCTCTACAATTGTTACATAACTAAATAACTAGTAGAGTAATCGATATTTTTTTGTAATTTTCTTATAATTAGAAAATTATCTAATATTGAAATTTATGTAATAATAATCGTACTTCCTTGAAAATAGTGAGCGAGTTCTGCAGCTCAGGGAGCATACTAGTAATAATAATAGAAGGTTTATTAATGCCTAAGACAAGGCATACAAAACAATACAGTATAATTCAGCGCTTGCAAGTATGATGGAAGACTGGAGGATCAGTCACGACGTTTTCGGTCGCACTGTCAAAATATTTTGCCTACATTAAATCAAAATTTATGAGTTATCGGAAGTTATTATTTGGCTCAAACCGTGGGTGCGCAATCGAGTCAGATAAAAAACTCCGAATAGGCCTAATATAGAAACTGAGTTAATGCAATCGTAGTATGAAGCAGCTGAAAAGGTTTGAGTAAGATTATAAAGTTTACTTGAAAAGAAAAACTGATAAAATTTTGTTTCAAGTAACAACGTATAAAATCTGTAACATTGTTAGTGGAAAAAATACTGGATTGGACGGAAATAATCCGAAACGTTCCTTTTCCCGGTGGAAAAAGTTAAAATTTTTGAAGTTCATTCCCGTTATGGCATGCAATGAATAAAAAATTCCTCGAAATGAAAAAATCCGCTTTGTAAGGCAGAGAAGCAAAGGCCTTCAAATTTAACAATTTGAAAGTGCACATCATTCAACGGTACTCCAATGGAAAATAGATCTTTCATCTTTTTTAAAAATAATTAGAACATTATTTATACAAAAATAGATATCAAAATTATTTATCATAAGGTTATCTTATATTTCTTAATTTCCATGGAGCACATTTTGCCAGTTTTGCTAAGTTCTTGAATATTTCCAGGTGTTTTAGGTCATATAAATCGTAAGTTAATTTGTACACTGAAATATAAGTTTCATTCATAAAAACGTTATAACGGAGTGCAGCCAAATTAGGCCTATAATTTAAGTTGTGTAGTAAATTTTGAAAAACAAGTTTGCAAAATTTAGTTTCAACGTCCTGTAACAAAGTTGCCAAAAATTTAAGAAACTGAAAGTGGGTACAATAAATTTTGAAGCAGTTTGTACTTGACACCTGTAGACTAACCGATGTGTAAACATGCTGTGTATAAACGGTGTTTTCTGTCTCACAGTTCAAAGAAAATAGACAGCGTAATCGTATATTAAAAACTCAACTGCAAACTTAAAATATGAAATACCTCATATTATGATGTACCTCATAAAATCGACATTAAGAAATTGCACCTTATCGAAACCTTAGTATTTTTTCTCAGAAAGTTAGCACAGATAAGATTCATTGAAATATTAAATAATATTCTTTACATTTTACTGATCTAACTCCCATTGGTAAAAATCCAGCCCCCACACACACACACACCCATATCATATTTTCAAATTACATGTTAATAAAATAATCACAAATGTCCAAAGGGAACCCAGATTATTTTGATTTTTCATACACAAAAATTGCTAAAATTTATACTACTTCTATAGCACAAGTTTGATAAAAACATATGTATGAATAAAAATGGACTTTTGTTAGTTGCCTCACTATTACAAATTTTACAGTCACCTAATGTAGGAAAAACTATAAAGAAACTGACTAGCAATTTCGTTGTTTATAACATGTGCAGGTCGAAACCACTCAATTGTTTATGGCCAGGCAGTAACTTATGTTGACACTGTGGCGTATCTAGAAATAGGCCCGTGGGTGGAGGGAGAGTCTGGTCGAGTCGGGTTCATACAAAAGAAAAAGCAAGTTAAAACTAATCAACATTACTATCTATAAATTAGGTGAAAAACGTTTGATAACATCCTGAAATCAATCCTATTAAAGCAAACGGTAATAACATAATAAAAATACGAGTTTTTGAAACTTTGTTTCGAACATTCTTACTGACTGAACTGATTTTCCTGTATTTTATATTTCAAACGTATACTTAAATGGTGTGTAATAAAGCTGTTCGTGTATTTAAAAATAGAGTTACTACTATATTAGCGTACACAGCTGAAAAAATAATAAAATGGGATAAAAATTAAGAGATTAACCAAATTCGTCAATTTTTCGATCCTCTGGGGAGGAGCCGAGCCGGTCCCGTTCGCTCACACGCCCCCGTAAATACGCCCATGAATAGACACAGTTGTTTTCTAGCCTTAGTGGATGCAAATAAGCAACCCCGAGATCAACTTGTTTCTTTCTCAGCTGATTAGGGCAGGAGCACATCAGGAACAGATAAACTCATACTCCGTCCAGACTAATGTACAGAAAGAGATAGAGGATGACACGGGGAGATAGAAACAAATATTTTGACAATTTCTTCTGCATACTCGGAGGATTACTGACTCTTTAATTTTTTGCTAATTCCTGATGTCACACTAAAACCATAATGGACTAACATGTTGATTTTATCAGACAATAGGAGAAGTAAGCTTTGCCAAAAAAGCCCTACAAAAGTCTGTACAAGACCAAGAGAGATATGCACGTATTGATCAGAACGTGTTTGAAATCATTTTACAAGCCTTTATCACCATATTTCATGTTCCTTCATTAGTATTTCAATAATACAGTGGTCTCGTCTGGCATACCTGTGCCAGATAATTAACAAATGCTCACTTACCCTACAGTTCCCTCTCCGCCGTGCGGCTTGCTACCACAAGCGGTTAAGAAGTATCTGATTTCTCTCAGGTGGTGGTAAAACGTGTTTCACAGTATTAACAGAGGAAAAATGTTGTAAGAACAACTATCACTAGGTATTCTATAGAAACTGGTACAAATTGTGGAAGTGACTGTCTAGTTCCAGAGCAACGATACGAGTTGATAGTCAGTTCATATCCGCATTTCCCATTACCACAGGCGTTAGATTGTCCTCTTCACCCTTTAACTTAGTTTTAGAAGCAGTAATTAACAAGATGGACATATAGGAATAAAACCCACACAAATTGTTGCTTACCCTCATGATGCAGATGTAATAAGTAGCAAAAAAACCTCATTGAAAGAAGATATAATTAATATAGATAGCTAGGCAATGAAGAGAGGACTAAAAACAAATACATGGAAATAACAAGAACATCGTGTAATAGAAAAACTCTACAATTCGAAAATCATGAACTTGAACACGCAAGTGAATTATCCTACCTCGGCTCACAAATAAACTACTCCAACACCATATGTAAGAGAGCCTGATATCCAGCCGAGAATCCTCATTTAACCGATGTTAGGACGACCACTCAAAATTAATGAAATCGGAAGTAATGAACGAATCATTAAAATTAAAATATACAAGAGCATAATTAAACTAGATGTAACATCTGCATGTGAATCCTGGGTAGTAACGCATAAAGGTGAACACTGTAAGAATAATCAAAAGAAAAATACTGAAAAAAATCTTTGGACCAGTGCTAGATAACTTTATGGAGAAAACGAAGGACTCATGAAATAAATAATTTAATAAACGGAACTGATATAGTAAAATTTATAAGAGTAGGATAGTCTTGCTGGGGTACATAATGAGGATGGAATAACATAGAATTCCCAGAAAATTATAGAGTGGAAACATATAGGTATCAAGAGGAAGGTCAAGGAAGAGATAGATCGAAGATGTTGAGGAGGATCTCAGAAATATGGGAATAACAAGATGGCGAGGACTATATAATGGGCTGAAATGACTAACAATGTTGAAAAGGATAAAACCATACCGGTTGTAAAGCTAGTAGAAGAAGGTGGAAAAACATGAGTTCTACCACGGCCAAAGGGCGCAACGTAGAACTAACGCTTGAAGGGAAAACAAAAAAATGAGAATTGTATGATTTAACTTTTCCCAAATTTTTATTTGTTTAAATTTTAATGCGCAATGTTAATATTACATTATTATTATACATTTTATTATTATACGTTTTTTAATATTTGTATGCTAATAAATTATATTTTTTTAAATATACCTATTCGTTTTAAATTCAATAGGACACAAATAGAAAGCCGGTGTAAATCTAAAATTTAAAATTTAATCATATCAATATAAAGCCATGATTATACCCAAAAATATTTTATAATTTGCGTAGCAATTACTTTGTTAGACACAATACTGTTCCACTAAATAATAATAATAATTCTAATTTTATTATTTCCACTGAATACCTACAATGTCGTACCATTTTGTGGAATTATATGCGTATAAATCTACATGTTTAGAGTTGTTTATAATTTCACAAGAAATGTTAATGTGTCATTCAAATGTGTGACATGAGTTCACAATTTTAAGGATATCGTCCAGGTAATAATTGCTTGCCGGTTTTTACCCCCATCAGGAATTCGAGGACAATTTTCTCGAGGGAACCAAGCAGCTGAAATTTAATTCTTCGTATGCATCATCTAACACAATTTTAAGTCTGTTAATTTTTTAAAAATATTTTTCTACATGTCTGAGACGTTGTGTGTTAACACTGACAACATAATAACTTTCAGGGAACCTTATAAATAATTTGTTAGTGAGTATACTTCATCACAAAAATATATGTTGTAGTCCCTCAAGTTTTTATTTATTATACAATTATCGTACAAAAAACAAATTCTTAAGAAATTCAATCATCGATGATATTTCCAAAGCCAAAACAATTGTTGGAGTTTGATAGCAAAATTAACGCTGTCAAACTACTAACCGTGTTTGTAATTTATTCATTAATGTTTCATTAATTCATTAATGATTTACAAGTAGGTAAACAGCGTTATTGTCTTTTTGACCAGTTTTTTAATGACAGAATTTTTTATGATATAGTATTATGTACACACTCTCTTGTGCTATGATGATGTCTGTGATGATGCTACATTACAGAACGTAAGAAATTATAGCATGTCTCGGTAGTATAGTAATTCAAAATACCTAACTCACAGAAATGTGAATTTACCAATTAGAATTGCACGGGCATTATGCTGTCAAAAGAGGCTACGGCTAGCTCATATTGTTATTAGTTACATACTCTTCGTATATGTATAAGTATAGATATACGTAAATGAATTTTTACAGGTGAACCCATTTTTTAAACTTATTTTACAGATCAAAATAAATAAAAATATATCAAATAAACAGACATCCTTTTATACCTTATACACGTATAACATTTTTTACCTTCAAGTCCAAAAAATAGGAAAATCTTTTACAGACCGTCATTTGAAATAAAAGCTTTTATGGACAAATGGTTATATCATATTTCTTTATTTTGTCCTGTCGATTAACCTCTAAAACTGGGGCTAAAACATCATGACTTATTCTACAAATTTGTTAATTGTCACAAAAAGTTAGTTTCGACTTCAAATATAAAAAGCGCAGAGTCTCTAGCACGAGTTAAAAAATTATTAAACGGTCGTTAGAAACGATTTTAACAACATCGATGAAAACCCCGTTTACAGCAAAAACTCGACTCTGACTAATTTCTAAAAATAAAAGAAAACACTATAATCAGTCTCCGATGATATAGATTAAAATTCTATGAAATTTATACAAGAACAAAAAATGATTAGTTTCCGATCTAAAGAATTATTTTTGTGACTGGAGGTGCAAGAGATTTGGGGGCAAAACATGGGGTTTACACACACACACACACACACACACACACACACACACACACACACACACACACACACACACACACACACACACACACACACACACACACACACACACACACACACAGCATTTGTTTATTCAAAGTAAGTATATACACAGTGCAAATTGCAAATACACCTATGTATTATTTGGTTCTATCAGTGGTAAAAATGTTATATCAACGAGAAAGAACCTTGAAACTATACTCCTCCGGACAATGCTAGTTCACTTAATTTAATGGCACATAAAATATGTATACATTAACATAATATCATTGTGTTAACTTCTCGTGCAGAACGTTAAAATTGCTCGAATTTATGAAAATTAGTTGTCAGAACTCGTACAGGAAATTATTTAATGTAAAGAAAAACGAACTGACAGGAGCACAGGTCGCGCGTATAACACACACGCAAACGGAATACACACACTTGCTTGTCTACCGCGCGCTACGGGAACGAGCGGGCAACTGAATCCGTTTAGCCAGCCCAGTTCTCCCTTGAACAGCTGATCGCCCCCACGCTCATAACCATCCACCCGCTGTCCGTTCATTCATAAAGTTTGATTGCATTACGTAAAGATTCTTAAATGATACGATTGTAAAGTGATGATAATACTAGATGAACGTGGACGTTTAAAGGCTGAGCGCGAGTAAAAATAAGTAGGCCTATATAGAAAGTATTTAGAAACAAATAAGAATCCATTGATTAACGAATATTGATTTCAAAAAATTAACTTAAAAATACTCGAAAATTTCAAAAATAGATGTAAAAAATAATTGCAGGATCTCTCAACAAATCAAGGTGTTAGCTCATCAAGTTGTTATACAAGGGTGCAGTATATCACCTAATCTTTTTAACTTTTGATCGACGATCTAGTAAGAAAATGGAAACAACTAATCACCCCTGGTCAGATTCCATGAGACAGATATGAATTTTATGTTGCTTCCTAACGACTTGCTTGTAATTTAAAATTGAGAATCTGTTTTACAAAAATCAGTTTTGAAAACTGATTTGCAAACAATACAATATGAGAATTTCCACTCTAAAAACGAACATAATGGCAAGGAACCAATACGAAGCAAAATAATAATTAAGAGTCAAATCATAGAACAGATAAGCCATTTTCCCAGTCTGGGAATTGATATTGGCTATGATAAGAATTACGATACACATGTTAAGTTAGGCAAGTTGCAAATGATCTGCGGAACAATCAATAATATTTTTAGAAACAATGTACTCGAGAGACAAAATTAAAGTTCTGGAGGTTTCTGTAAAACTCATGCCTTGGAAATGACGTTCTAAAGAAGGACTAAAAGATATTCTAAAGTTTATCGTATAAAGAATGAAGACCTGAGAGGAGAATTAAAAATTTCAACTTCAATAACAGATTACAAGATTATAAACGACGGCGGAAAGAACACATAGAAATAATGTCACCTTTAAGTTTTCTCAAACAAGTCTGGAAATATAACCCTATAGGACATAGATATGTGGGCTGATCCAGGAAGAGATAGCTACAAGATCTTTGAAGGGGGAACACGGAGCATCTTGCTTATTCCGTGATATGAAGATGATTAGGCTATGATGATGAAAAAACAAAGTTCACAAACTTTATATTATACTAAGAAAATTCTTGTGAATACTGTTTAATTAAATAACTTTTTTCAGTCAAAGTTAAATCGGTTTTTAATTTCAATGCTAACTGAATCCCGTCTGAATTGAAATAAGGGACATGGTCACATTTAACAGATTTTTGACTCTACTAAGAACGATATACGAAAGTGCAGGTCGTTGTTTCATTTTAACCAATGTTAACAACTGCTTCATCTACAGTGAGTACCGTTGGTTTATTAAGTATGTATAATTACCTCATGAGCAAGTGACGGTGGAAATTGTTGGCGAGAACAGTCACTTTCATTATCTTTCCAACATGTCAAAATCGGTAATACATCGTCATCAAGTTTAGGTCCATTTTATTTGAAAAATTTCGGTAAGATAGAGACTGTAAATGTGATGCAAGTTGGTTACCTACGTCGTATTGAATTTCGACCACTGTATCTAACGCGCCATTTACGAGGTGTTTTTCGACAAAGAGACCCATAGATTGTGAAACATAACACGACAACCAACAGTCAGATACAGAATTCTTGTGATACATCATCGGTGCCTAGCCGAACAATATTATTATTATGCTTTGCAAACGTTTTTGCGACAGGCTTTCTATACCAGGCCACGGCGTTTTTCTTCTAACGCGTAACGAGTTAATTTGTTGGAAAGAATCGTATAGTATTTTTAAATTCTTCTATATCTGAGAAAGAGACTACAGCTTTACGTCGTGACACGAGCGTTTCCCACTTAGGCCCACTATGAGTTACAGCGCCTGTAAAACCTCCATCACTTTCCTGCTGCTGTATTGAAGTACGTGATGCACATTTTTTTCTGAATGCTTGGAAAAATAATTTTTTCACTGCGTGATAAGTCATCTGGCGCATTTGGATGCAACGGAAGATCACGAACTGGAGGGACGTTGTGCTCAATCTCTAAAGAAACAGACGTATAAACCACCACTGGGTTGTGTTTTATTCATCAAATATAACAAACTTCAGAGTTTTCAGTTTTACTTTGAAATTTCGCTGAGCTTCGCCGCCTAATTCGTTAAAAGATATCATAATTATTTTCAAAAAGCTGTGTATAGATTTTCCAAGTACTCTAACAGTAGCAGCACCTGTAGGCGCTAGTACATCGACGACCTTTGAAGGTGTAAGTAGTGCTGTCACGCTAGTCAGATTTGTCGTTTGGTTTCTGCAGTCTATTTCGATTTGTAAAAGTGTACCATTATTTAAAACAAATGTACCTACTCGGTGATCTGATCAATCAGTGTTGTTAGTTCCTCATACTGGTTTCTCATTATTATGTTACATTAGAGTTCGTACTTAAGTTTATTTTTATACTATCTTCATTCAGCTCTTTACTCACCTATTCTACTTCGATGCAGGTTAAAAGTATAAATTAATAAAAGCATAAAAAATTAACGTTACAACAATTCCACAAATATATTACCATGTACTCAACGCAACTATAATATGTATTACACCGGCCAGGTCGCAGGATTTGTTATCTCGTTGCGTTAAGTATATGTAGTTGCACAATACTTAAATAGTTTTTAAAGAGGAGTGAGATGTTGTTGACATGAAATAAATCATTTAAAATCGTTTCAAATAATCATTCTAAGATTTATTAATTAACAGAAAAAAAAATTTCAATATTAAAATTTCAAACATTAGACACATAAATATTTACCTTTATAAGTGTTACAAATATACTGTAACCTGCAATGCTATTCATAACATACCACACAAAAATAAACACCTATATAATCTTATTGACTAAACGACATGTTAAACAAGTTATTTAAATTCTTTTTATTTATGTGTGTCTGAAATTAACTCAACTTTTAAATACTGATACCAACTCAGTTACAAACAAAATAAGATTAAGTTTCAAGAATGAATTTATTGTTGCTATAAACAAAAATGAATTAATCTACCATTTACTTCCAATCTATTATGGACTTATACTGACACACCCAAAAATACTACAAAAGATTATTATTATTTCTTTACTAGATTTGCTTGTTAACTTACTCTCTTATCTAAGTATTATTTAATCTTAAAACTCTAATTATTATATTCATATTTAAATTCTTTTTCGAGAGCTCTCTTCACAATAAAATATAATTGTTTTTGTATCAGCTGCGTATATCACCGTTACCGGTGTGTGTGTGTGTGTGTGTGTGTGTGTGTGTGTGTGTGTGTCCAGAATCCTGAGAGTATGCTGATATTGATGATGATGATGATGATGACTATGCTGATGCGGTGTTTGTTGTCTCTATGGGTTGTTGCTGTTAGTGATGCTCCAGCATTCCTCCTTACGTCTTGGTGTGAGTGTGGTAGTGTGTGTGTGTGTGTGTGTGTGTGTGTGTGTGTGTGTGTGTGTGTGTGTGTGTGTGTGTGTTCAATTTGATCTGCAAACGGGCAGCGTAACGTCCTGCAGATTTGTTGAGTCCGAGTTTCCGATCGCCCAAAGTTCCCAGTGGTATTTATACTGGTGGCGATTTGACAGGAACAGTCCTCCTTTCGACAGGTTAGAGATTGTCAGTTCGCTCCAGAGCGTCCTTTTTATTACACTCACTTTTTGGTTAATTATCGCGAACTAATGAACATACTCGTCACATGAGCGATCTCATTGTTTGCGTAATTTTTCTCTGGTCACTCACATATACCACAGATATTAATTACTCTTTAATTACACTAGTAATTAATATTAATTAAATAGCATCATTAATATTGCACCTCTGGAAATAAATTTTACATTACCATACTCGTTAAAAATCCCTTAATGTAATGGTGTCTTTATAATTGGCGTAAGTCTTTGCGTACAGGTTTAACGCAAGTAATTAGTTTATTATAATCCTGTTAAGACCTGAATAATTGGAACAAACAATTCGTAGCGCATCACCCCATCGCGTCATTCAAAACAGGTCACAGCTGGCTCACATACACAAACACACACATGCTGTTTCTTACGCGGAATTCTTCGATTTAATTACAGTACTAAAAACATAAATTAATTTCCTTAATTAATAAATATTACAACTGAAATTTGAATGTTTAAATAGATGTAAATACGAAAATACATTCCTTACTTACGTGACATTAACAGACATGAAACACTATAAACACACACACACACACACACACACACACACACACACACACACACACACACACACACACTCGTGCATTCTCTCACGTGCATTCACATTCTCACGTTTACATACACACACAAACATTAGTCAGACCAGAAAAGTAATACGATACAGTTGCCGACCTTGACAGTTGACCTTCAATGAATAATAACAAAGAAGGCGGTGTGTAACTCTCGTGGTTTCGAAAGGAAATGGACGTCAGCTGACAGTATCGACTAATCTGGTATTGACAAATAGATAAGTATAGCTTACATTTAAAGGGAAATGAACGTAAATGAAAATTGAAATTGGTAATGACATTTAAACAAGTATATTGTTAGAAACATGAAAGACGGAAAAAGGATTCTTCTTAGACAAACTGTGTACTGTGTATTTGAATTACTAGTTTTTTTATGATTTCGGTAACTTGTAACTTGTTCGGGTCCCGTTAAATGAAACACGTAACAAATTAACACTAGGTCTTGCACTAATATCACACATAACCACCTGTATAAACAATTCTCAGAACTGACTGCTGTTGGATAAATTGTCGTAGGTCTCTTATATTGCCGTTAAAAAAAAAAAAAAAAAAAATTGGCGAGAAGGATCTAGAGATGAATGCTCGCTCTTTCTGATACACTGTACAGCCTTCATGATGATGACCGGAGGTGTCCGGTATTGACCCGGACCAAAATTCTGTAACGGCTCATGCTTTTGATAGCTGGTGTATGCAAATGGTCGGTATGAAAAGGACATGCATGTCAGATCCTCTGAAGTACTGAATTTTAAAATTCATAATATTGCTACGTCTCTACTATGGCATTATCGATTCAGAAAAACAAGGGCCAGGCTAAACTAACAATTAAAATTCATCAACATAAGCGGCTTTATTTACACAAACGAGATTTTTGCATGTCGAGTACAAAGTTCTGTTTTACATTTCTGCTTCACTTTCTCGTTTTAAAATTGGCTTTCGCTGCTGTCTGCGTAGCTATGGGAGTGAACTTTGGGACACGATATTGAAAATAACTAACGAAAAACTATATACATTACCGAGTACTGTAAAATTATAAAATTATTAAAAAAAAACCAACAATGCATATTATAAAATATTTAATCGTATAACTGTATCTGGGTCACAGCAATACAATAAACACGCAACGTTCTTTATCTTCAATACACTCTCTGTATGAGACTATATGCTAAGGAAAAGTGTGACCAGATAGCATCTCTTTGATTTGTTATATCAAACAGTGACACATTGAATGTCAGTTTTTTGAGGCTTGTACGTGGAGGTAGTGTGCTAGTTCAAGTGGACCAGAAAGTAGTTTTGGTGACAATTTTTACAATTTATGTTAAATTAAATTAAACCTCCGTTCAACAGTCCGTTAAGGACCAAGGCGTACCGCACGGCTTTTGTGTTAGTGTGACGGTGTATGGCTAGTACTACGCGCCACCAGCCGCTAGTTGCGGTATTCACAGCCAGGAGGCGGCGCTGTTATCTCAGCGCCTACTCAGTTTGCCTCACGACGCTGAGTGCACGCCGTACGGAACCTCCGCCGGGAATTGAACCCGGGACCACGAGCGCATCAATCGCCCGCGTTACCCACTAGACCACCTGGAGGCTCTCCAGAAACAATTTATGTTTCTTGTCCTAATAAAATTAACAGTTTTTGCTTTAAAATGATATCAGCATTTGAAACTGGGTCAAATGTTGTACACATGTGTACTGTTTTGTAAGTTTAGTTTGGACTTTTCTTCTTTGTTTTACAAAATTTTTTTTTCGTCATTCAAAAACATTTCACAAGGTTTTATACCTGATTGAATTTCTTAGGCTCTCACGGCCGCCGTCAACATACGTACTATTGTCCGGCCTGCTAGGCCGTGGTCCACTGCTTCTGTGTAAGACAACACGTTTCGGCCGCACCATCGGAGGTCATATTCAGTGTAGGAAACCAATTGGCACGGTGTCCGCAAATTACCCCAGTGCTGAGGTAGAGACTATGTGTTTTCCCTGAGAAGGCAGGACGATCTAAGCTGAAAAGCAGCACCAAATGCTACCTGATTGGCTAGGGAGCATGGTATGCCAAATCCTATTTAATAGGAGGCTTTCTCCACTTCTATTCATAGCAACGGAACAATGTTTTAAGATCTGCCATGAGCCAATCAGGTAGCACTAGATGCTGAATGGTTTATGCTGCTAATTTAAGTGTGCCTTCTCAGGACATAGTCTATACCTCAGAACTGAGGTAATTGGCGGACACCGTGTCAATTGTTTTCTGACACTGAAGATGGCCTCCGATGGGGCCGAAACGTGTGTCTTGCACATTGTCAGTAGACCACGGCCTAACAGCCCGGCAACCAATAATTCCAACTATCGTAAGTTCTGTTTTATGACTGTGAGTAAAGACAAATTAAAAAATACTACTCGAAAACTCGAATATCAATCACGCCAAGCATTTATTCCAATATAACAGTTCAGGCACGAATGAACAAGCACGTATTCTGCGATTAACATGTGTTTCGAGCTTCAAATGAGCTCCCGCCGCGGGAACAATTATGACTGGTAATTTCTTGGTGTGGCCTGCTGCCGACCGTACAGTTTCAATTAGACATCGTCTAATTCAGTGTGAGCGTTCGCCGAGGACGGGCCGAAGATTCGCCTGGTACAGATAGGTTCTGCACTAGATAGTGGGTTTCCCTGAAAACGGGCAAGGCGGCAGTAAAACGTCTTGGAAAGTATCCGTACGGTAGCGATCAGTGAGCAGACACCATGGCCTTGCGGACATTCAGGTTAGAAGTTAGGTTATGAGCTTTGCTAGTCCAGCGCAAACCTTCGGTCCATTAGAGACTGTAGCTAGCTTTTGCTTTGGGGTTCGTCTTCGCCAAGTTGCCCCATACTGAAATCGCGTACGTCACCACGGGTATCTTAAACGAGGCACCGATGAGTTTGCCCAGGCGGCTTATCGCCTGGTGTAGAGCAGGGGTCGGAGTTCATATAGATCACGGGAAGTTTATCGGGCTACTTGTTCGGAATGCGACTGCCACGTGAGACGCCTGTCGAGGTGAAGCCCTAGATACTTGGCACCACGAGACTAAGGGAGATGAGTGTCGCCTATATAGAGTCTGGTACGGAGCTTTCTGCGTCTGGAATTGTAGTATAGTAGCTGGTAAACAAATGTCAGCTGCTGTTAGGCTGTGGTCCATCATTATGAAAGTTACGGTCGTTATCGAAAACTGGTTCATGACACTGTCACATGAACTATATAAACAACTTACCAAATTCACAATAAAGATTTCGACCATACCCACGACAGTCTTCCCGCACAATCTCGGTCCCTCGCGGGACCTTCCCTCTCACTCTTTCCCGCACCACTGAAGAAGGCCATCGTGGGCACTGTCGAAATTCAGTTTCGTTTTTATTATAAATTTGTTAAGTTTTTTTATATAGTTGAAATGATAGTGATGTCATGAACCAGCTTTTTGATAACAACCAGAATTTTAATAACGATGGACCACAGCCTAACATCCGACATTTGTTTACCAGATACCGGCCTTGAAAGTCTACGTTCTATGTAGTATAGTACATGTGAAATCTCAGTAATCAGAAATTTCAGTTACATATTACTTTGACAGCTACGAAAAATTATATGATTTATCTGGTATAGACACAGAAGCAACCGTGTAGTGATGTTTACCAGATGATCCATACTGCGTTGAGATGGAAAATCTCGCCTTAGTTAATGTGATAAAGGTTTTCTTGTCGACTTCTCTTCTCCTGTAGTATAAATTAAATTATGGGATAAGACAGACTAATTATTCGAATATTCCGAAGCGTCTAAGATTGCACTTTTTAAGACTTTTAAATTTATAGGCTATGTCTATAGTCATATGTCTGAAGTATTTCTTATACATTTTTAAAATTAATTAATCAGTCATATGTTTTTTAGTTTGTGTCTATTTTCACCACGGTCCGTCTCTTAATTTCCTCACTACACTCCCCGACTTAGATTTCAATTATATCAATCTACGTATAATAATTGTTTACAATTTCATTATTTGCCTTCTAGTTAATAGCGATTAAACTAGTGCTGAGACAGTAGTGAGGAACATATTTTAAATTTAACAGAAGTCAGTAAGTGAAAAACACTTCTGTAACTTGACAAAAAGGAAGTTGCACGAAAATGCGTGCTACACATATAAGAACAAGAGATAGAATATTGTCAAACAGTTATCTGGAAGACATTTCATATTGTTTGTCTGTGCCGACACCAACGCGTCTGGTCTTTGTTTACTTGAATTGTGTAGCAAATGTGTTACACGTTCTACAACACTTCATAATTCCTTTCTTCTCCATCACACGTGTCGTGTCAGAGTCTCTTATCCGCTTTAGCCATGGAATCATTTCTCCTATGTATTTCCGCTTCTTAACCAATTTCGTTTGTCTTGTATGTTTATTCAGCAGTAGACAGTACAAAACGTATACTGAATTAACAATTTACAAACAGCAAATCACTTATTCATTTCACTGTGTGCTAGATGTAAGATGTGGGAAATCGACTTTCTGTGAACAAATACGTTGTAATTTTATCTCCTCTTTTAAATGTAAGACAACTCTGGCCATCCTACTCTTTGTTCCAAATCATACGACTCATATTCACGTAAAATTAAGCTTACCAGAAATTAAACTGACTTTTCTCAGAAATTATTATTTAGAATGTGGGCTAATTATTATTACAATACCAACTGGATTGATTTACCTTGAATACAAGTTTAGTAATTGTATTAATTAGTTTACACAATTATTTTGACCACTTCACTTAATTAATGTTAACTGAAGCATTGCTGGTACGATCACGACCTTGGTATTTGGTTGATTTATGTATATTCAACCGCAGTTCCCCAATTTTGTCGTTATTTCTGTTGGATTTTCTGCATCCACAGCGACAGTCATAGTTTTACTGGTGTAGTATCCCCTGTTCTGCCTTCAACTCAAACTTCATGGAATCATTCGAATCAATCAGTTGTTTAAAACAGGTATACATATTGTACGGGGTAATGACAGTCTTATTAGCATCATTTGGAAACCGTTACTTTGGTAAGTACTTTGGGCTCTATCACCGTTATAGGGATAAGGTCAAACGGGCGGTTACCCTTTGATCAAATGAGCCTTAACACGATATTACAAACTGTAGAGACCTCCAGGGGACAACAACCTAAACTTTATTGCGCACAAACTGGTAATTACAGCAGACCCGTAAATCATTTAAAACGGGTGTCCATAAAAACACTGTTCCCGTAAAACTTTAATGACAGAACTGATTACTTCCCAGTGGTCCTATAGTAGTCTTAAGAGGGTTTAAAATAAGTAAAACTTGGTAATTATTAGAGCTGCACTTATCAACTTACCAACTGCCCCATTGAAAAGCTTAAAATTTTGTAATTAAATATAAGACTTTACAAAGTTGTTAGACGCCTAGAAGGGAGAAATTAGGGATCGAAAACATACGACAATTCACACACACACACACACACACACACACACACACACACACACACACACACACACACACACACACACACACACACACACACACACACACACACACACACACACACACACACACACACACACACACACACACACACACCACTTTCAAACTTCGTAACAGAACTTTTGAGATGGGAAACGAGAGTGATTGTGTTATAGAGGGTGAGAGTAATTTCCAGAGAGGAACATGGCACGTAGAAAAATACTAGAGGATTAAGGTGACAAATTTTTGTCAAACATGAGGAAAACGTTATCATGAATGAAGAGTTACGGTAGAACAATTTGTGGCGACAGAATAACTACAACCCTACTGGAAGGTGGACGAGCGAGCTCAAGATATAGGTTCCCTCTTCTTCGTAGGGTGGAAAATTGTCACCTAACATTGGACGATTCGGTAACTGGACAAAAGTGAAATACAAAAGACAAGTGACGCATGGATAATTAAAAGTCGTCAGTAGACCTATACCTCAAGCTCCGGACCGTTCAGAAAGCGCTAATAAGATGAACAATATGTTAAGGACCAAAAGGATGTTCATGAATCAAGTGGATGCCAGGAATGGCTACATGCATTTTAGAATACGGCAAACAATTTAACGAAAAAAAAACCGTAAGATTAAAGAAAAGGATGGACAGTTTACAAACGAGTAATAATCAAACTTGAAACGTTGTTTCATAACGAAAACACTAGTGTATAATTGTGTACTAAACAATAAATGTTATGTGAACGCAGTACGTGTTACGCGAATTCAGAATTCAAACAAACTTCACACGGTTATATCTGATATGCGATGCACAGGTTTCGAATGTGTTAATGCTGGTAGAAAGGGAGTAACACTTTCCAAAGCTTGACAATCACTTCTATAGCTTACATTTTGTAACATGATATCGATAATTATGAGAAATTGATATTCTATGTTGAAGTCGTCGATAAGCTGTTATGATGACAGCTGTGTATTTCTGAGACCTCAAATTGTTCTTATAAGATTCCAGTCGGCTGCATTGCCAGAACAGTAACGTAAATAATAGTGTACGTAATGTGGTTCGTTGTATGTGTCCGAATTGTCACCAGTATGATGACAAAATTGACGTGTTAAATATTCTACCCCAGACTCACTCAGCTGTCATTGATTTATAGTCGTTTGTACACAGTGATTCACGAAACATCAGATTCCCATTAATATTTATTGACTAATGTTTAACGCTCGTTTTTCTGAAGTTTAAAATTTTCAACCGCCCCCCACACACACTCTCACACCCGTGCGCGCACGGAAACACGCGACTTTTTGAACGGTGATTTTTATCAGTCACTTAACGTTCATTATTATTCATTAATTGTTTTATGTATTTTTGCTATAAATTTTAAAGAAGTTTTCATGATCATAATTTCTTTTTCTATTGTTGTACAATATGAAATGTAATATACAATTTAATTATATATTAATAATACCTTATATAATATACCTTTTATGTAGTTAAATAAGCGTAAATTACCGTGCCGAATTTGCTTTTCGAATATCAAAAAGCTTACACCATATCAAAATTTAAACAATATAAGCTAATTGGTTTATATGTTTATATACTCTGTTGAACATTTCCAATACGCCTATGGCAGAAAACTGAATATTATTCACGGCATTAAACCATATAGCTGTTAAACCGTAGTGTATATTTGTATAAGACACCTGCACGGTATGCGCTGAATAGAAGCTTACAAACGTTTTTATTTCAGTTACAGCTGTCAGCTGGAAGCAATTCTACTGTATACTGTGGGAGCTACTATTTCCCCACATGGACTCCAGTACACGGCAGTTAATAGTTATCCATGTCACACACCTTCACACGCCTACATGTTCCTCGAACAGCTGTCTCTTATAATTTGCTGTCACAATGGCAATCCAATCATCACGTGTTTTATCACATCAGTGACAATTAGCGAATTATAATTCACAGTTATTTTTCTATATGGAGGAGACCTGTACTCCCTAAACAAGATGGAGTCTGTAGAAAGTACAAAATCGCATATTACAGGCCTACTACGTACTTTTAATGACGTTGAACAGTTCAACAAAGTCGGATATCGTTTAACCTTGACGGGCTAAAAGTATTTCTATTGTAACCAGGCAGTACTAACTGATTACGATATAGCTCCCGCACTCAGGAAGTTTACGTGCGGATCGCTTTCGTATGTAATGAGTATTACTTAGTACTGTCCCTGCACAAAAGTCAGACTGTCCCGTTAGTAAGATGACAGGAAGTCATGTCCACGTATGGTTGACGTTGCCACATGTTTCAGAAACTCCAGCTATTACCTTCAATGAAGCCGACCCGTCGCGTCGTCGTGATTCTACTGTCAGTGTAAGGCTTTGTTTAAGTGATACAGGAACGTGTCAGAAACTCGACTATATGGGTGGAGCTAAAAATTTTATTACAGTTGGTAAAATTTGCTTTGATAGCCGAGGTAAGGAGTTCGAATGAGGCAGAATACGCTTTGTGTTATTTTATTAACTAATTGCCCTTATCTATTGTTTTCGAACGTACAAAAGCACGCAGTTGGCAGTCGTACGTGTACTTGACTGGGTGACATGACGTTTATGTTGTAAGTAAACAACTATGTTTTCACGTTGAGTAAATATAGCCTAAGTGATGGAATAAGTTCTACTACGTTAGGAAATTATAAAATTCCCACACACGAGGGAATTATACTGACATGAGGTTTCGGGGGGGGGGGGCGACAACGCGATATGCAGCCGACGTCACAGGCGAATCATGGTTTGAACACATTTTAGGTCTCAACAAAAGGTATTCTTTTGTACTCCTCAGGTTAGTGTAGACAAAGTTTAATTATTTTTTGGACTACGGCAAGTGAGGCCAGAATTAGTCTGCACGTTGTTTAAGCATCCTGAGGATCAATATGTGTTGCAAAATTATAAGCACTCTAAAAAATAAAACTCGCATATATACGCTTCTTAAATTTCATGAAGTCGTGATAGTACCTGCTTTTCTGTACAGATTTGAAACGTAAATTTTAACTAAGAATACTACCAGCGTATACAGGCTGCGGATGATATTTCTGTGATCAGTCTATAATCTTATCAACCAGAGAAATAATGTGGATATCAGGGCAGAACTGAACGTATATAATCTTTGCTGTAAAATAATAGCGACAACCATCAACTACCACAGCGAGACGGGTGCTGTATTATGTTGCAAGAGGACTGCGTAGTTTGGGACGGCCAAGAACAAGGTGGATCGAACAGGACAAGTGAAACGTGTAGGGGCTGGAATGGGCGTCGGAGCCTAATTCTTCGTATACATGATGGTGACTGTGATCTATCCTAAAGTAAGTTTTAACTAAGACTCCTCCTTCAGAAGGGCAGAAGGGAATGCAACGATCCCTATACCAACTACGTGTCTACTTGAAAACATACATTCGGTTATTTTGGAAAGTCATGAGATTTTAAGTCACATAAGTTATATAAAAATACTAAATTAAGGAGGTAACTGATAATAATAGCATCTCTTTAAGACATTCATAGTCGAGTTATCCAGATCCTAGTTTTTCATATGAACCTATTTACTTTGGTACTTGGAAAAAAATCATGTGCCCTGATGAATAGTCGTTCGGCACTTGATAGAACATTACATTAATATTTGAATTTAATAAACAAACAATTGGTATACTTGTAGAAAAACTTGTTATTTTCCTGCCAATTGTTTCACCGGTTACGCCAGCTTCAGAGGTTAGATTTGAACTGATAGGTTTGAAGTGTACGTCAGTCGGGGAGGTAATTGTATGACAAAGGGGGCAATTAGAAAAATCCAGGTTGAACAAAGGTTTGGAACTGTTTGGAAGAAAAAATATACCGTTACTGGTTAATTATAAGTCATATACAATAAGCTTTAGTGTAAAAACAATTTACAAGTCAAACTACGAGTCACTTAAACTAATGTAAATATACTATACAATAAAACACGACAATTACTATAAACATTTTATATATGCAATATCACACACAAACACGCGAGCGCGCACACACACATACATACACAATTACATATAACAGTATGTGTGTTGCAGTATGGATACAACACACATTTTTAAAGATACATACAATAGCAATGTAATCAGTAGTAATGTGTAATAAAAAGATGAGCCCACAGACGTTTTAGGGGTAAATTAAAGGGCTTCTTTTAATTAAAAGCGCTTCTGGCAAAGTACGGTTCAACTGAAGTGTATTTCTGTAACTTAAAGCTGGATTTACTAAATTGCTTTAGAGTACATCTGCTTGTGTGTAAACAGGGTCAGCTGATACAGCACGTATTTGGTGCTGGAATCTCTCTAAATGTCGTATTATCCTTATTGACGGTTATACCCTGTGCTGTATCAGCGTATTTTATTTCCTTTCTAATCAGGGTTTCCTACTCTCTCTGTCTTCTTGTGTAAACTCATCGTCTACACTAGTTAGAACTTGTCTGGTTAGAAGGCTATCGGCGAAATACTATTGTTCTTTGATTGTGATATTGTGAATTGTGATAGTATTGTTGGTCCACAATTGTGAAATCTAAATCTTACAGAAGAGAGAAGAGATTAAATATTAAGACCATGAAAAATTGTGTATTATGACTCCACATTCCAGTGCAATCCTGAACTCGCAGGTTACAGGTTACTCGACAACGTTTTGTTTAGTAAAGTAACAATTGTAGAATATCCATGCAATACACGCTACAAATCAAAACAATCGGATTTGTGTTAAAATTCTCTTTAATCTGCCATGCTTCTGGATTTTTACAAATTTTCAAAGTTTGATCATATTTTTTGCCCCTGTGGTCAAAAGATTTGATATTTCCCAAACTGTACATTATATTCATATTTTTATTCAAATTCTCTTCCATTTGATATTCCATACCGAATTTACAACTTTATAAACTAGCCCGTTTTTTGTCCCTGGCGTCCTAAAAACTTAATAACTACACAGATTTTAGTTAAAATTGATTTAATTTGATACCTCGCATGGAATTTTGCGACTTATTTAAAATTTTGCCCCCTCACATTTTTGCGCCACGCCCACTGCTTTTTGGGGGCAGGGGATCAATCTCAAAAAGAATAGTGTTCTGTAGCGTAAAAATATGGTTACGCATGTTATGTTTTACGAAAAACGATGCGTTCAAAAGTTATCATGAGATATACCCCAAATAGACAGACAAATTCCAACGGTCGAGTAAAAACTGAGAACATGCTTCACTCGTTCAGTTTTTCTCCTAGACGAAGTTTATAGTTCATAAAAATGGGTGGCGGCAAAAAAAAAGACAAGGATATCTTGTAGAATTCTCATAGATAAGTTGTAGAAGAAACAAGTGTCTTCGGCATTTCAAGTGACTTTGAAAGAAGATCGCTTTTGAAACACAACCGTCAGGGAGGGTCCAAATGTTTGTAAAGGAGTAATGTGTAGCAGTCCATAATCTAACCAAGTGGCTGAAAACATAACGGTTCAGAAATGCACAGAACGCACAAAAACATATTGGCCTGGAACGTTTAACAAACACAACCAAAGAAAACAAAGATATCAGAAAGACAATGAGAATGAGTCGTGAAGAACCGAGGTAGCTAATTCGTTTAACCACTGAATGAAGTAAAAGAAGAAAAAAGAACAAGAAAAACAAACAGAAATTCTTTGTTATAACCATTGTTGTTTTCTAATAAAAGTAAATGTTCATCATGAGAAACAGGATTCTGCGTTTCCGAAGAACAATTTGTAGGCTGTGTTACATTTCTCTTCCGCAACAATGTTTATATGACACGGTAATAACGTGTCACGACCAACAAAACAAGTTACTCGCGAAGTGTCACTGGTTCGCCACAATTTGTCAACTCCGTAATAATGTTGTTTCCCTTAACGTACGAGTAAGCGCGGTTGGGAGGATGAGAAATACACCAAATGAACAACACAGCGAGCCGTTACTTTCACATATTTTAGCAACTATCAACTTAGAATGTGGTGTAAATAAGGAACTTCCTTATTAACTTAGTTTATAAATAAATAAATTGTATAGATTATGCATGGCATTTTTGGAGGATGTTCATGTTAAAGGCAATTTTCATTATGAAGTGAATGTGTTTGCACCAAATGATGTTAAAAGCTATAATTTTAGAGTAACCATTGTATTTAAAGAAATACAGTACACAAACATAAAAATAACTAGGTTTATTAGATAATAATATTTATTTACTGTTAAATAAATTTTGATATTAGATAATTTTTCAGTTATCAGAACAATTACGAAGATCTCGATTAATATTTTCTGTTCAGTAAAGCAATCATATAATAAATAGTGAAACCTCCAAACGATCGAATTTGTGTTAAAATTGCCTTAAGTCTGACACGCGGTTGGATTTTTAAAATTTTTTCAATTTTTTTTATACAATTTTTGGGCCTTGAGTTTAAAATTTTTTAATTTTCTAAACTTTACCCTATATTGTAATTTCAGTTATAATTCCTTTAAATTTGACAAGTCACATGAACTTTTGCGATTTTATCAATATCCTCACCCTATTTTCAGCACCCGGCTTTCCTAAAATTTTAAATTTTATTTACAGGATTTATAGGAGTTATTTATTTATTACAGGAATTATCAGCGTTATTTCTTTATAGGAGTACCATACATTTTTAAACTAACACTTTTATCTGATAGCTTGTATATTTTGTAAGTTCAAGCAAAACTGTTTTAATTTACTATTAACTGGCTAACAATATAATGACTACCTACCGTTATGTCAGTCTAACACATTTTATAACACAAATAGTAGTTTATAACTAATTATAAAATAAAGTACGTTAGAAAATTTATTTTGTAACAATTAAGTGTCTAGGAGAGCTGACATAATTGTCTGAAATGTGATATGAACGAATTGAACAGAATCGTAATTAACAACACTTTAATAGTCTTGACAAGTGTTTACAATTGTTACAAATAAATATTTATTATTACAGCACAGCAAAGATAGTAAGATAAAATGTAACGCTTAGCTATTCTGCCGTGGTTGTGTCATTTATCTCCAAAACTCCTTCGGAGGTGGTTAAAAGTTGATGATTACAAAAACAAACGTATACCGCACCTCACACACAATATTAACATGCAATTTTCGGAAATTAGTGGGCCCACTGATTCAAAAGTGGGTATAAATTATAGACGTAAGTTCCAGAAAATTGTATGATACATGTTAGTGTTGTACCTTAATGTTTTTATCCTTATGGTTTTAAAAGGTTCGAAGAAGTGAGAGGGTTCTGCTCATGAGACGTATGTGTCAAAACAACGCAATGACCAATCCTCCTATCAGAATTATTCTGATTTTGGTTAAATTTATCTTTAATTTAATACCACGCATGGATTAGTACGATTTTATAAAACTTAAGACACACACATTCATATTTTTGACTCCCTGCCGCTATTTTTTGGGGATAAATTTTTAAACAATAGGTTTCCGTTTACGAATATCGGTATGGAGAACCATACATGACTTCCATCTTCTAATATTTATATTTAAAATCATTTTCGAAATGAAATATTTCCATACGAACTACTTCTTTCTACTTCTTGCTTCAGCCTTAACACAGTACTGTGGTCACTAACGTATACCACCTCACATTAGGGCACTCGATTTTCACTGATGATGGCAGTCGATGGCACTGACAAAACGTCTGGTTTTGCAGAAAACATTGGACCACGTCCAAACAGCCCGGGAAGGAATTTTAACAACAAACTACTTCTTTGCTGCCGACAACGTAGTACACATATACAAAATTATGCCCTCCCCATTCAACTATCATTTTCGTTTATAGAAAATTACCCCCTCCCCCTTTAACTACCCTTTCCATTTATAGATGTTTCACCTACCTTTCTATAGTGGATTATTATGATCTTCTTTTCAGGATAATTTATTTATCAAAATTAAGTACTTTACTCTTGTTTAAACATAAAATGTTGCAGGTAAACTATACTTTCCCCCTAACCGATCTTCACAAAAATCAATAGCCCTTCAGTCCTCTAGAACTCATGCATATTGTAAAATTTAAAAATAATACGGGTTATTTAGCCACACGTTGGTTGCGTCAATTTTGTAACTCGCCCCTGTTTATTCCTTTTGGGCGTATGTAGTTTGCCCCAAGTTGCTGGTGCCAAATTTGTAAGTAGACTCTTTATGCTAAAATAAATACTCAGCTCCTTATTCGTTCTTTGTTAAAATTCAATTATTTTTATTTCATCTTTTTGAAACTCATTTCTGTTGTAGAGCATGTAAAATCTCAATCTCAGAGTTCATGTATAAGTCATGTCAAAGTATAGTACATAAGTCGTAAACATATCATGAAACATAATATTTATAAATTAACGTTTGGTAATTAGGTGTTGTTGATGTATGTTGTGTATCAGTGGGTTCTTTGGATCATACAAAAGTGCAAATGAACAATTGAAAAAGAAACTCTCACTACTAATAACTATTTCTGTACAATTAGAATTCACTGTTCTAAAGTTTTTATTGTTTTTGCGATAGTATATCCTGTGATTCGAACTTTAAACGTTAAGATGTTTTCAAATATCTTGGTTGACTATTGGAGAGATCTCATCCATCTGGTAGTTTTCTTTACGATCTTCTTTCTTGATCCTTTGCGTCTGGACTTCTAGTTTTCTCTACCATCGATTAAAACATCATTCTTCTATTTATCTTCATAGTCTTTCAGTATCATTTCGTCTCGTATCCTCCTTTAATTTGTATAAAAACCAGCATTAAAATTCGACGTGTTCTGCCTGGTTTCAATATTTTTTTCCAACAATAATCCTTTCTACGAAAACACTAATTTATTCAGTTAAGGTCTTGGCAATGATATATTTATGGGTCACAGGTTCGGTCTCCCAATTTATAATTAATATTATTCTGTAGAATTTTATTCTATCTTCGTCACTCTTACATTATAAGTTTGTAACGGAAGATTCTTTATTTTTTAATTATTTCCCCTTGGTTTTATTGCATTATATGAGTTACCTTGTTGTTTCATATAAATTATATGTTTCATGCAATGTTCATATTGTAAATATGTTTTTAACTTACACTATACACTGTTTTTACTTCTTAAAGTCTATCACCGTTGTTCTCACCTTCTTACATTGTTACACTCCCTAACTTTTATAATCATTGTTCAATATTATTATATTTGTAATTTTATATTAATTACAGTCTGTAGTTCACTTATACACAATAGCTGTTTGAGGTTCGCAGACCTCCTCATAGTTTTAATCTAAGGCTATACTCAATGTCTTATTTCTTACATGCTAAGTTTCATATTTGTACATTATAATTGTTTACTAATAACTATTTACATTTTTTGTCATTTGATCGTCTCTTCTGGGTATTTGTCATCGTCAGTTGTTTTGTCATGTTAATTGCATTATTTAATTTCTAAATTTGCATTCTCTATTTTCCTATTTCCCGTTTATTCATTTATGATAATATTTCCCTTATTGTTTCGATTTCTTTTTATTCTTTGAAAATATTAATTATCTTCAAGTAATATATTGTCTCTTCACTACTGTATTTATTAGGTTTATTTTATTCTTCTATTTCTTTTAATATTAATAAGATTGCGTTTCTGCATATTTCACTACGAATTTTGATGGTATACTTGTCTTTCTTTGGAGGTGGAATCTTGTTACCTTATATAATATGCAAAAATGTATTTGATTCAGTTTGAATTTACGGCAGTTATCGTTCGTCATAGAAAAATTACTCTTGTTAAAACATAAAACGTTGCAGGTAAACTACCCCTTTTCCTTAATCGATCTAAGGAAAGAATAATAGAAAAAATTCTTCACACACACACACACACACACACACACACACACACACACACACACACACACACACACACACACACACACACACACACACACACGCACACACACACACTTTTCGAAAAATGACTTTTCTTAATGTTTTGATGGTAGTACAATTAGAATCAGCCCTTATCTCGAACACGGTTTTTTCCGCCAACACCATACTTCCATTTCCTTATGGAACATGAAAGTAAAATCGGTTGATGAGTTCAAAACTTATCGTGAAACACCCTAAAAAGACAGACAAGTACTAAACGGTCAAACTAAAACTGAGGACTCTCTTCACTCGTTCAACACATACTACGAGAGTAAGTTATAAGTTTTCTAAGTTATAAGTTAGTGGTATTTCCTTTTAACTTGGTCTCTCCCTTCTCACAATTATTTTTAAAGCAGAAAAATGGAAATGGATCTTTGTTTCCTGTATTCTACATACCAATACATTTTAAAGTTATTTAAAGTTAATTTAAAGTTTATTTAGCCCAAAGTTAATGTTGTTGAGTTCAATATTATTCAAATGGAAAAAATTAATTGTCCATATTTCAATAAAACTTCACTGTCACTGCGCAAGATTTCTTCTTCATTTCTATTTGTCAAGAACAATTCCGACGTTGGACAACCGTTACCACCGTATACTACGAAACACCTTTATTGTAATTCCGAACTTATTTAGGAATACGTGTATTCGTCATTCGTTACACGTGGGCTTTCAAAGTTCTTTTTCTCCTCTAAAGGTTTAGGCACACCATCTATTACGAGATCTCCGCAAATTTTATCTTTTGGGAATAATATAAAATCTCTCGTGGGAGCTTGTCTTATTGCATCCTGTCAACATGCGTGCGCTTTCTAACTCATTCCATATCCCTCGATTCTGCTATTTATGGAAACAATTGCACATTATTGGCTTCTTGTGGCATTGCTGATGTTGTCCTTTCGATATACCATCCCTTCACATATCGCTATTGACACATCTCAGCTGTCTGTGCCCTTCCAGTTGCAACGCATATTACAGGACATTACAACAAGGTAGAGTTACAGCCATGACCTTTTAAAATGTCATCTCTACACATGTTCTCACCGTATTCTTTCAGTACACCGTTTATTAATTTATTAATCCATGCCTGTTTTACTGTGGACCATACATGAATAACAACGGTTATACAAGAATCAAATGGTTCTAAATAATTTTGTTGTTGACTGATACTTACCGTTTGATAATAGTCAGTGATGAGTACCAATAACTGTATGCTGTATTTTGTATCGGGGCCATTGCACTGCAGGCAACATAAATACGTACAACGGCTCCAGAACCTAATGAATCGTTAACAATATAATCGACCACAGCACATTTATTTAAAGGAGACTGAGATATTTTCACGTTACATTAATAACGCATGCGGAATGCACTGGACTGGAGCCAGTGGCCACACGTGTCCGTTGAGAAAGTGTGTTGATAGGTGTGACTGCACTTTGGAAATGTCCCATTTCCACACCGCCCAGCGATACATACATTTAACTATTTTAAGCAACTTTTAGTTTATAAATAGATGCTAATGTAAACATGTAAGAAACCAAATTACAGTCAGCAGATACACCTAATTGAAATTACTTTGCTTCAAAAGCTTCAAATATAATTATGCTTACAGTACATAACAGAGAGTACAAAAGTTGTAATAGCCAATTTAGTAATAGAAAAAGAAGCTTTCGGTTTTTAAAAGTATCTTCAGTATATTTTAGTTTATAGGGTACGATATTTGTTTTTAAATTCCTATCGCATTATCAAACAGAAGTCTGTCTCATTTCTAGGGATAAATGTTACGTTTAAAGTCATTACGTAATGGGTAAAATAATTGTAGGAAACGCTTCCTTTCTATAATATGTACCAATAATAAAAGCATTTTGTTTAAAAAAAGACGAATCAAAACTTGTTACTGATAACTTAAGCGAAGACATAAAATGGATTCAGCGATAAGATACTATGCAGATTATTTTGAGCCATAATAAAATAAATATTAATTAGGCTAGTATATGGAACATTTGTATTAATATGGAACACAAATTAAATCAAAGTTAGGTTATATTAAAAATTCATATAGACTGATTACATATGTAATAAAACCCATACCTAACTGCATAAAAAGCAATAATTAAAAGAACCGTTTCCAACGAAATCAGTATGAGTTATGGTCCTCGTACATATTAATTACTAATGTGTATTGCTAATCTGACTCACAATTATCGGTATGATTCCATGTTATCTGATTATATTTTGTACTAGCTAAATTGCAATATAACGACAGTAAGGTACGCCCAGCGCAACTGTACCTACTTGATTTATCTCCTCTCACACGGTGTTTACCGAACGTCAGGCGATCATAAATATTTATTAACAAACGTTACACTGTGTTCCTCTATAATGCATATCACACGCGCACATTAACAAACGATACACTGTGTTCCTCTACAATGCATATCACACGCGCACATTAAACAAACACATTTACTGTACGCACTCTTAATCCTCCGTATTCGGTTGAACACATTTAAAATGTCTGTAGAAGGTTTTACGTTAATAGTCAGTTACTGTCGCAGATAATGAACGTATAAATTCATTAGTCAAATCTGTAAGCTTTAGTATGTAGTATCAAAGTTCCATTTCAATAAGTTTTAATGCAGTCTGATTTCTTAATAAAGTAGCAAAATTCCTCATCATCATTACTAGAGGAACAAACGCATAAAGCAAATGTTTTTTGACTTGCTCTAGGCCTAATGTGAGTGGTTGATCTATGGCGGTAGTGTGATTATACTACCTAGAAGACAATACCTTCAACGATCCCCCTAGACCTTTGATATCACACTTCATTCTGTGTCCCCTTGTCTAGACCCTTCACAGTTACAATCTCCTCCGGTAACAGGGCCAAGCTACATAAATGTCTGTTTAAAAAACAAAGGAAAGAGCAAAATGAATCTCCTATTTCTTCTGCAGATCAGTATTCTGTTACCACATGCTGGCTTTGTAACGCAACAGAGCACACAATTTTCAATCTATCCAACAGAACTCTCAACGATTTGGACTAAGGGTTTTTGTATCATACATGCCTCATTATTATGTAATACATTCGAAACTTGAATGTGCCGTGTATTAATTTTCTCTTCAAACGCAATGTATGCCCTATTTCCAACCATTCAACCCTTTCGTCTCACTTACGCCTAACTAAAAATTGAGCCAATCTAATAAAAGATAGTAATTTCTTTAAAACAATAATTTCATGGTAATCACCAAATTCATATTGCTGTTTGTTGCATATGGGTCTGTCCTTCCTTGGGGTCAAAATATTGGTCTTTCCTTTGTTTGAACGTGGTACAATTTAGCTTCCCTTATCGTAAAGCCTTTGGGAGTGCATCTTTGAGAGAGAAAGAGAGATAGATAGGTAGAGGGAGAGAAAGAGAGAGAAAGAGAGTGAGAGAGTGAGAGAGAGAGAGAGAGAGAGAAGAGCGACAGCGCCTATGACATTCTTCGCATCCTGGATCTTAACCGCCAGTAATTTCTGTTTTCCCAGTCCTTCTATAAATTCCTGCTCATAATACCACAACAACCTACGTTGTTTAACTGTTCCATTAATAATTTCTTCACATTTGCTCGCTCCCATATTACTTCATTTCTTTCATGTTGCAGCTGGGATGTCCGACAAAAACCTTCTCAAACAATTCATTTCAACTGTCGCCAATTTTCTTTGTTCCTTTTTGTTATCTGTCAACACTCGGATGCACATGTTGTAATTAGCTGAAAAAATGTTTCTATACACATTCATTTTAACATTCATTCTTACTCTTGATGACCAGAGTAAAGAGTCAATGTCTTCATTTATTGTTTTCAGAGCAGAATCTGCTGTACATCCTTCATTACTTATTGTCTATTCCGAAATGATTTCCCATGGTAGGTATCTTCATACTCTTTAGTGCTCTACCTTGTAACGTTCATTACCCACCTTAGCTGATGCAAATTCAATTCATTTTAATTTCGTTCTAATTTTTTGTCAAATTAGCTCATGCTTCTTGACGGCTTTCTCCTTTCTTTATGTACATCTCTAGTAGTTTCATTATTTTGTTATTGTAAGAGTGTAATATCTGTTACAAAATTCGCGAAACTTTAGGAGTGTGAATCAACACACTGAAGAAATATAAATAGAATTTTTGGTTTTAATTAGAAATTTTAACCCTAATTATATGGAATATACTAATTTCCACTTAGATCGCGCGAATTACTTGTACACTCATAATGCATGAATAAGCGATCGCAACACCATTAAAATAAATATTTGTGAGATTTATTATACATGTTTAAGTGCACGATAATTTACAAATTATGCAACCTACATAATATGATATAAGTGTTTTAGCGTTTCTTTGAAATATTTACAAAAACATGTAACAACCAAAAAATTAAAAATTTTTAGTATGACCGAAAAGACGTTACATACAGCTAGACACACCCACGCAGGCCACGAGCAATAAATAAAGAAACTGTGTGACGAGGTGTCAAGTGAACGTTTGCTTCGGACAATACAAATACGCTTCACATAGCTTTACAATAGGGAACAAGGTTGGCCGTGACAGACTCGACTCAAACACGAGATTTACAGCCTGGAAACGTAAGATAAAAGAAACTGTGTCAAGTACCAATTATAGTGAAACTGTGACGGACACACTGCCGGGATAATTTGAAGTGTACCAGTAATAAGAAAAGGGTGTAAAACACACAATAGTACGTACCCTATATGAGAACGGACATCGATACCTAAAAGAATAGAATCGAACTTGTACACAGCAGGGGAACGTCTTACTGGCGACAACGGATATTTACGACAGGGAGAAGGAGTGCCGTTTTGGAAACGACGTCACGCTGCGCCAGGACAGCATTTGGAAAAGGGGTCGTACACAGCGAAACAATAACAAAATACGACACATTGTTTGCGTGAGAACTGCAGCGAGATCCGGAGTACGCTTAGACAAAGACTTGATGGACGACCATGAAATTGCTCCTGTTCTAGGAAAAGAGTACGGAGGCTTTCGACGCGAACTCGTGGGGAGACAGGATATCCAATCACAACCCAGCATCTACCCAGAGAACAGGTGGAGAGGACCGTCGTCATCATGGCAACGGGAACGTCGAATGAGAAGTGAAGAACGACACTCTGGCTTAAAGGTAGGAGATCTTCTGTCCTATCAGGTTCGACTTGGGGCGTCTTTTCCAGAAGGGTGCATTGTGGTACACGATGCTTGATAAAAACTGTTTGCTGAGCACGCGGGAGAACAGTCTTTCATAAATTTTCAATCATATACTTTGAACAGTCTTTCATAAATTTTCAATCATATACTTTGGACAGTCTTTCATAAATTTTCAATCATATACTTTGAACAGTCTTCACGTACTTTTAAACAGTCTATTTATAACTTTCAACAATCGGTCGTCAAAGTTCGATTAACATACGGACGGCAGTGGGACTTTGAAACTTTGCCACGCGACATATAACTAAGTGACTTAGACATTTCGATATTGGCGCGTATCCGGTAATAGTGTACCTACGGTGTCTAAAAACATGCGACATACGCCAGTGCTTAACAATTATAGAGTTCTTTATTATACTCAAATTCAGAACTGAACTAACCAATCACACTTTCATCAATAACCGACGCGTAGAACTATCGTTGATGTAATACCGGACGACGAAATCGTAACGTTATACAGTGCAGCGGAGCGATACAATATCATTTGGAACAATTACACCACGGCATCAAAGACACTAAACATTTATGCACATACCAGAAGTTCAACAATAGACAGACATATATATATACACCATAGTTAACGATGAACTTATCTTCACGACACATAATTTCATGACTCGCACAGTAACAGCCGAATCAACAGAATACACACACAGCGCGAGTGAATCTGTTTCGCGTGTGTTAAGTGCCAGTGACATCACAGCTCGCAGCTTCCCACACATGGACCAGCAGAGAAGAGGAGTTACGCCGATGGAAATATCGGATAATTCGTCTAACAAGTAATCTTTATGCTATTCTTATCATAAGAACTCTACTGTCCTGTCTCTTTTTCAAGAAACACCCCTTGAGCATTTAAATTAAACATGATAAACATAATTAACGCCATCCATCTGAGGCAAACGATGAACGCATTAGTATAAGATTTATTGTTTGACTATTTGTGTTTCTATATATCGATTATATTATATATGTATGTGTATGTTTTCCAGCAAACAATGTATTGGACTCACATTGTAATTTGATGTATATACACGTGTTCTTTTATGTTCTTTTTATGAGTTTATGAATGTATTTACAGGAATCATCCATATTTTATATATTGACTCTCTTTATTTAATGATATGATGTTAAATAAATAAGTGTTTATTTTATCCAGAATATATGCGTTCATCATTGTCAAATTACCTCAGAACAAGAAAGTAATGGCATTTGAGTGATTTATAGTAGTCTTTTTTTTATTTATTTATTAATACAACAACTAGAGTCTCCATGCAACAGTTATGCTAACGTAAAGGAATTAACGTATTATTTAGTTCAATCAGTTCAGTTGATATGAGCACCTAATTGAGTGATTACACGAGCTCATTATGCAAATTAGTATATTTACATAATTAATTAATCACAGATTAATTAATTCATTATTGTTAGCATAATTGACTGCCCAACACGTGGCAATAGTTGTATTTGGCTCCCAAAGAACGTGGGGCTCGGCAATCACAGATTAATTAATTCAGTAGCGTAATAGCATAAAACCCCACATCGTTGTAAATAGTATGTAAGGAGGAAGAGGTAATCGTAAGGGTACATACAATAATGATTTAACTTAATGAAGATGAAGCACGTTTTAGCGGATAATAAAGTTATACAAAACCTGAAGGCAGTAGTTAGAGTATACGTGAATCGTTGTCTTTGTGGACAATCGAGTTTTGTTTGGCTAATATAGAACGTGACTCCGCGTCCTGTGCACTGCTCATGTGATCGCATTATCCCTATACCACGTCTCGGCACATCTATGCATGCATAAAATTTTCACTACGTTACTCAGTACAGATGAGTAGGTGCTTAAGTGTCAGGCAGCAGAGAAACATTTGGCGTGGATTAACATACCAGGACCTTGTTTTCCTAAACAACAAAAGTGATTGTTAGAAGAGATATCAGTTTTGCAGTTACTGCAGTCGAGATATCTTGTACCCGATTTCCGCATAAAATTTTAAGGTCCATTTCAAGACCACGTTCTTTTGTAAACAATATTTATAGACTGGCAATCACAGCGACTATAATGGATACAGAACAAAAATATCTTGCATTCGATCCTATCTTAAATTTAATGGCCCATTCCGGAATGTTCGCGTTGTTCGAGTAGGCCTAGCCCTAGTCGAGTAGCTAAGCGTGGTGTAGCCATGAGTCAGATGTCACATGGTGTATTCCAGGGAAACGGTTCACAGCAGGATAAGGAAAGCGGTTGGTAATCCAAACGAAGTTACTGAGGAGACGGGCTAGGCTGGGATTGAAGTTGCGGTCTAAGGCGTCTGTCGCATACCGGAGAGCGTGCTTAGTCCATGCTGTTTAACTGACGGATCTGCGAAAAGGACGATTACTTAGCCGTATCGAACAGATTAGCTGCCGGGGATCAAATTAGTCCATGGAATAAATAAATAAACGGAAATAACACGGAGACGCAGGCAAAGAATGTCAATCATGATGTCCCTGATAGGAACCGGAGCCTACGGTTTTAAACTTACGGTAACTATCCTACGTTTGTGGTGGCAGACAGATGAGGTCACCAATCGGGCGCCAGACACTGAATTGTATGGCATGATCACGCTTACGAACAACTGATACAATGACATTTTGATGTGGTCTGCTAGCCGATTGTTCCACCAGAGCATTAACATAACACTTGCTGTTATCCTAATACTATATATGTACACAATTAATTTATTAAACGACAAGAAAATATAGTGTACCAAGTAAAATTTGTGTATGTAAAATTTGAATTTTATTGTAAAAATTTATTACCTTAAGTGCATACACGCATAATCTGCAATTAAAATAATATTTCTTGTTGATTAGCGTGTTAATGCTTGAGTGGACGCACCAGAGTTTAATCGTTCAGTATTAAGAGATTCTGAAACAACTAGAGTCGCCAGTAGGGAATAAGCTAATTTACAATTTAACGTGACTATCGTAAAATAATGGTTATTGTCAACGGTAGGAAAGGAATATTACTTCTATGAACCAATAGCAATGCTCTGTGAGAACTAGCAAACCTTGTTCCTTGTTGGATATTTGATTAGAGTCTTAAATAAATAACGACTTTGCCGAAACGAATTCACATTTTTCAAGTAGTTGCATAGTAATTATGCATTTATTATGGAACTATAGCCCCATAGTCACGATTTATTTATGGGAAACGTGCGACTGCCAGACGATAAAGCAAGGAGACCACATCAACATTGCATGCACTGCATTGTCTTGTGTTGCATAAAATTAAATGTGTAGAGAATACAGTTGCAAAGTAAACAGACCCACGGAACCGTGTAGTTACATGTGTATAGGTCAGTAGGGCACTACGAATGCACTCTGCACGCGATACTGTTTATAGTACAAGTAGCACATACAAATTACAGGTTTTTGCAGAAGTATACGACAATGATTTAGTCGCCTGTTACTGCAGTTATTAAGCTGATCAGTTCTTGGTGTCCATTCAATGTAAACTTATTACTTCCTCGTTGTGTTTATATTCTTCCTTGAGGTATTATTTTCGCGTTGATTTTCATTTTTTTAGAAAGTTATCTTATTAGTTTTTTTTTTGATACGCTTCAGCTGGATTTTATAGTGGTAGAAAGAAACTTCACTCATATCGATTTTTCTAGTCCAATCCCGGTTAATAATGTGCGATGCTTCGAATTTTTGCGTACACTGTTTTTACGATGCCTGCAGTTTACCAAGGATTGCTTGTGATAACTCAGTTCAGAAGAATAATCATTTAATATCTGTTTTCTTGTGCGACAGTAGAGTTGCTCATTTATTTATGAAATTGTAATCCCACTTATTATAAATCTGTAATTACTTCACAAACATATTTTTATCTCGAAGTATTCCATAAATTGATTAAAATATATTTTCTTTCCTTGTAATATTATTATGTAATTAAAAATATTATGTAATATATTTAAAATAAGGAATGTAATCTCTCGTGTAGGTCACACGCGACGCCGTTATCCTACGTAGTTAATGGATTAAAATTACACGTTACGGGAAAAAGTAGTAACTGCGCTTAATCAGTGAACCATTTTTATAACTGACTTATTGTCGATACTCATGCAAACCGAACTTTGTAGGCCTCTTTCAAAAATAAACTCTAATTCTCACAATCAATTTATTTAAAAGTACAACTTCATTTATCACGTATCAAATTTCCCTCTAAACGAATTACTAAACCACTCGTAGATATTTTATTGCAATGGAAAATTTCACTAATATAATATTATAGGCATCCCCAGTGCTAATCCTTCTTGCCATCACATTTCTGTGTGAAATTGTCTGTATTTTTATCTACCGTCGAACACTGACACTCTAAAATTGGTAACAGTTCGTCATGGGCGTGTATCGGTTCGCCTTGCATACAGTGATAACAAAGTCGTGGTGTTCAGCGTTTATTATTATTATTGTAAGTAACAACTTAAGAATCCAGTCTATCTGTGTAAGACATAAACAAACTCTCATCTACTTCTGGCATATCTAACATACTTTGTCCCCTTGCGCTCGTGGGCGTGAAAAAAGTGTGTCTGTGTATGTTAAGCATCCACAACCACTCGCTAAGAAAAAAATGTTTCCTTTCGGAACATGCCCTGGACAGAATAATGCAACCCACAGTCAAGAACATAACGATCAGCAGATCAACTACCAGACATGCAGTTTCAACCGACAACACACAACTGAGTCTTGACGTTCCAACGTCCCAACCATAAAGAAGAATTACTGTTTTTCCTGCATCTAAGCTTAATTGACATACTCGTTATAAGCAAAACGCATTTTACCAACAGCAGCTATTTCAACATTCCAAAAAAAACTGTACCATGGACTAACCACCTAGCTCACGGAGGCCCTGCGCTACTCATAAAATAAAACAACCAGCACTTCAAGCTATTAAAAAATGAAGAAAACTACATACAAGCAACATCAATAAAAGTTAAAACATTTCAGTACAAGCTTAATGTTGCAGCTGTCTAGTGTCCACTAGACACGACTTAAAAATTAAGGCATGATTCCGAACCTTAGCACCAAAATTTACAGCAGGCGGAGACTTCTACTAACAGCAATCACTGAAGGCCAAAAACTATCCAAGAAATGAACTTTTGTTAGACTTTCTTGTTCAAGAAACTATCCTTCTTTTGTTAGACTTTCTTGTCACCAGCGGAATTTCTTCCACATACATGCATGTTTCTTCGAGTTACGAATTGTCATCAGATCGATGTCGAATAATAGCAACTATAAGCATAACATATAACCAGGAAAACTACTCCTATATTACACAATACGGAAAAAATTGAGACACTTACCGCTAATTGAGACATTACAAATTTATCTGTACGAGTACAGGAACCTGAAGACACAGAAACGGAAACTGACAGACTGATTAACCTATTACAGAATGCTCACAATCTAGCCATAATATATTTACCATATATTGTCTCTCAACAGTCAACTAACAACATCCCATACGAAATCAAGAAACTAATAGCAGAGAAAAGAATGGCTAGATCAACTTGGCAGCGAACATATACACCCGACAGCAGAACAAAATGCAATCAACTTAGCAACAAGTTAAAATATAAACTGCGAGAAATTGGGGACAATTCTCTGCAGCAACATGTTGGTAAAGTGACTAGATGGGACAACTCTGTCTGGAAGGCCAAAAAAAAAAAGAAGGCAAGAAACCCAGATCGTCGGCACCTCCAATACGTAGATATTCAAATCCTCCTGGATCATGGGCCAGAAGCGACAAGGACAAACCCAGTCTCGTTTTCGAAGATCTTTGAGAAGTCTTTACTGCACATTCGGCCATACAACACAATGTTCACGACCTCGAAGTGGAACAAGACCTTTCCATACACAATTAAGTTCGTGGTCGACTAAAGTTATTTACTGCAAAAGTAATAAGGATGAAATCAATAAACCAGATAAAGGTACCAGGAATCGACCTTATTGCTGCCAGTATTTTAAAGAATTGGGAAATAACGGACTCAAGAAGCTCGTAAACATATTCAACGCCATTTTACGTCTTGGATATTAGTCTAAATCCCTAAAATTGCTCAAATTATATTGATACTGAAACCTATAAAAATTCTCACGGACCTTTCATTTTATCGTCCAGTCAGTCTCTTGGTAATAATTGCAAACTTCTTGAAAACCTTATATGCCGAAGAATTACTAAGGATCCGACAGACGAAGACTGGATCCCTGATCATCAGTTCGGCTTCTGACATGTTCGCTCAATAAAACAACAGTGCCATCGTATGACCAATATAATTACTAAAGCATTCGAAAACAAACTACTGCACAGTCCTATTCCTGGATATAAGCTAGGGGTTTGATAAAGTATGGCACTCATGACTAATATACAAAATCAGAAGAATTCTTCCGGCAACTTACGTTAATCTGCCTGCTGAAATCTTGCCTGCACAAACTTGAATTCTAAGTCAAGTTAACGGAGAAAGCTGTAGTCGTTTCTACATACAATCAGGAGTACCTCAAGGAAGTATTCTTGGCCCTCTACTGTGCGTCATGTACAACTCCGAAATACCAACCGCCAGAAAAATAACAATCTGTACATTTGCTAACGACACATAACAGCCATCTTTTCAACTAATGAAGATCCTACAGTCGCCTCGTCCAACCTTCAAGAAAACCTCAATCTCATTGGAGAATGTCTACGGATAATCAAGGGCAACGAATCCAAGTCGTCACACATTACATTCTCCTTATGGAGAGGCATCTGTCCCATAGTTCATCTCAACCACGTCGAAATACCGCAACAAACAGTAGTAAAATACCTAGGCCTTCATTTAGACTGGCCTGGAAACACCACATCAAACAGAATAGAAAACAACTAGATTTAAGATTTAAGGAAATTTATTAGGCAGAAAATCTAATCTATCTCTAAACAACAAACTTCTTTTCTAACCAACTGTGCTTAAACCCATATGGACTTACTGAATCAAGCTTTGGGGCTACGTCACCAAATCTAACGTAGCAATCATACAGCGACCCCAATCAAAGATAATAAGAGCTATTGCAGATGCCCCGTGGTATGTGTCCAACCACACTTGCACACAGACTACCATTTTCCATAAATCCGTGAATTCGTCCACGCGAGTGGTACTAGACACCATACCAGACTTTACGACCATCGTAACCCGCTGATCATGCTACTTCTACAGCCTGCTTTCGACGGAAGATTGAGAAGACTTTGGCCATCTGACCTTTAAGGACCACGAGGTGCCATCGCTGGATAGAACATCTCTTCACGCCATCTACTTGTACATTTCTCATGTGTACAATTGCTCACCAGATTAGATTAGAGAATGTATTTTATGATTGCTAATAAATAAATTGGTAGAAACTATTCATCCGAATGTGACTGTCTATTTGCTAACGTAAGTTCAAAACTGGATATTTGTTTATAAGTATTCGGTATAACTGAAATTATTTGACTGAAAGTAGTTGCAGCTTTATAATGAAGATATTTCACTCACGTTTTAATAAAATATATGATACTGTTTAGAAAATACATGGGTTTAGTAGTCATTATTAATTATTACTTACTAGTAGACCATAGTAATAGAAGCTCACTACGATTAAAGGGTGTGCAGTAATAGAGACTAACATCATAAAATTTATGACTTGAGTTATATGGGGACACGGAACGAGCAATTTTTTTTTTATTGTTGTTAACTGAAACATTTTATTAATCTAAATCTTCGTAACCAAGAAAATACTGCTTACAATACTGCTTACATTACTGCTTGCATTACTGCTTACTGCTTACAATATGTAATGCAAATCATATGTACTTTTTTTTTAAATGCTTTATTTATTTTTATAACGAAAGTCGGACATTGAAGTATTTCTTTATAACCAGTCTAGTACACTTGATTCACTACAATACGTACTATATACTTGACAACTTATAATACGTACCATACCAACCCGTACACCGCGAGCACTCTCTAACCCCCTTCGCGCGCGCGCGCGCACACACACACACACACACAAATCGGAGTTTTGAATATTTGTTATGACTAGGAAGAGAATTTAAAAAATTATTTTATAATTTGTTATTCAGTTTATTTTGTATAACAAGCGCTAAAGGCCCGGTCGCAAGATACAACCAACGTTCTTCGAAATTCATTGAAGATATATCTTACCTGCGGATTCTAACAAAATAAACTGATTGTCGGTGCATGAATCCTAGAACACTAAATTATTCTAGCCTAGCTATAAGGATGATCAATTGAATTTACAAATTAAAACTACATTTGTAATTAACAAATTAAAAAAAAAGACTTGATGTACAATGCAAGCTTCTGCAAACCAGCCGAAGCCACTATAATTTAGCTCAGAACGTATTTATAAGAGATATAAGCCCTAAATTATTCGCATAATTACTACATGCTAATAATATTATATGTATGATCGTTACCTTCTTAACTTCAGACAACGAATATTACGAAAAAACGTATTTAGCATTATTTATTAAATCTGGAGAAAAAATGTTTGAGGAAACGATGTTTTGAGAGAAATTGAAAGACATGGAAAAGTATTTACGAAAAAATATATAACAGCGTACCTAGTTATTAAAGCGAAAACCGATTTATATAAACGTTATTTTTATTTTTATAAACGATTTTACCAATTTGCAAAAACAAAAGTAATAAAAAAAGTATGTAATCCTATTACTTTTTACATTCTGGTAAATCGATTTTCTTCTAGAAACGAAAGAAAACGTTTCGACTACGAATGTGTAAGCCTATATGTGGTACTGTACGCATCAAACAGTATTTGATAACAAAAAGCACAGTAAATGTGTGTTTCAAAACGGAATAAATTTCACATCACTCATAAATCATGTCCAAAATGACACTTTAGTCATCTGTCAAAGCTCACAAAAAGTTAGCTCTATACTGCACTAGCCGACCGCAATTTGTCATATCATATGTCAAAACGTATTTGTCCGTCCTTATGAAGCCGACACTCTTCTAAAACGAGGTGGAGGCAAATGACACATATTTGGACGAAAGGCAACGCCGAAACGGAAGGAAGTAAGTAGAATTTAATTAGCAAACTGACGCAGAGAATTGCATAGGTCACGACAGGCTCTTCACAGTGTTGTGACAGTATAGGCCTAATTCATTCGCTGTCAACTATTTATGCTACTTATTTCACCAGTAAAATGAAGACAAGTACTAATAAAATTATATTATAAAATTCTAACAGGATATTTCATAACATAGTTAGGAGAAGAGTATTTGTTTATATTAATGATACACTTATCTATTAATGATAAATTTATCAGCTATTACTAATTATATTCTATTCTTTCATTTAATTTAATAATCACGTTATAGTAGAGGAATTTATTATTTTACCCCCGTAATAATTATTGCAATAGTTACAAAAGAAACAAGTAATAGTTAATACAGTGAGTTAAACTATATACCATTCCTGACGAAATGTAGACACCCGCAAAACAAAACAACCGAATTTGAGAGATACTTATAATTTGAGAGATACTTATAATGTTAACAAACTCTGTTTTTATTTACCGCAGTTCCAAACGTTGCCCATTCTGCGATGACCCATCCTCAGTAACTAGACATTAGTTTCAGTTGCACAAAAAAAAATTGGTGAAGGGTGCGAGCCACGAAATTTTAAAAGCGTTATTAATAATTTTATTTTCTGTAATGAAAATCAACTTGTACACTTATACGTTAGAATTTCCAGTAACATTTTCTCACGTGAAAACTACGTTTTACTGATAATCTTCTTAATAATACCAAATATAATAAAATATTATTTTTGTTTTACTGATATCATATTAAGCAAAATTAATTAATGGTACTGTGTTATTAGAAACAGTACTAATACAACGGAGATGCCTCCTAGAATAACTGACTCTTGTTAACTAAACCCGATAATTTTAAAAATAAATCGTACAAATTTTAAAATGAGGGCAAATGCTTTTTGATAATTAGATCGATAACTAACAAATACCTGTAGGTATGTTTTGTACCAAGAAAAAACTTGATATTACCTAGAAATGCTACTGAAAACATTACTGAATTCCATACTGTCAGTGTGAATTCCGCCTGTTAGTGTGAAACATTTCTCAAACTTTCAATATTACTGTCATTTTGTAGACAAATTTCTAGATTACTATAGTCCTCTTAGAAGTAAGAAAAATACTTCAATAACAGAATAAATTTTACTTTTTCTTACACTTATAAAACAAAAAACTAAATTTTGTGTTAAAAATTATGTAACAAATCAAATTCTACACGAATTCTGCGTGTAAAACTACAGAATTCACTTAAACCGCTAATCAATTTTAACAATAATGTTGTCGGGTGTTCGTGACACAGTAAATGCTACTTGTAGGTAGGTACTGACTGCTGGCATTAGACGTTTACCTTACGTCTGTAGCCTACAACTCAGTAATAAACTTTGCTTACAACTGATATCTAAGTGATCGTGAAAGTTTCTAATTAAGTACGACTGTTGTTGTTAACACTAAGGTAGTTTGTGCGAACTTTATAACACCGAAGTTCTTAGAAGTTGACGACGTTCAAGAGGAATAGAACTGAGTGTTAGTTGACCACTAGAACTACGACAGAACAAGGAGACAATGAAGCGTCGTCTAACATCGTTGGAACTGTCGACGAACACGTGTCAAATACATCAGGTCCGAGCTAACAAACGGAAAATGAAATCGTGTTGAAGACAGTGAATGCGACAGAAAATATTGATTTTGTAATTTTTCAACTTGGAAATGTTAAGTAAGCTCTTGTTCATTCTAAAATTTATATCTGATACGCAAAAAGTAGATACTGTGTGTGTGTGTGTGTGTGTGTGTGTGTGTGTGTGTGTGTGTGTGTGTGTGTGTGTGCGTGCGTGCGTGCGTGCGTGTGTGTGTGTGTGTGTGAAGAGAGCAACAGAACTTCCTAATTGCATATATAATTGTTTTGAGCTACTGCTTATGTCTTACAATCTTGTGCTTACATAGATGTCCCGTATATAAGTCTAACTATATACTCATATATGAAAACGTCTTTCGTAAAACTGAGGAACAGTTTTGTCACTACACATGACTGATGTTCATATAATATATAACAGAGCTACGTAATCTACGCATTGTCCAAATGAGTTTTCATCATGTTCTACATAACAGCGACAGTTTTTTTATACAGATTTTTATCCTCACTCTATCTGGAAATATTTCCAATATTTCACTGTCTGTTTTCACATTTCAGTGTACAATTACCAGTATTTTTAATACACTTTTTTTAAACCTACCTCATATATTCTTCCTATAATTTAAAATTCCTCTATTCCACGTATCGAGTCCCTTGCATAGAAATCACAGTCACACGTAAAATTCAGAGAACATTAGGTTTCTCCTTTCACTGGTATTTCGGTTTGTGACGATTTCATTAATTAAAAAAATAAAATAAATAATAAAATAGGAAATGTTAAAAGCTGAGAAATTTAAATTTTAATAAATCGCACATTTAAACTAATTTTTATCACTATCATAAAACATAATAATATTTAATAAAGAGTTTTAATAAAAAAAAGGGAATGCGAGTGTACAGATAGGGAAACCCTTATTAATTAACCCTGCATAGACATGCGCTAACCGGAATTAACCTGAATACCGACCCATAAACAAACTAATAATCCTTGTAAATTGATATTAAATAAATAAATAAACAAGACCACAGTAGTGTACTATAATGAAGTCTGTAATAAAGAATATCTTTGGATAATAGAAAGGTCAAACTTTAACCCCTTAAATAGAGAATAAAGGTGGAACTATTTTTTGTGACGCTTAACTCCGCGCGATTAACTGACCCGTCCTAACATAGTAATTCAATCGAGATGAAGCGCTCGCGTAGAAAACACACGCTTGAACCATGTCTCAGAGAACGACAAAATGTTTTTATTTAGAAGACAGATACAACAATGTGTAGCGAAAAGTAGTGGCAAATTAGCACGCTAATAAGTTTAAATGTAAAAAACAAAAGGAATAAATTACTGTGTGAGGGATGACATCTCATTTGTATAATTTGTAAGATCTCTATGTTGTTTTAAAATAATATGGTACGAGCTACCTAAAGTGAGAACTTTATAAACAATAATGTGACGTGTGATTCTGCGACAAACAAGAACATTTATGGCACTTATACTACTGACGATGTTTAACTACTAGACTTCTGAGGACCTCAACGCTACTAATCACTTCAGGAACATCAACAGTAAAGTTAACTCCACTAAAGATCAACCGCTGACGAACACCACAAGGACCAAGGACCCGGACTTCGAGTAAACTTCTGGATATCTCAGGTGACACGGAGACTTGTCCTCCGTGATTAATTAAAATTCTAACAAATGAATGGTTAAAGACAGTTTAAAGAACTATATAAAGACTCTAATGATAATCACTTGATAAGATGTAGTATGTCTTAGGATTCAAAGTATTTGTAGTACCAAGTAATGCTGATATATAAATATATATATATATATATATATAAATATATATATATAAAGCTTCACTGATACAAAATTTTTAGTTTAAGTCCATTCTTCAAATGCCCCCCCCCCCAAAATAGTATGATAAAATATGAATACGTGAGCTTAACTCACAAACAAGTTTAAGGTCCCGGATCCGTGGATAATGCTTGCACTTATAAATCTATATGTTTTGGCCCCCGGTTTTTTAACAAAATCTTTTATAAATTGTAATCGTTTATTAAGAAAACCTTAGGTGGGAATATTTATGTAGAACTGTTGTAGTAATTGTTTAATAAAGAGATGTCGTTACTTAACACAAAAATATTGAGTGAATAAATCAACAGACCCCCATGTAAAAGTTCCTTTAGTTATAACTACAGCTAGTTTACTATTTCTTTTATGAATTTGCTAACTGCTATAATTTTTTTATTGTTCGACTAAGCTTTTCGTCATTACTGACATCTTCAGGTCTTAAACAACGTCTATCAACTGTACGTTGTAGGCTTTTATACTTTAGGCCCCTCCCCTTATGTCATCGCCCCTCCTATTGGTTCTAGCTGCTACCGCTCTTCACGGGAACTTTGTCTACCTTTTTCCGTTAGGCATTTTTCTAACGTCCGTCAAATTGTTTTAAGAATCTCCCGTTAATTTCTTCATTCTTGACTTATAATTTTTTGTAACCTTTTACATTTCGTCATTTTTTAGTGTGTTATTCTTATTATTTTAATTTATTTTTGTTTATTGTTTAATATATAATAAAATATTTCTTCATTTGTAAAATCCACTTTTATATTCATTAATTTATTTTTATCTTCTTTTTTAACTTTAAGTATTTCTAGTTCTTCTATTAATTTTCTTTTTTGCGGATTGTTTTCTGTTTTGATTATTTCCATATTTTCATTGGGATTTATGAATTTATGGCCTGATTCGTTGAAATGTCTTGCATATAGTGGAAGTTATAACTAACTCACTATATGCAAGACATTTCAACGAATCAGGCCATAAATTCATAAATCCCAATGAAAATATGGAAATAATCAAAATAGAAAACAATCCGCAAAAAAGAAAATTAATAGAAGAACTAGAAATACTTAAAGTTAAAAAAGAAGATAAAAATAAATTAATGAATATAAAAGTGGATTTTACAAATGAAGAAATATTTTATTATATATTAAACAATAAACAAAAATAAATTAAAATAATAAGAATAACACACTAAAAAATGACGAAATGTAAAAGGTTACAAAAAATTATAAGTCAAGAATGAAGAAATTAACGGGAGATTCTTAAAACAATTTGACGGACGTTAGAAAAATGCCTAACGGAAAAAGGTAGACAAAGTTCCCGTGAAGAGCGGTAGCAGCTAGAACCAATAGGAGGGGCGATGACATAAGGGGAGGGGCCTAAAGTATAAAAGCCTACAACGTACAGTTGATAGACGTTGTTTAAGACCTGAAGATGTCAGTAATGACGAAAAGCTTAGTCGAACAATAAAAAAAATTATAGCAGTTAGCAAATTCATAAAAGAAATAGTAAGGATGGCTGCTAATTTAAACAATACGAAGAAGAATACAGCTAGTTTAATTGATAATTAAAAGTTAATTACGAGTATGGCAGCCCGTGCAATTGATCTAAGGTTAGTATGCACTGGTTCCCGATGTTATAACGTAGGTGAGACGTTATAAGATGCGCAACACTAAAAAAAAAAAAAAAAATTTATAACGTCTCACCTATGTTATAACATCGGGAACCAGTGCATACTTACCTTAGATCAATTGCACGGGTTGCCATACTCGTAATTAACTTTTAATTATCAATTAAACTAGCTGTAGTTATAACTAAAGGAACTTTTACATGGGGGTCTGTTGATTTATTCACTCAATATTTTTGTGTAAAGTAACGACATCTCTTTATTAAACAATTACTACAACAGTTCTACATAAATATTCCCACCTAAGGTTTTCTTAATAAACGATTACAATTTATAAAAGATTTTGTTAAAAACAGGGGGCCAAAACATATGGATTTATAAGTGCTAGCATTATCCACGGATCCGGGACGTTAAACTTGTTTGTGAGTTAAGCTCACGTATTCATATTTTATCATACTATTTTGGGGGGGGGGCATTTGAAGAATGGACTTAAACTAAAATTTTGTATCAGTGAAGCTTTATATATATATATATATATATATATATATATATATATATTGTAGCGTGACAGAAAATCCACTACATTTTAAGTCATGTGAAATCATAAAGTTTAATTACACCAACAAATGTTATAATAATATTGAATGATATTTAAATAAATCAGAGGAATGAACCACAATAAAATAAAAATCCTCACTACATTATATATAAAAACCACTGTTTTAAAAACCAAAGAAAGTATCGAAGCAACTCATCAACTCATAGTATAATACCAGTAAGTTACCCAGGAAGCTCAGAGCAGTAAACCAGTTATATAAGACCATATCAAGAAAAAAGAGACTCAATTAAAGAGTGGTGAATACCAAAATACCCCAAAAACAAGAAGAGGGAAGAATAAAGTTTGTGATCAGGAAGAAAACAATACCCTGAAACCTGTATAGAAGAATAAAGTCCGTATCAGTGAGTAAGTTAAATGCTCCAAACTAAACCTCAGTCGAGATAACACCAAGTACCTTGGTTTACCCAAGAATGAGGAAGGAAGACCAGAAGAGTGAAGACTAGACGAGGGACAAGAATGAAGACTAGAAGAAGGACAAGAATGAAGACCAGAAGGAAGATACGAAGAAGCACAAGAAAGAAGACAGGAGGAGAGGAAGAAATAGTATGAAAGAAACACCGTAGTAAAACCTATTATTATATAAACTACTATCAACCCCAAACCCACAAAAACTATGCAAAAGAAAGTATAACATACCCAAAATCCTATAAAATGTAATTATTGAGAAAAATAAAGTGCTGTATAGCGTTATAAGAAGTGCACCGACTAAAGCTATTGTGTAATAAAGAAAATAAACTAGTCTTAACGGTCCATGAGTACTAAAGGTCTGGTCTGAGATAATAAGACTCAAAATATCAGAACCAACAGTGAAAGTGAATTTGTGTAAGTGTTTTTTAGAAATGCAATAAACTTAAAGTTGGTGATACTATAACTTATCAGTATGCAATATCACAACTTTAATATCTGATAATAAACAGCATAATAAAATAATAGAATGGAACATTTCCAATATTTTATTATTTTAATGTAAATCTTTATTTACAAGACATTTGTAAAAAATGATAATAAATAGAGTATGGGAGTTAATGTTTACTGATGTAGGGGATCACAAATAATCATGATTTAAACCAGAAAAGACTGACATTAATATAGTATTAATAAGTGTAAAATGTTTAAATAGACTGTTATTTCACAGTCCTAAAATCAATGTGTTAATAAAATGTATTTGTAAGGGTTTTTAGAAAATAAGATTTATGTTATGTGTTTTAAAAAGAATTATGTTTGATAAATAATAGCCAACATACCATTAATAATGTTCTAATGGGTATGCTATGTTAGCTCTAATAGTTAAAAGATATATATTCAAGCCATATCTGCAATATGTTAAATTGTGCAGATTGCTAAATAATGTTCATAATTAATTATTTTAATAACTGTAGTGTTAATTAACTACTACACCACACAATAAGTTATAAACCATGTTATTTTCATATAATTGTAATTATGTAAAGTCAGAGGAGGAATTAAGTTTAAATTATTTGAGAAAGAAAGAAATATAAAATTCTAAAATCTAGGCCATTTGGTGAAATCACAGAACCAATATAAACTAGTATAATTCACTTATAAATCCTGTAAACTACCAAGATTTATATAAGATAACTCAATTAACCACTACTAGGAATGATCCTATGAGTTAAAATGATAATAAGGAAATATACCTTAAAACATTGTAAATTTTCAAAATATATAAATTAATTAATTTTAAAGAGCAATGTCAAATTTACAGATTAACACAAAAAACCAGTTCAAAGGTGTAATTTATATGTATTTAAGGAAAGGAAGAGGAATATGACTAATTAAAATTTATTATAATAGTATTAATAATATTTAAAATGGAGGAATTTTATATAAAGACGGAAATCCAATTTTGAGCCTATATTTCCAAAATGTGAACAAAATTTGTTAATTTCCACAAAATGTCCACAGATATGGACTATAATACATCAATTTAAAGGGAATGAGATGATTAAACCAATAATAAGGTTAATAATTCATAAAAGAGATGAATAAAATAGATAAATTCTATATATAATGTAATATTTTCTAATGTGTATGGGAAGTCGAAATATGTTAACAATACTTTTTCAAGGATTAACTGGGCCAGATTTATGACCAAGTTAATTAGTCTTTTGTTGAATATCAAGCTGGACAGTTGTGTAAAGAACGTTTCTTTAAATCGAGAAAAATGGTACTAGCATTTAGCCATTGAAATAAGTGAACGAGAGTTAGACGGATTAGACACTTTTTAAAGCTAAAGCTGTTAATTCATTCACGACAATAGTGAAAACAAACACTTAACTCCATAATACGAGTGATAGAAACAAGTAAAACACTATATTTCAACTGATTTATTCTGCAATTCCTAACCATAACTTGAAAACTTAACTGCAGAAGTTGAACACATAGAAAATAAACTAGCTAACACCAGTTTACACAGAACACTTCACCAGAATACACCAAATAGATTAACAGACATATTACACCAGTGCGGGGACATTTTAAACCTTGATGAAGGTAATTTTATAGTGATTCTCTGACACGACGCATTTGCTGTAACTTAGTCCAACTCGAGTAGCGGCCATCTTGAAAACGGAGTCTGCTAACCACATCGCAGTGACGTCAGTCTTCATTGGTTTGACAAAACATTTATTACAATATTATATACTGGAATTATTTAAATACTATTGAATAGTAATTATTGTATTTATTTTTAATTGTTAATGTTATACTTTCTCGTCACCCTTCTCTGACTATTAATTCCAATCGCTCAAAGAACCTGTCTTTTAATATAATATACCATAAATTTGTTCTGTATGACACAATCGATAATTCCCGAGACAGAGTCGATAATTGCTCTCCATCGATAAAATATCGATTACTTATTTAATTTGTCAATAAATATTTATATTTCCATTATTTCGTATCTGTTACTTATTTCACAGGGTAATTTAAGGGTATTTATAAGGCTGAAGGACTTAAGTAAGAAGAATATATTCTATTTTGAACAAGATATTGGACCAGTCAGAAAAATCACCAATCGATTATTAACTGGAGTTAATCTATTTAACTCCAGACTTGGTTCAAATCTTCAAGAAGTGCTCGACGGTCAATAAATACCTACCTGTTATTAAAATTTTACAGAACCTTTTTAAAACAGATGTATTTCTCATTTAAACACATTTATTAACATAACAAAATTATTTTATTATTTGAAAATTCTATTTTTATTGAATTTTCCATATACATTTTATTTTTATTCTTTTGTAACGACCGGCATACAGCGGTCTGGTGACCAAGTGGCTAGCCCAAACAGTGGGGCTTGATTATATACCACTAGAGAGGTCTTGTTACAATATTTATATATCAGCATTACTTGGTACTACAAATACTTTGAATCCTAAGACATACTACATCTTATCAAGTGATTATCATTAGAGTCTTTATATATTTCTTTAAACTGCCTTTAACCATTCATTTGTTAGAATTTTAATTAATCACGGAGGACAAGTCTCCGTGTCACCTGAGATATCCAGAAGTTTACTCGAAGTCCGGGTCCTTGGTCCTTGTGGTGTTCGTCAGCGGTTGATCTTTAGTGGAGTTAACTTTACTGTTGATGTTCCTGAAGTGATTAGTTAATGATGAAGTAGCGTTGGTAGCGTTGAGGTCCTCAGAAGTCTAGTAGTTAAACATCGTCAGTAGTATAAGTGCCGTAAATGTTCTTGTTTGTCGCAGAATCACACGTCACATTATTGTTTATAAAGTTCTCACTTTAGGTAGCTCGTACCATATTATTTTAAAACAACATAGAGATCTTACAAATTATACAAATGAGATGTCATCCCTCACACAGTAATTTATTCCTTTTGTTTTTTACATTTAAACTTATTAGCGTGCTAATTTGCCACTACTTTTCGCTACACATTGTTGTATCTGTCTTCTAAATAAAAACATTTTGTCGTTCTCTGAGACATGGTTCAAGCGTGTGTTTTCTACGCGAGCGCTTCATCTCGATTGAATTACTATGTTAGGACGGGTCAGTTAATCGCGCGGAGTTTACGCGTCGCAACAAAATAGTTCCACCTTTATTCTCTATTTAAGGGGTTAAAGTTTGACCTTTCTATTATCCAAAGATATTCTTTATTACAGACTTCATTATAGTACACTACTGTGGTCTTGTTTATTTATTTATTTAATATCAATTTACAAGGATTATTAGTTTGTTTATGGGTCGGTATTCAGGTTAATTCCGGTTAGCGCATGTCTATGCAGGGTTAATTAATAAGGGTTTCCCTATCTGTACACCCGCGTTCCTTTTTTTTATTAAAACTCATTATTAAATATTATTATGATTTATGATAGTGATAAAAATTAGTTTAAATGTGCGATTTATTAATATTTAAATTTCTCAGCTTTTAACATTTCCTATTTTATTATTTATTTTATTTTTTTAATTAATGAAATCGTCACAGGTTCTCGAATAAATTTTGATCCTAACTTCACCAGTATTAATTCTTCACCTTATTATCATGTTTGTTTTGATTGCACCCATATTATTTGGCTATAAGTATTCTTTTGGTATATTAGATTGATGGATTTATGTTAACATAACTTACGGTAACTCATTTAAATTGGTATTAACGAAGGACTAATCAAAATTTGATTTTTATAGCTAAATTTGTTTTAATAAATAGTTCAAAGCGAGTCGTATCAGAAGAGATACTTAAACTTTGTTGAGATAATTACAGTTAGAATACAAAGCGTTTCAGGAAATAAGGGATGACAGCACGATTACGAGCGATATGCTCAGTCAGTACGGATCTCGCACAACACCAGTCCAAACTTAGTTATACGTTGAAGTTTGGAAGACAGGCATTAAATGAAGCGCACATACTGTCTCTTGAGAGTCTTTTAAAGTAATATCAGCAGCATTAACGGCATTCAACTTGTACACAGTTTTAGTTAACGAAACATTTTGGCAAAGACCAGACAACGACATATATAAACGTTATTTCATTCAGCTCACTTGTGCTTTGAGCATTAATGTTACATGGTTCACAACTGCCAAGTGTCGTAACAACAAACATGCAGAAAGTATTTCTGATATATTACGTATATGTTTAGGATACAAAAACCAGCTTTATTAAAATGTTCACTACAAAAATTTACAAAACGTTTCAAGGTTTTAAGCACACTTATGTTACTAAACATTATTGTTGAATATTCTTTCTCGTGCGTTATTTACGTCAGCAGCAAAGTATAGGAAAGTTACAGCGAGACTGCGAATGAAAAACACAAAAAGTAAAGAAAAGCGTACACGAAAAAAGTTTACGAATCAATAGGTCTAACTAACAATAATAATAATTCCAACCAGATAAAATGTGGAGGAACGAAACTATCCAACAAAATAAAGTAAACCGGAATAAAGATGCTTATATCGAATGATTAGAGGATAGGAAAATATATGTACCTACAAAACTAATATACGAGGTGAAAAATATTTTAAGAAAACACAGAAAATTTTGTAAGTAAGGACGAAGAATTAGTCAATAATTAAATGAAATTTGGTAGAATAAAGAAATGAGAATAAATATCAAGATGAGACTACCAAAAAATTATCGAAGGGACAGTGGTGTACAACTGTGACAAAATATCACACGGAAAGATTGCAATCCTTGGAAAGGATGAACTCAGAAATTGCAGATATCGGAAACACAACACATCCCGAACGCTGACATAAAGACATAATGAACGTAGAACGTATAATACACAAAATAGAAAAAAATTGAATTGAATGTTAAAAGAATGGAAAGTTCAGGGTAGCCACTGAAAATATTAGAGTGAATCCAGTGAGAGAAGGTTAAGTGAACGACGCACTGTAGAACACAATGAGACCAGGTAAAGAACACGGTGGTCTTCATTTTAGACAGAGTTAAATGGCTCCTAGAGTATAAAAAAAAAACGGGGAATGCTCTCACTCCTCTACAGTAAAACGTTATTGTATGAAGTATTAAAAAATGTGTACTATTTTTATACGTCTGTAGTGAGAAAATAATCCACGGCTTTACGAAATGTACAGTATTTTTCGTTCTACTGTTTCGTAATATTCAACTCAACTGTTGCGGTGACACTTGAATTTATTAGCATATAAATTTCGCACGCGATACCACAAGGCAGGGATACCCGCGCACAGACAAATATTTAAACCTGGAACAAGTATTTCACACAAAATTTTCAGTGGTTAGATTTCGTTACTACTACACGTATCGGTCTGTGGGTTTATCACGCGTAAATTACTGCTTTAAGTTCGGTTCGTCTGCGGCGTATCCCTCTGGCTGCATTCCAAAACCTATAATACAAATTTCATTGTAACAGTTTGATTTAAATCACGTTTAGTTTAAAATCGAAATTCTGCTTTCAGAAGAAATTTTGTTACAAACAATTAATATAAATGAAGGTATACTGTTCACACAGTCGTATGTGAACAAACGTACGAGCGCCCGGATGCTTTGTCACAGAGTACGGTACAATATTTTGCACAAGTAGTAAGCCAAAAGAAATGTACAGAACGTTATGAAAAGCAATCGCTACCCATTTTCACTTCTAAAAACTAAGTAATTAATAGTAGTATTAGTAGTAGTAGTAGTAATAGTAGTAGTAGTAGTAGTAGTAGTAGTAGTAGTAGTAGTAGTAGTAGTAGTAGTAGTAGTAGTAGTAGTAGTAGTAGTAGTAGTAGTAGTAGTAGTATTTGTTACACTATATCAACAAGTAAGACATGTGGAAATATGGAAATAGTGATCAGAATAACTTTACTATAAGAAATGATGGGACCCATCCAGTGATATGTCTCACTTTAGACTAGTCCTCATGACTATTATTGATACATTCTATACATATATTGACACACCTATCTATCTTTAGGCCACTAGTCAGCCAGTTATTTCGCCTTAAATAAGCGATGTCCGTGGAATCAACATAGTTCTGCGAATTAGAGTTTCAATATTACTACGCCTCTGGAGAGTTTACTGTAATCATTTATGATGACCCGGGTTTCCTGTTTAACAAGAGACATCTTCAGGTATCGATGAATAACGTCGTTCTTGACAAAGCATGTTGCCACAGAGATTATTCTTAAGACCTCTGACTAGAACCTCTGTATTATTCCTACATCAGAGTTGGAAGCATTACAGAGTACACCAAAGTTACATTACACTATATTTGAAGACGCATTATTTTACTCAGTGTTCAAGTCCATTGGACAAGTTATTCATGTAAATATAATAAAATTATGAATATGGCTTGTTCAATTAAATAATTACGTTTACGCGTTAAGTTACATGCCTTGTATTCTGAATCGTTACGTCCATCGAAGGTCGATGAAACATTAAGACTCACTGATATTGTCAAATATAAATTCCTGCGGCTACTACCGTCTTTTTTTCTAAGTAGTTTCTCCGTCCGTCTATGTTCTCCCACAGTACATCGATTGGGAGAATCTTCACCACCCTTTCCCACCATATATAAAGAGTGAATACTTACAAAAAATTACGCAGCGCACAAACAAACAAATGATTTTCGTTTCAATACTACTTTCAATCATCAGAATCTTATCACTATTTTGGAAGTTAGTAACTCATTAAGATCCAGTACATTTAAATATCACACGACACACAAATCATAGTATGGTTTATACACGTGTCTCGAAAGCGGTAACACTCAAAGCCCAATCAGCTATTTTATCTGTGTTAGCAGTCTTCATAACAACTTTGTCGTATTTTGTTCCTTCTCTGCTATGTACAATTTTCCCTCGAACGAGGCCTTTCGGTTTCGCAACCATTATCAAGTTCTTCCTACTACAACATTAAAATACCTACTTCCCTTATATATATATATATATATATATATACTATTCCCTTAGTATATAATATTACTCAAAGTTACTCAAAGCCGAAGTTACTGAAAAAAAGTGCATATTATTAGGCACATTGAAGTATGTGAAAAGTCAAAGAACATACACAGAAAGGGAGGAATGGGTACTAACTGGAAGGACTTGTCCGTCAAAACACACTCGCACAGTGGCGGACAAAGGGGGGAGGGCACTCCAAGCCCCTTCGTCTTGCCGGACGAATACTCCCGTCTAAGTTGCTACAGAGTTTCACTAGACCCTTTTATCTCCATTTTATTACACTACAATTGAAAAATTTCGTCCGCTTTTAACCCAGAGAATGGGTTACCTGTAACTAGGAAATGATTTCAAATTGTCCTCGTACGTCGTACAATAGGAATATAATCGTTCAATTGTATATTATATTAATATAATGTAATATCGTGCAATCAAAATTCTTGATTTAAACATTAGATAATGATTTAGAATCGTCAGTAACAACGCTCAACCTCTTGTATGCTTACTTGGATGACGAGTACGTTGCCGGAGAATTAAAAGTATTTCAGCGCACTTTCGCGCTACTAATACCACAAAATTTAGATGATAGCCAACAATTCTTCAGTTATGGTAAAATGGGAGTTCGCAAAATCCATTTCCAACGTATGTCTCACCCTCCAAGTGCTTTTTAACAATTTGCGTCCCTGTGGCCTCATGTAAAAGTTTCTCAAAACTTAAAACAACAAAAAATCATCTTAGGTCAATGGCAAATGACGAAAGACTGGAAACCGTTGTCATACGTCTTTAGAAACAAATCAGAACTTAACTGTCAGAGAATAAAGCTTTGATTTTTCTCTGTTTATAGTCCTCTTATTTCTCTTTCTTTAATATTTATAAATAATTAGTAAAACACTGGGACGTGTGTTACTAAAAAAGTAGTAAGTATTAACCTATATAAAAAAATCCGTTTTTGGGACCTCAACACGAAAGACCTCCCTCCCGGCACGCTCAAAAGAACTGCCCCGGGCTTTGGTCACTCATTTCCCGCCACTACACCCCCAGTACACAAAAATGAGAAAAAATTAAAAAATATTTTCAAATTCTAACAACTCAGAGGACTTACAAATTAAGAACTTACGTATTTACGCTAATTTTACACGCCATTTCAGAATTAATCAATAAATGAAACGGAGCGTAGGAGATAACGCAAAAGCTTCGCCGGCAGCAAGACGATATACAATAGTTCGCAATTTGTACTAATTAAATTTCATAAAGCTTCGTTCCAGACGAGACTGGCTTAAACTTAATCTGACCTCATTTGCAGTCTTCGGATGTAAACCCAGACGTGCCTTAATCCCAGCAAATTATGTGCAACTACCAGGCTTCGCGCGCTCATAGCATATATCTGCTTACTTTCAACTATCAATTAGAGACCATAGAAACCGTGCTGACAGTTCTCAATAACGGAAGAGGATGACCGACCAATGCATGTACAGTACATGCTGTCACGACCTGTGATAGTTTAACAGAAACACTGTCATGGAAAACGCATTATTCCTGTTGAGGGGGGAGGGGGAGGCGCGCCCAACGGCTAGCGTACAAGATTGTAGAAGTTGAACAACCAAACGTGAAACATAACATAACGCGGATGATAGGCCAACATTTTTTGCTCCAATACGTTAACTAGATCTTATGATTTTTCCCATTTCACAGAATCCGACTTAATAATTGTGCTCACAGTTTCTGTGCCTGTTCAAATTTGCTGTGATCTTAAGTCCATCAAAGTTTTGCACGAAATATCCTGTAAGAAGTTGGTTGATTTTTGTCAATGGTTTCTTAATGGTCTCCCTTGGTTTGTGCTTTCTTAATAGCATTAGTGTTATGACCACAATAGGTTATTGTAGACTACATGTAAACAATATTACTTGATAATTATTAATACCGAATGAAATACCATCTTCAAGATGACTGGTTTTTGTGGTGATTGTGTTGCTAAAGAGGAACATGTGTTAGTAGTTCACATGATTATATCTTAACATTATCCTACTTCAACTCTTCAAAATATGGGTAGCGGTAAGTAGAAATAAAAATTAAATCTAAAGACATGTGTTTGTGGGTGCGTATGTCAACTGCCACATTATTAGAATTGTGTTTCAAATTTTTTTAATTTCATCGGAAATATATAGAAATAGTTAAAAAATTTTTAATAGGAATATATTTCCTGAAACAATTTCAGAAAATTGAGAAATTATAAAAATTTCCTTAGCCACACTTTCAGAAGTTAGTATTACTGCAATCTTGATTTAACAATTTTCACACTTGAAAAAATTGCAACACGTAACTGTTATCGTGAAAATATATTTCTGCCTTTAGTAAGGTTTGGCACTGAGCCTTTCAGTGATCATGGCGAACTCAACTTTAGCCGGAAATACCTTTAAGTTAACCTTTATCGCCCGCTGTAAGGTGCGTGACGGTACTCGTTGAAATGTCCTACGATCTGCAAGGTACGTTCGGGAATGATCGCCGACTACTGAACAGCATAAGACGATGTTGGCTCTCGGTTAATGTAAAGGGGAGACCGCTGCCGGAATCATGCGGGATCGTGTAACGAGCGACCCAGTGTTGACGGTGGTAGCCATAGCCTCTTGACGTCGGATCCAAAGTGGCAGGCATCCATATCACGGACGACTTTACTCGCCAGGGATCTGTCGGTAGCGGTCAGAAAGCAATCTCTGCTTACTTGAAAGACTCGAAGCTCGAACTTCAGAGACGGGAATAGCGGACAATCGTTCGCGTGCCCTGCCGTTCCCTGGATCGAGGTCGGTGTACCGTCGGGCAGGGGTGCCATCGTATCAGTTAAATGATGGTCTCGATGGCTATTCAGCGCTTTCGTACCAGTGAGAATCTTATCTTATTCCTTAATTTTGTAGTGACCATCAACGAATTTTATCTATGAAGGGTTTGCTAGGGGATGGTCAAAAAAGTATAAGACAAATTTTAAATTATTTGTGTCCATGTTTCGACAATATTTATTGTCATCATCATGACCTGTGAACGGATACATGGGAAAATATCAAACACAACAGATAAGTTAGTTGAGTGAATGTGTGTTTATGTATGTGAACGTGCGCGCGCGCGCGTGTGTGTGTGTGTGTGAAGGAGTTGAAACAATTTGTTTTACATCACCCAAATTATTGCATTATTAATATTGTTGTCCTTAAATACATCGAGAAAATAATACCCCAGAACATAATTTATAGAATATTACAATTTAAATTACTGATAATGTAAAAGTTCCTTAATGGTATTTCTATTTAATTATAAAGCAGTAATCAAAAAATACGTATTATAATTGGTATAGACAACATTTCTACATATACATGTGTACATATAACCTGATAAAACAGCTGAATACAGATTGTAGGGATGTTCAATTATTGATCTTGTTAAAAGTTATTTTTATCATGTTGCACTTACTGTTATCATATTGAAAACACCGTCATTAATTTAGAGAATTCTGTACAAAATAACCGTAGAGTATTATAAAGCTACATCAGAATATTTACAAAATATTACAAAGACAAATTTATGGCAACCAATCAATCAAGTGAAAATGGTTATTACTTAAAATCATATACTTGTAAAACATTATTTACCAATAACTTGGTGTATACAGAGTACTTAAGAATATTGTAAAATAATGTATCTTGACAGTCACACTTTCTCCCTCTCACACTTGAGATTCAAAAAATTTTTTACCTCTCAGATTTTACACCTGCCATCCTCACTCACTTACCGCTCATTTTCGGGAGGGAATAAATCTCAAAAACAAAAGACGTCTGTCGGGTTAAACTATGGACAACATGCTGAATTTTAGAAAATCCGTTGACACGTTCAAAATTTATATGAGACATTCCACAGACAAGTAAGATAGATGTAGGCCTACATATTGAAATATGTCGAGTTAGCACAGAGAACTCGCTCCGCTCGTTCGGATTACTATTTGTTTGAGTATTGGCCTACACTGCGTTTTCGGAGTGAAAATAGTTCACATTACTTCAGTTAAGTAAACGTTACATACGTTTTTGTCAAGGTCTAACTTATATCAAGGTGTCTGAATCGAGTAGGTTGGTTTCAGAGTTAAAGGCACCAGTGAGAACATTTATTCGATAAAACAGCAAAAGATCTTACCTTTACCATCACAAAATATTCTTGTTTTCATTAGACCGTCAATGAGACCAGGAAAACGGTTCGCAAAATACGGATGCCGACCACTGATTCCTAGAAACTGTCAAGGAATAATTACATAGAGAGAGTAATGTGGGCAGAGCGAAACGGTAATAGAACAAAACACACAGTACTGTTACTGTGGAAATACTCGGAATTAGAGATGTGAGATCAGACACAACACAATGGAAAAAAAAAAACGGAGATAGAAGTCACATATGTCAAAATAAATAAACTAGTAATAACAGCACTGTTTCCCGGTTCAACACACGCCTTTTTAATACTTTTAACACCAAACCTTTCGCCCAAAACTATGTTAAGGCATAGTTTGACTGAGACTGAGACTGGTCACTGCCCTCAGTCGAATCACTGAGGATGCCTCATCGTAGTACGGATGAAACATTTAGTGTTGAAAGTAATAAAAATTCTCGTGTGTTGAGGGGAAAAACAAAGTTATTATTAATGAAAACTAAGAAACTTTACGAGCAAGATTAGTTAGACTATTGTTAAAAGCCATTTCCTTCAGTTATTTTATATCGTTCAAGTTACTTTACATATATAATGAATCTGTAGAAAAAGTAAAGCACTTAAAATGTCTTAGTTGCTTAATTTATCAATGTCTGTATCCCGACGGAGAGATCAAAGTAAGAATCAAATGCCTCGATTGGCGTTTCTCAAACTAAACTAACTTCTCACTAACAGAACACTTGACCCCCGTCTCAGAGAGAGATTTGTTAGATGCTATATGTGATCCGTCCTCTTAAACGCAAATGAAACATTGATACTAAAACAAAATACTATAGTCTGTAGTAATGCTTTTGAAATGTGCCTCTGTAGACGCCTATTGAGAATTTGTTGGGCAAGCCACGCTGAACATACTTAACAGAATGGGACAAGAGCCCCAAGTACTTGCAACTGTCAAAAAAGGAAAATTTGTATGTTTTGGACAAATACAAAGAGGAACCCGATATGCCCTACTAAGACTCATTATAAATGGAAAAAGGGAAGGTAAAAAATGGATTGATAGGAAAAAAATATCTTGGCTTTGTAACCTCCGACAGTGGTCAGACCTAACTGATGAAGCACTCTGCACAATACCTAGAAAATTATATATTTGCATAGCAGAGTCAAAAAGAAATTAAAATCATTTATCGCAATGCAGAATAAAATTATAAGAAACCTGAAGGCAGTAGTTAGTGTATACGTGATATCTGTATGTTGCACAACTTTGTTGGCTGCGGACAACTGATAATATGGTAGGGTACGTGACCGCGCGTACTAGGTCCCGCAGATGTTACCCATGGGCGTCTCCGTTACTGTGAATGCATGTGCAAAGCGTAAATACAATGCAGTTATATCTTCTTCTTCTATCTTTAATCCGAAGTTTGATAGGCGACCATATTCTGAAGTCATTATATTTCCCGTTCTATAGGTTTCGCCTTGAAACATCTGTTCTCCTCAACCTGGTCTCCCCAGCCATTTTATCCAGGTACGTTTCCTTGGTCTACCCCAAGCAATTCTTAATTTTCCCCTCTAGCATCGCATAATCATATAGCTATTATGCGTAATTACGACCATCGGGTTTCCTGCTGACAACGCTTTTCCACAACTTTCGTCTTTTGGGGGAAGTTATCAATTTAAATACTACTCCTCACCATTCCACATCATTCATTCTCGCTTACTCTATCCATCCAGGAGATCCCTTGCAGCCTCCTCAAACCTATTCATTGGATCACTCCTCAAAGGCTCTATTCATTCATTGTCCTTCATTCCCCAATGTCCAGGTTTCAGATCCATAGCCAACCTCTTTCCGTACAAAAGATGTTATGAAGTTTCGATACCAATTATCTATGTATATATTTTGTAACGATACAAATTAAAACTGCATAGATAGGTTACATGGAAATTATTACAACAGCGTCTATATCTGGAGGTAGGAAAATTTTATTCATTAAAACATTAAAATTTACTATTGGCTTATTACTTTATAATATAAAATTGTTTATTAATGAATTGTCTTTCAATAAATGAGTCTATTGGCTTGCTTTACAAATATGTTACTTGTGCGTTGAATTCCAACAGTTTGCGTAGACTTCAGGCGCTCCCCACGTTGCTGATCCTCTGCACGTCGACCGATGACTAATACGCTGAAATATCTACGTCGCGGCGTACACCCGCACACAGCGATATGAAACTGTTACTTTTTATAACTTGAATTCACTTAATCTCAGGGATCAAAATGGGTAAAAATTGATCGTGTATTGAGCTTACACAAATTCCGGCTTCTTGTAGTGTTCTCCCGTTAACTCAAAACACCACTTTAGGTATTTTGGCCGTAACGAGGAAAATCTTCCACTTTACGCGAAACAGCACTAGAGTAATGATCTATTTAAAATTGTCTGAGTTTTAAACAGTGGCAATGGTTACGAAGAACTCGAACCGTGAACCAACTCCTAAGTCTTAACGAAATCGACTTGTCTCATCACGAAAAACTGGTGACAGCGAGTACGTCTTTCATTGACGAGTCTTCGGAAGAAACTGGGCGATGTGCACTCGACAGAGCATCGACTCAAATAATTTTTAGACTTTCTGATTGATGGAAACTCTAGCAACGTCAGAGATGAGAACACAGGTAGACAGAACTAAAGTTAAAACTCTGTCCGATCCTGCAAAGGCCTGTATAGATTTAATCCACAAATTTTATTACTTTCTTGGAGATAACAAAAATAAAATAAGACTGATTTCACTAAACAACCGTATAAAACTTATAGTTATGGAGAATTGAGTATAGGGAAAATGTAGCTTATAACCCTGCCAAGTTTCAGAACGAAATGTTAATTTTCAACGAAGTTATTAAATAAAATGTAAATCACACGCGGACCCGCGCACTTACACACAAATATTTTACATGACATAAAAGAGAATAAAATTGTGAACATTTTGACATAACATACTTTTTTGACATAGCTTGGTTCAAAACTTATGACTACTGTACCAAGAAAATATTCCATTATATGAACTTACTATCCTGTGTTATGTTGCTACATATATATATATATATATATATATATATATATATATATATTTTACAACGGTACAGGTTGCAAATTTAATGTAATTTAAATTTGTTGGAGCCCCACGATTTTTGAGCGCCAAAATTATACAACGGTACACATTGCTGTATTTCATGTAATTTAAATTGGTGCTGTGTTTACACTCATATAACATTACTGAGACCGTATATGTATAATTGGAGTTCAGGTGTAATTACAATAAGAGTAGTCCTTTTAGGAATCGTAATATGTTTTCATTTATTACATCAAACAAACATAATAAAAATAATAATATAATAGTAATATTTACTTCGCCATAACAAATTCATTATCTATCGTTTCAATGTTTCTTTGATTGCCGTACATTCATCATAAAAATATATTTTATCTCTTATGTCTTATATTATCAATTCTATATACAATATTTCTTATTCATAATATAAATTCTCGACTACTCAGTCTGAATGTGTGCTTTATAATTGGTAATATTTACCTTCTTATTCTTTACTTGACATACCTTTTACGGCTTTATAATCATTTTAACAAAACTAATTAATTTTTTTCAATTACTTTACTTTATGTGCTTTCAATAAAAAAATGTAACGTATTAAATCAATGATTAATACTCCAAGCAAGGACTTAAATTATCTTTACATTAACTGTTCATTCATTAAAGAAAAAAAAATCTGATTACAATTGAATTACAATCTCTTATCTCTATCTACATAGTTATTCTTTAATTTTAAAATGTTTTTATTAATTTCTTTCAATGTCTTTATTCTGTGATAATTATAAATTGGTTTTTCGTCACCTCAAATTCTGCAGCTTGTCCCATGTCCTCCAGTGATCTGTCGGTCCTCTCCTACTGGATGCCCTCTTACCTTTTCTGGTTTCACTGGTCGTCCTCCCGTCTCTCGTCCTTCATGGTCCATCGGCTGCTGTAGATTGTAATGACGTGTTGCTCTGGATCGGCTGTTGTTGTGATTGAAACAGTCTCTATTGATCTGCGTATCGTTCCTCTGCTATATGTTCTCTCGCCATCTGTCTAGAGTTGATGTTCGTAGTTGTAGACTGTTCGTAGACGTCCGACGATTTTAGTTACGGTACTTTATATTTTTTTTATTACTACTTGAAATAAAACATAATATTTTACAGTTTATGATATAAAAATCTTGTTGCTGTTAGACATAACGTCTAACTCTGTCCGAAGTAATTAAAAATTTGCGTCTCGGACGGATATAGCGTACCGCCACGACTGAAGACTGTTTGAAGAGAGAGTTTGGCTCTCCTGGGCTCGTATTTATATTCACGAAGAAAACCACACCTGTTGGCTCAGGAATATGCATGTCAAAAACTGCCCACGGCGTCAGTGCCCCCACTCTCGTCTCATTTCACATATTCGCATTTTTCCGCCAATCGCACTGTTTAATGCGGATTTAAAGGTGACCTAATATTGTATAATTTAATTACACACATGATATGTAATTATCATAATGATCACATCATTAGTGTAATTATTATGCTTTAAAAATCGCACAGAATTCGCACTGATTGTCAGAATTACGTAGAATTCGCTCTGCACATGTGTCTGATTTTTACGCATTTTTAGAAGCTTTTACACTCTTTCTAATATTTATGGTTTGCTTAAAATTAAATACAATCTTAATTTAGCATTTATTTGGGGTGAGGCTGCAAACTTTCAGGCTCGAACAGGCTTCACGCACACACTCTATTTACATGTGTACACGCATACAGCGGTAATCGCGTGATGTTTCTTGTTGATTCCTGTTTATAAGCCAGCTTTCAATTTCACATCTGCTCGTCTATTATATATTACTAAAATTAATTTAAATATTTATTTTATTTCATATATGCGGATTACAGCCTATGCTTGTATTGTCGCAATATATTGTATTTAATATTTATAATGAATTTACCTCAAGATATTTTTTTTCTTATTAGGAACATGTTTAGGGAACCATTGTGTTCCCATCCTCAGCCTTCGCGATTTTGAGTCTGGTGAAGTACTTGTGTGTTGGCTGGTTGTTATTGTGGATTCCTGTTGGCCTCTGGTAATTTAAATTGGTATTATTGTGTGTGATTGTAGTGTATGTATTAGTGTTTTGTGTATTTTCGATGTTGAGTGCTTTGAAAATTGTGTCATGTTTTGTATTGATTTGTATTTGTTCAGATATTAGTTTGTTTGTGTTTTATGTTTGTATATTTGTCAATTTTCCCAAATGCTCATTATGATGCCTTTGTGTGGTATGTGTTTTATTAGTGTCATTTTGGTTATGTCTGGGAATTCATGTCCAGTGTTTATTAAATGTGTGGCCAAATTAGATTTGTATATTTCTGATTTTTGTATGCGTTTAGGTGTTCAACATAACGTTTTGTTCAGTTGTCTTTTGTTTGCCCTATGTAACATTTATTGCAATCTCGGTATTCAATTTTGTATATAACATTGGTTGTCGTATTATCTTTGTTGTGTGAGTTATTTAGCTTTTGTAGATAACTTTTGTTAGTTTTGTATGCTATTTTAATGTCTGTGTTTTCAAACAGTTTTGTTAGCTTTGTCATTTTATTATTTATGTATGTGAATGTGGCCCATTTTTATTGTTGTTATTATTATTTTTTTTTGTTCATTTTGATTAACTCTTAATTGTTCAGTTTTTATTTTATATTTGATTTTATTTTCTATTTTGTTTACAGTATTTTTATTATATCTATTTTCACAAGCAATTTGGTATATTATATTTCTTTCTTTGTTTTATTCTTGTTTTTTTAGGGGTATTTTGTACATTCTGTTAAATAGTGAATAGACTGCTGCCATTTTATGTTGTGGTGGGTGGTCAGAATGGTTAGGTATAATGATGTTAGTGGAAGTTGGTTTTCTGTATACTGCATATTGTAGGTGGTTATTGTATCTTGTGATATTTATGTCTAAATAGTTAATTTTGTTATGATTTCCTTTTCTATTTTATGATACAATTCACAGAAGAAAAAGAAAATCATTGCCAAGATTGCAATAAATGTTACATTACATTCAAATATACAGTAAACATGACTTTTTGAGTTGAAAAATACTATAAAGTATATCATGTGTGGTATTAAATAACGCAGAATTAACTAAGGAAAGTGATTATGTAATTAGTATTTAATAAAATAAAATAATAGTAAAAATGTAATTAATCATATAATGTAAAAGTCAATTATTTAGGCGGAAATGCCTTCTGGTTAAAACGATGTCGAATTAATATTAAATCAGCCAGGACCTTTTGTATGGAGAAGAAAGAGAGTTAGTTGATTGTTACACGTTGAGACGTACACTTCAGAACGAGCTCACGCAATTTAATTCATTAAAAGAGAGAAGAAAAACTTTTTGACATGAACTAAACCTAGCAAAATTCAACCTGAGAAATTTAAAAAATACTAGTCAACACTGATTTCCAATGGAATAAACCAGATTAAACTATTTATGAAGATTGAAAAGTGCAATCCCGATAATAGAAAATATAAACGTTAATTCTGAATTTTATCAAGACGAAATTTGCCATAGTCAACCTTATGAACTAAATGGAACAAGAACACTTTCGAACACTGATTGTCGAGCCGAATAACTGACCACTAATCCAGAATAACTACACTGTTACGAAGAGAAATTAATCACTACTGCTTGGATGAGGAACACCTAGAGAAGAAACATTTATTTGAAGAAATTCCGTTGTGAAGACGCCTACTACATAAGCAGCACGGGAGCCGCCATTTTGGGAATGTTTCGAGTCGAGCACAGCTGAGATGACGTCACCTTCACTCAACGCCGTTGGTTCGAGAAATTTAACTTATTAACATTTTCTATTGAATAATATTTTGTATTTTTAGATAATTAAGCATTTTATATTGTAAGTGTTATAGTTTTCAGCTTTACCCTTTCTCTGACTATTTAAATAACAGCTAAAAGAACCTGTAATTTCACATTAATAATTTATATAACCAAACCAATTCGGCCTGAGATATGAGTTTGTGAGCTGTCGATTAGCCGATCGATTCAGAATCGATTAATTTCTATAATATTAATAAAATCATTGAAAATTATAATTTTGAGTCATACGTATTTGTAAACTTATAGATAGAAGAAATTCAGATAATATTTGACACATGGAATCCAAGAGAAGAAGAAGATAACATCATTAAAGGAGTATACTCATCGAATAACGGAAGACCGCTAATCGATTATTACATGATATAATCTAGTTAACGCGGAAAAACAATTCTTGTTGTTCTAAGCTATTAAATTAATTAAATTAGTAATTAAATATTTAAAGGAATTAAAAATAAATAAATACATAAGAAATAATTAATAAATTAATAAATAAATAAATAAAAATAAAATTTTTTTTAATTATAATTTTTTTGTAACTCCGAAAATCCAACTTTTATGTATTGTTACAATACAAATAGACGATACAAATAAACACTTTCGCATAGCATAGCTGTGTGTTTTAAAATTATAAACAAGTCTATATTGGAGGTGTAGAAAAATTATTTATTTGTCACACAAGTAAATGATTGTTTATATGATATATTTAAAATTACACAAATGTCATGAATAGTATTTTATGATTTATAAAAGAGTGAATAGAGTTCAATTTGGATGTTTTTTAGTTGATACGTAAAATTCCATATACTCGGCGTGACGTCACTCGCTCCGCTGCTGCTGCTGCTGCTAATGTCTGCACAATGACCGCCGCTATTTGCTCTCTCTCTCTCTCACTCTCTCTCTCTCTCTCTCTCCGCTCTCTCTCTCTGCTGTGTTCGTCGAACAACTGATAACACTAATTGCATATGTCACACATAAACTGTCACTTTCCGAATTGTTCGTTTGTATCGATCGGAATTTGTTATTATTAGTATTAAATCGTTATGAAATTGATTCTCAGGGTTGTAATGAGTTGTAATTATAAAAGCGGTGTATTAGGCTTACACCTTCCGGCTACTCTTGAAGTGTTCCGTGTTAATAAGATTTACCCCGGTAGTATACAGTATATAGATAAATCTCCCTAAGCGGAAATCTTCTACTAACGCGGAATAGCACTTAATATAATAATAGTGGTTGTTAACCCACTTGGTTCTAATCGAATAACTCGAAAAGGGTTCCAACCCTTAGCGTTACTTCAGATTAACTAGTTCGTACAAGAAAAACTCTTGACGAAGAGCACACGTTCGCTATGCAAAGGCTTCCGATGAACTGCGTGAAGTACACCTGACAACGGACGAATCTGACTGAAATTAGGGGCTTCTGATTGGTCAATCGACTGTCTACGTGGAAGACTGAACAAAAGATACACGGGTTGCAGGCAAATCTTTGTATAAATCTGCGAGAGCCTGCATAGATTTTATCTAGAAATTTTATTACTCTTCAATTGATAAACGTAAAAAGTTGAGTTTTCAACCACAAAAAAAAGTATTTAAAAAATAGCTGAGAACATCAGAGTATATAGAAAATGTAGCTATTTTCATAAATAATTCACTGTCCAAATTTCATGCCGATAGGTTAAATACAGCGGAAGATATAACAATGAAGGCTCACCACACGCGAATGCGCGCACAAATTCACACACAAAGTACATGACAATCTAGAGCAAAAATTTATAAAGAATTTGGTATAACATAAGTCCTTATACATCACTAAATACAAAATTTATAGCTAATTGACAAAAATTGCATAATTCAATTTAAAACATGTTAATGTCCGTCATCCATGCTCAGATATTCTTATTCATAGATCATCATCCTGTGTTTTGTTGCAATATATTGCAACAGTACGTCTGCGTACGTTACTGTGCATTGTCGCAGTTAGTTAAAAATAACTGCTAAATTATAATAAATAACTAATATTTTCAGTATTTAAAAAAAAAAATGGGTATTGAAAGATGTAATTAACCAGCGAAGGGGAACACCGAACGTACAGGTCGGTACCGGAATATCACGCCACTCACAAACTGAGAGTGTGTTACAGTGTATTTTATGTGTAAGTCAATTGATTCTGGAACAGCGTAACCCCTGAATAAATGTGAATTAAATAAGTAATTTATTTAAATTATGGTAAGTGCGCGTAAGATATGACAAAACAAATTACGTCATGTTATTAATAATATAAAGACGCGCACATGTGCAAAATCTAGTGCAAAACAAATAATACACATTAATGCAGTGTAAATAAAAGTGAATAGAACCAAAACAATTAAAGTGTAGAAAACTGATAACATACAATTATAAATAAAAAAATTACCGGTCATATGAACATCGAGTAATAAACAAAAGACTTCGCATGTTGCGAATAAAATTAAAATAAGTACGAAAAATAATCGAATCTGTAAAGGGACGCTCGACAAACTACAACAATATAAATCCTACACAGAACGGTTGAAACATGATTTTTGCGCCCGACAGTATAAATAAGCGAGCAGCACCAGGCTCGACCTCTTTCGTTGGAACACCTCTGCAGCCGAAGGCTATGCCCGACGGTGGAGCATCCAAGGTCGATATCCAAGCAGTACCGTACGAGTCATCTGAATGCTGATTGGACCAGGAGGACCGGACGACGGACTCCAGGAGGATCAGACGACAACGGAGGATCGACACTGGACACAGGACTCAGGATCATAACGAGGAATCACTGAGCATCACCGCACAGCAATAAGGTGACAAAACCATTTTTACTCGTCAACCAACGAGTCATAAAAGACATTAAAAAGGAAAGAGTAAAGAGACAATGATAACTTTAATAGTGTAAATAATAATTGTACAATTTAATTGGTTAATTTCTAGTAGTTTATAATGATATTTAAAATTGACGAAATTATTTTTTGAAATTATAATGTAGCGTAAAATTTTAAGTTATTCTAAAATTGATTGATATTTCATGAATATATATAATAATTGATGAATAATTTGATAAATAATATTTATAATAATAATATTTGATAATAATTTATATTATTTGATTAATAATATTGATTAATAATTGATTGATGAATTCATATTTAATAATATAAAATAATATGGAATTTAAAAAGAAATACAATCTGAGCAAGTCGAGAGCACATTATATATTATAAAAAATTTTATTTATACGGGTACATGTAAATTTATATCTTGTATATTATATTTATGAATATTTGTGTAATGTTATTTGTAGACCCCCTATAGTGGCAATAATTGTGTGTATGATGAGCGCACACAGAAGAATAATATTATGAAATTTTAATTCGTAAATTTTAGAAATTTTATTTAATAAAATTTTGAATGATTTTTACAAAGTCGATATGATATAAGACCATTATTTTAAAACACACAATTATTACACCTTTTCTCTTTATAATATATATTGCAATGAGTAGAATATGCATACAAAGTATTACTGGAACTCAAAGCATATGAGCATATGATGGCATGTTTAAATGAAAATTTGTATAAGTAAAGACTGCAGGTTTTGGCATTGCAGGCCTATGTTAGTCGATAAAAGACGAGTTCAAATTGTTAGTTTCAAGTGTTTTTACACAGTTAGTGTTAGTGTTGTGATATGTTGCGGAATGATACTTAGGCGTATAGTGGGTGCGTGTGTGCAAGACTATGTAATTATTTTACGGGATAGTAATAAAAAAACATACTAAATTAAATAACTTTCGTTATAAATGGAACTATGAGATGAGACTTGTACCGGAATACGCCTAATAAAAAGACATCAAATGTCAGTAATTTTTAGTAATTTAAAAAACCGAATATATGAGTTTTTAAAAAAATGTTTTATGGCCCGTTAGATAAGTCGTAAAATTGTACTGTTTTTTTGACATGGCGTGCATTGTTTTCAAACAATCTTATGCAAGAATAATTTTATCTTGCCTTCAGACACAGAGAAGAGTTACAAATTAATCAATCAGCGTACGAGAAATAGGGCAAATTTTCAGCCAAATTCTAATTTCTTGTCAGACAGATGTCTCTATGTAAACTCGGAAACGTGTAGACGTGTTGTATTAGTTTAGACGCTAGGTCTATTAAGGCGTACGAACACAAGTTAAAAAATTCTCTGATATTGTAAATATCAAATAGTGCTAATCCGGGGGAGTGCAAGATGTCCGTATAGCGATTCAAGACAGTTCAAGGCGACTGGATGTACATGTGTAAGCCCAATACACAAACCTGCAGTAAAAATAAATAACGGTGAAAATTAATTAACTGCAATTTATAGAATCGCTAAACCCGAAAACGAGCCTGAACGCCGGACACCAGAAAGAACTCATATATCTGTATCCAGAGCGAAGCAATCTGCACCTGTATCCAGAGTGAACGATCCACATCTGTATACATACCAATTATTTATTTATATATAAGTGTGTGTGGGATTAAAAGAACTTTCTAGTAAACATATATAGTAAGATTTTAAGTGCAAGAGGCTCATGCGGAGTCCCTCGATAGGACTTTACTGAATGAATTCGTTCCTAGTGTTACTTAATGTGGGTTGCTGCATTATGCAACGACTCATCGTCTCATGGGAGAAAAGGTCGTAACTACCTACGGTTCAGAGATAGGTAGGTGCTTGGATTCACTCCTCATTAAGACTACCGTCTCACAAAAATAGCCAAAACAGGTTGCAGCTTTAGTAGCTGTTATCACAGAACAACTGTTAAACTAAAAACTGGTCAACAATCCAATATATGAAACGAGTTACTAATGATAGAAATTAAGATTTCAACAACATTTAACCTGGGATATGTAGTTTCCAGAATTTCGCGACTTAGACCACCTAACTAAGGGCACTGGACTCACAAGTTCCCAGGATGAAGTGGTTTAGCTCTCAAATGAGCCCTTAATCTTCTCCAGCCAAAACCATCCTGCGTGATGAAGTGCCACATTCTACAAGAGGTCACCCTGTTGATGCAGAACAGTACGGATATAGACCGGAAGGTCGATAAATATGCCTTGTGGAGGGTACCAATTTAGCGTGTAAGGGAGATGATCCTGGACCAGCTTATCTTTGGAATATCACAGGCGTGAATCTAGTTTGCTTTAGTCGGCTGTAATACTGCGTCCTATTGTTATAGGGTTATATTTTGCTGCTGCCTTGCAGTTAGATGTTGAGGTATCAAAGGCTAGGGGAGGTAAACCCTGAATAAAAGTTACCGGAAGTCATGCCCCGTAAGGAGGCAGCCCATCTACACATTACGTACTCATCTATAGGCTGGTATCTTATAATGGGGAAATTAATATACTCAGAACCTTCAAAGAAAATAGCCGGACGGAGTTAATGGTAAATGACTACAACCCAAGAAGGGCAAGCGATTTGGCATAAATGAAAGTTTAAAATTGGATACATGGAATGTACGGAGTATTATTAAAACAGAAGAAGAACTGTACAGTGTGATGGTACATCTCATCACATATGTAGAAGATATATTATAACGATAAGATATAAATAACAAGTACTAGCACAAGCCATGAAAAAAAAAGTATTAAAAAGTATGTAAATAACATTAAATTATCAATTCCAACATCCAACAAAAGTAACCAAAGAAGATTATATTAATATTATATAAGAAACAGTAGTTATAAAAGGAAATTCAGAAAAGAACAAACAAAGAAAAATTTCTAATAACGTGACAAAACCCAGTAGTTATGGTAGGTGAGGGGCATGAACATTAACACGAACAATATGAACTATATGAACAATAACACGAACTACAAATGGACTGATAATAAAAGAAAAATGAAACGGGCGACTATGAATATCACAAGAAAAATCAACATTGAATAGAAGAAATGAGAAGAGGCAAAGAACCAGATTTAGAACTGAGAAACAGAAGTTTGTACCAAAAAACATGACAAATTGACCCAATCTAATGAGTAAACTAATCCCATTCTTTTAATAAACAATACAATTGATAGGAGTACCCAATAAAGATAATATAAAATTAAGAATGCAATGCAGTAGAGTAAATAATAACAAAATATGTAATAATTTAAGAAACCAGTGTAAATCTATGAGTTCAAACAAGTGAAAATAGTGAGAGCCCAAAATAATTAAATGATGATCAAAAGATCATAATATAAACCAGTGGGGAAGTGAAAGCCAGTGGGGGTTATCATTAAAGTGATAAAGGTCTTATGAACCACATATATGGAAATAAGAACCAAAATATAGTGACAAAGTGTTTTTTTTATTAAGTGTTTTGGTAAACTCCAATGTACTATGTTATGTATAATTATTTATTCATAAGGATTGAACACTTATTCATTTTTAAATAATGCACAGTTATTGGCCTATGCTATAATTTAAATAATAATATATAGTGACATATAAAAGAGTTAGGGTAATAAACACCCATGTTCAGTTATATTAGAAATAGTTAATATGGGAGCCTGTGTGCACCATTAATTTATATGTTATAAAAAGTTTTGTTAAAAAAAATGTTAGTTATTTAGTGAACAGAATGTTCATAAACTGTTCAGAATGTTAATCAGGTAATTGGGAAAGATCTAATATTATAAAAAGGATATTTTACAGAAATAACTAACTGTTAGACATGTAGGCCTAAGGAATTGAGCCAGACCCAAGCAACATTGAAATAGTTAGATAAACACTATTAAATTAAATAAAACTAAAAACAAAAGCTTGGTTTTGACAAAATATAAAGATGTTAATGGAGGGAGATGTATAAACCATCCATTGCTATTATAATATAGATAATGAACATAATTATAAAGTGTTTAGTAAGCCACTAAGCTGACATGGCTTCAGTATTATTGTTATTGTCAGAAAAATAGGTGTAGATATTTTAATTAATGATATTGTATGAAAAGTAGGAATACTCAGAATTATATTTGGTAGTAAGAATAACAATATTAGAAGATATTAGATCTGTAAGACATACAACAAAAATGTCAAACAAGATTAGGTCAATGCCTCAAAACACAAAAGTATAAACCTGCCAAAACAGTAGATAAGAGGCCAAAATGGGGCGAGATTAGTATCAAAACTATTTAATTTTAATGAACAATAAAATGGTACTAATTAAAAATAAATGTAAATCAAAATAAATAAAACGTAATCTGAGGTGACAAAATTAAAAACGCCAATTTTCAAAAATAACTTAGTCACGTGACGTGGGGTCAAGGCTCTAGACCAATCAAAAACACCAAAAGCTAGGTCACCAACGAGATTTAAATATTTTTAGAGAGACAGTTTGATTGTTAGATATAAAACTGAAAACTTCAACAGCATATTGCTGGCAGTAAAAAATTAATATTAAAAGAGTGAAAACTTACTCCAGGAGAGACGATTCCGATAAAAGTAATATCGAAAAGATCGACAACACATGACACGACACCAGAACCAAGATAAACCAACACACTAACGAGAATCTGAGAAAACAGATACCCAACTCAGAAGCGTCCATCCCGTATATACACAGCAACGGTGAGAAATTTTGGTTAATTCCAGCAGAATACTACATAACATCACAACACAATTTCCACTAAAAAACATAGCTGTTCCAGATAAAGGAGGCTATATACCAACTATTGGTAACCCAACTATTATTATAAACTACTATAAATAAGACTTTATTTAAAACACTTTAATTGGAATTTAAAGAACGTATTTTTCTGAGGTGAGAACTCAATGGTCCGCCATGTTGTGTTACTGAAGGCACTGTTGCAAACTGTAAGCGAACAACTTTGGAAAACATTATTATATACATTCTATTAGTCGATAAGAAGTAAATATATTTTGTAATGCATTGTATTTTTAAGTAGAAGCATATTTCCTATCTTTCCTAGCAACTCCAAGTACCCATTACCTGAGAAACATAAAATATATATATTGTGAATTTTCTTTGTTATTACGGACTATTTGTTACGGCGGATGAACTCATCCAATTGTAAATCCTCGAATAATGAAACGGTAATTTGACCAATGTTCCAAAGAAATTACGAATAAAAGATATAATTTGTCAATCGTACCAGTCCTATTTTATTCCAATAAAGTAATTATAAAGACTATTAATTACAGGAACCAGAAGAGAAAATTTGAGGAAGGCGCAAGGACATCCAGACACGAAAGTAGATCCAGTGGGCTGCTTACACGATCTATTTGACCATTACTAAACAAATATTATTCACGCGCCGATTTCAAACGGACGGTGACACAATAAATTCTCGTTCCTATACAATCGTTGCTAATCAACGAATACTGAACGACAACACAGGAAACGACAACAAAATAACTAATATAATTAATAGTCACAACATAAGGACATTTACGAACCGATTAACGAGTACAACCAAGTTTTGAAGGGTAACTTATTTCGTTATCCGCAGTTCGTAAGATACACCCGTAAGTATTCAGTTTGTTATAGATTGACGCATCCAACGTGGGCCTTTAAAACTCACAGATAAAACGTCACAACACTAATCTGATTGTTACAGATTGACGCCTGCAACGTGGGACTTTACAAGTCAACTCCACACCTCTGACCACTATTCTGATTGTTATAGATTGGCGCACCTACGTTTCGGGCTGAAACAAGAAGGAAGAATAATAAATTTGTATTTTAATAACTGTATTACAGGTCACTTATTTTCAGCCGGCAGTTGTTAGAAGATAAGGAAAATGCACAGAAGAGCTACGTCGAAGAAACGCGCGGCGGAGGCCGAAGAAGAGATCAACGTGGAAGAGAAGGAGGTAACTTCAGTGGAAGAAATAGAAATGACGGGAAACGAAGAAGCCAGTGGAGGACCAGATTGGAATAAATTCATGGAACAAATGATGAACAGTATGACGGAAAAATTTGACAAGATGGACGAAAAATTAGACAAAAATAAAGAAGAAATCAGCGAAGATTTAATGAAACGAATGGATAAAAATAAAGAAGATATCAGCGAAGATTTAATGAAACGAATGGATAAAAATAAAAAAGAAATCAGCGAAAATTTGATGAAACAAATGGACAAAAATAAGGAAGAAAATAGCGAAAATTTTAAACGCTTGGAAGAAAATAATAAACAGACCAGCGACAATTTTAAACGCTTGGAAGAAAATAATAGACAATTGAAGGAGGAGTTGAAGCAAATCAATGAGAACAACTTCAGACAAATCAATGAAAGGATTGAACATACTAACAAGGAAGTGAGGGACACTATCAACAGACAGAATGAAGAAATAGGACAAACAGTCAACAAGAAAATCGAGGAAGCCAGTAAAACCATTAATCAAAAAATAGACAAAAACGACGATGAAAGAAGACAGGAGATAGCTGAGACAAATAGAAGGCTGGAAGGAATCGATGCAGTTGTTACACTGAATAGGGCCGAACTAGAGGCCAGAATAGACCAGGTAGGAGACGAAAACCGAACTCAAGTAGAACAACTACAGACAGACTTCGGAAATCAGTACCGAAATATAAGTGCAGTCGTCAACGAAGTCCAGGTACAGGGACATCGCAACCATGAAAGGATCGAAAACCTTCAACGATCAGTTGACAACCGACCAGCGACAATAGCATATACCCAACCCATGGAAAATCGGGAGACTATCAATTTTAAGTCTTTTAGAGGAAACCCGATGGAATTTTTGCAACGAGTCAGCGAGCAATTGACAAGAACCGGAGAGAACAGATGGCCAGTAATCCGGAGCTACCTGGACGAGCATTTTAAAGAAACAAATGATAACTGGTGGATAGCCACCAGGCACGATTTGCGAAACTATGAAGAGTTTAAGGAGGCATTTAAAAAGAGGTACTGGTCAGATGCCACGCAAAACATGGTAAGGGAAAGCATCAGCTATGGAAGGTACGATCCTAACAGGGGTAAAACACCGACCACATACTTCCTTGGAAAAGTGTGTGTGGCAAAACACCTTGAGCCGAATATCCCGGAAGAAATATTTGTCGCCAGATTGGCATACCATTACGACAGCGGGATATCTACAGCACGTTCGGGAGGACAAATAAAGACAATACAGGCAATGACAACATTATTAGAAGAGCGTGAACGCGAGGAGTACTTGAGAAGAAGCCGTCAGAGGAATGACCAATACAGGAGCAAGAACATTCCGGATTACGAGAACAGAAACAATAATAAAAATGGTAATAATCGTAATAATAACGGAATGTACCACCAAACAAACTATAACAACAGGCCGAGTAATAATAACACCCACAATAATAACCATGGGAATACCAACGGCCAAACTACAATAACGGCCCAAGGAACAATGGGAATAACTATGGCAACAGGCAAAACATCCCGAATAACCAGTATAACCGCCCATATAATACAAATCAACCGAACTAGTACAACAACAACCGGAATTTTAACCATAATAATAATAACAACCGCAACCCGAACGATCAAAATCAAAACTATCGAAGGGTCAATCATATATGGGCAGATAACAGCGGCAACGGTAGATCATACTATCGCGGGCGTCGAAGCTTTAGTCGGGATGACGACTGGAACCAAGGTAACCATGACAATAATCGAACTAACAGAGGCAGGAGTCGAAGTCAAGAGGACTACCGACGAGTGAATTATGAGGAGGATCACCAACGACCCCAACCCAGATCGACGAGCAACGAAAATGTTCAAGCGAACCAAAACGGCAGAGGAGATGAAGGATCCGAGCCGCCTTTAAACTCTACACGGCAGTGAAAACACCATCGGGACCCTCACTGAACCACACTATTGGGTTTAACAGCGTCAACAGTCACGTTAAAAATAATAAAAATCATATTACAATAATTCATAATAACTACCTGAAAAATTTAAATGAAGAATTGTTGGAAGAAGAAGAAGGGAATCTGAATAAAAATAATAATGAAATTATATACATAACTGCAGGAATCAACAGTGTACAAACAACAATTATGATCGACACTGGAGCTAACGTGTCATTGATCGACGTAGTAGAATTAAATAAGATAATTGAAGAAGGGAAGAAAAACGTACTTACTCTACCGATCAACAACATTGTGTTAATTGGGGCGACGGGACGCCAGAATAGAACAGTCCGAAAACAAGTAAGTCTAGAACTGACCAGCAATAATGAAACAGTTACAATGAATTTCTTAGTGGCCAGTGGCTTGCCATTTAAAATGCTAATCGGGTGTGACATGTTGAAAAAGTATTCCGCTATCATTGACAAGAATAAATCAAAATTATTTCTAAAAATGGAACACAGAGAATGGACGGCTAATTTAGTGGACAGTGATAGAACAACATCAACCCGAATAACGTATCATATACAGGGAAGCGTAGAACAGCTAGGGCAGTTACAAGACAATGAAATCCTTTACGAGTTGGACAATGAACAATTATGGCGTGACAAGATTAACGAAATTCGTACTTTCAAATGTGATATATCTGATGTGCAAAAGGAAAAACTGATTAATGTGTACAACAGGTATCGCCACGTGTTTTCGGATACTCCTGGCAAGGTGAGAAACTACCAGTGCAAAATAGAGTTTCGTGAACCAGTGAACTTTTTAATAGAAAGTCATACCCGATCGCCTACTCACAAAAGGAAGCTGTGAGGGCGGAAATCAATCAGTTAATAAGCGAAGATATCATAGAACCAAGTTGCTCCCCTTAAACAAGCCCTATCCTCGCCGTTCCGAAGAAAGGTGGCAAAGTAAGAATCTGTTTGGACGCGAGGGAAATCAACAAGGTAATAGTGAACGACCGAACATCCCCAGGGCAGATCGAGGAAATAATAAAAAAGTTCTATGGGATTAAGTATATCAGCACTTGGGACACTGTCTGTGGGTATTGGCAGGTTGAACTCCACCCAGAGAGCCGCAAATACATGGCGTTTATATTCGAAGGCCGTAATTATCAGTTTAAACGATTACCGTTTGGACTAGTAAATTCAGTGGCCGTGTTTGTGAAAATAATGGACCAAATCCTTGGACAGGACACTCTGCCATATACAACCGTATATGTAGACGACATTTTTTTCACTTCTACCGATTGGGATGACCATTGTCAACGAGTAGAGCAGATACTGGAAAGGCTGTCAGAAAACCACATTACACTGAAGTTGGGGAAATCAAAATTGATAGCAAGGGAGGTACAGTTTCTAGGGTTTAACTTGTCAGAGAAAGGGATCACTCCATCCGAAGAGAAAGTCGAATCCATCCAGAAATTCCCAACACCAAGGAATCGAAAGCAACTTCAATCATTCCTAGGATTGTGTAATTACTACCGAAAATTCCAAGGTAATTATTTGGAATTAACAGCAAAATTCGCAAGACAGTTATCGTCAAAAGAAAAGTGGACGTGGGGAGAAGAGATACCACGCTTAAACTAATCAAAGATAAGTTTCTGGAATCAGTGATTTTACACCATCCAAATTTCAACAAACAATTTTTTATGAACTGCGATGCCAGTGATGTCAGTTTGGGAACCGTTCTCTATCAGGAAGACGATGAAGGAAGCAACCAAGTAATCAGTTTTGCCAGTCGAGTTCTGAATAGCTGTGAAAAGAACTATAATGTCACAGAGAAAGAGCTTCTAAGCGTTGTATTCGGCTGTGGCAAATTCAGAACATACATATTAGGATATAGGACTACCATCAGAACTGATCACAAATCAATATCATTCCTCAAATATTGCAAGTTGAACCATGGAAGGTTAACCAGATGGAGCTTGATACTTCAGGAATACAACCTAAATTGGGAATATATTCCTGGTAAGAAGAACGTTGCTGCAGACACGTTATCAAGAATTAATATGAGGGATCAAACGTTCGAGGGCGAAAAAGAAACTATAATTAAAATGTACAACATCATTAGCAGTAGATCAGACCTGGCTGACATCATAAAAGAACTAGAACAACGGCAGAAGCAGGACACCAAATTGAGTAAAATCCTTGACAGACTTGCCAAACAAGATGACCGCATAACACCATTTTACTGCACGTACCAGCAAATCTTATTTATCAGGACCCAATACGAATTTAATAAATGAAAAATTGTGATACCATGTAATATGGAGAAAGACCTCATCATTGATTACCACATCAGGTATGGCCACATGGGAGCATTAAAAGTTGTAAAGGCGCTCCAGGAGCATATATATATCAAAGACGCCAATAGAAAAGTACGAAACCAAATTAAACACTGTCACATATGCCAACTCGTAAAGATAAATAATGACAAGAAAGAAGGTACCATGATGCCCATAACATCAGCAAGCAGATTAGAGAAGGTATTCGTGGATATTTGCGGCCCATTCCCGCGAAGTGGCGGGAGGCACCAATATAAATATTTTGTAATATTGTTTGACCATTATACTAGATACACAAAACTGTACCCAATCAACCGGGCAACAACGCAAAAGATTTTGACCATTATTCTCCAGCACTACGTAAATGAGGTAGGAGCACCTAAGTCCATTATTACCGACCATGGGACGCAGTTTAAGGGTAACAGATGGAAAGAGACACTACGGGAGGATGGAATCAGAACATACAAGACATCTGTATACCACCCGAGCAGTAACCCGGCCGAACGAGTTTTAAGGGAAGTAGGAAGGATCCTAAGAACGTATTGTTTCGACCAACAGAGAAAGTGGGCAGAGTATTTGCCAGCTGCTGAAGACTTCTTGAATTTATCATACCATCAATTTATTGAAACTACTCCGTATACTGCAATGTTTCAGAGACCACCGCCCAGAGAGATCACAGAACTAATTCAGTTCCCTAACGAAAGTGAATACCAATTTGACAATGTAAAATTCTATGAAAAAATATTAGTACGGACTGAGAAGACGAGAAGGAAATATCAGCAACTACAACCAAAGCCAGAACGTTACCTAGTAGGAGACAAAATACTGCTAAAGAACCGGAAATTGCCTAGCACAATGGAGGGCATTGCAAAGAAACTGTTGTTATTGTACACTGGACCATATACTGTAAACAGAGTTAACGGTAACAACACTTATGAGATTGTAGATCCCCATACTTTAAAGAAGAAAGGCACATATAATCAATCATCTATGAAACGATACTACTAAATCAGTGATAACAAGATTATTACGTTAATATTAACTAGTACAGAATATGGAAAAAATAAATAAATGAAATAAAATAAAAATCTTATACATATAACTAAAAAGGAAGATATATACCACCCATCACTAAAATGAAAGAACAGAGAGCTAAAATAATATGAAAGAAGAAAGTGAATAGTAAACATGATTAATGTTCAAATAACTGAAATGAAACCAGCACAAGTAATCCCAGAATGATTTTTTAGTCATAATTAAGACTATTTTTTTTTTAGAGATTTTAATTGAAATGAGTTGACTGTAGATGATTTCCAGCAACCATTATCATGAGCAGACGATACGTTCCTCTGAACTCATAAGGTGAAGCTTTGGACAGCGATGAATTAGAGCCAAAAAGTGCCTACCCGAACTGTTCCAACTCACATAAGTAGGTAAATTTTATTATTCAAGGGATGAAACAAAGAAGGAAGAAAATTGTGTAAACAGAAGGAAAAATACAATATATGTGAATCTATATAAGGAATAAAATAAAAAGAGCTCGAATAAATAAACTGAAAAAAATTAATGATTATTTCTTCAGTATCTGAAAGACATCTTCCGAAATAATCAGTTTTAGTGACAGGGCAATATGTGATGGTACATCTCATCACATATGTATAAGATATATTATAACGATAAGATATAAATAACAAGTACTAGCACAAGCCATGAAAAAAAAACTTATTAAAAAGTATGTAAATAACATTAAATTATCAATTCCAACATCCAACAAAAGTAACCAAAGAAGATTATATTAATATTATATAAGAAACAGTAGTTATAAAAGGAAATTCAGAAAAGAACAAACAAAGAAAAATTTCTAATAACGTGACAAAACCCAGTAGTTATGGTAGGTGAGGGGCATGAACATTAACACGAACAATATGAACTATATGAACAATAACACGAACTACAAATGGACTGATAATAAAAGAAAAATGAAACGGGCGACTATGAATATCACAAGAAAAATCAACATTGAATAGAAGAAATGAGAAGAGGCAAAGAACCAGATTTAGAACTGAGAAACAGAAGTTTGTACCAAAAAACATGACAAATTGACCCAATCTAATGAGTAAACTAATCCCATTCTTTTAATAAACAATACAATTGATAGGAGTACCCAATAAAGATAATATAAAATTAAGAATGCAATGCAGTAGAGTAAACAATAACAAAATATGTAATAATTTAAGAAACCAATGTAAATCTATGAGTTCAAATAAGTGAAAATAGTGAGAGCCCAAAATAATTAAATGATGATCAAAAGATCATAATATAAACCAGTGGGGAAGTGAAAGCCAGTGGGGGTTATCATTAAAGTGATAAAGGTCTTATGAACCACATATATGGAAATAAGAACCAAAATATAGTGACAAAGTGTTTTTTTTATTAAGTGTTTTGGTAAACTCCAATGTACTATGTTATGTATAATTATTTATTCATAAGGATTGAACACTTATTCATTTTTAAATAATGCACAGTTATTGGCCTATGCTATAATTTAAATAATAATATATAGTGACATATAAAAGAGTTAGGGTAATAAACACCCATGTTCAGTTATATTAGAAATAGTTAATATGGGAGCCTGTGTGCACCATTAATTTATATGTTATAAAAAGTTTTGTTAAAAAAAATGTTAGTTATTTAGTGAACAGAATGTTCATAAACTGTTCAAAATGTTAATCAGGTAATTGGGAAAGATCTAATATTATAAAAAGGATATTGTACAGAAATAACTAACTGTTAGACATGTAGGCCTAAGGAATTGAGCCAGACCCAAGCAACATTGAAATAGTTAGATAAACACTATTAAATTAAATAAAACTAAAAACAAAAGCTTGGTTTTGATAAAATATAAAGATGTTAATGGAGGGAGATGTATAAACCATCCATTGCTATTATAATATAGATAATGAACATAATTATAAAGTGTTTAGTAAGCCACTAAGCTGACATGGCTTCAGTATTATTGTTATTGTCAGAAAAATAGGTGTAGATATTTTAATTAATGATATTGTATGAAAAGTAGGAATACTCAGAATTATATTTGGTAGTAAGAATAACAATATTAGAAGATATTAGATCTGTAAGACATACAACAAAAATGTCAAACAAGATTAGGTCAATGCCTCAAAACACAAAAGTATAAACCTGCCAAAACAGTAGATAAGAGGCCAAAATGGGGCGAGATTAGTATCAAAACTATTTAATTTTAATGAACAATAAAATGGTACTAATTAAAAATAAATGTAAATCAAAATAAATAAAACGTAATCTGAGGTGACAAAATTAAAAACGCCAATTTTCAAAAATAACTTAGTCACGTGACGTGGGGTCAAGGCTCTAGACCAATCAAAAACATCAAAAGCTAGGTCACCAACGAGATTTAAATATTTTTAGAGAGACAGTTTGATTGTTAGATATAAAACTGAAAACTTCAACAGCATATTGCTGGCAGTAAAAAATTAATATTAAAAGAGTGAAAACTTACTCCAGGAGAGACGATTCCGATAAAAGTAATATCGAAAAGATCGACAACACATGACACGACACCAGAACCAAGATAAACCAACACACAAACGAGAATCTGAGAAAATAGATACCCAACTCAGAAGCGTCCATCCCGTATATGCACAGCAACGGTGAGAAATTTTGGTTAATTCCAGCAGAATACTACATAACATCACAACACAATTTCCACTAAAAAACATAGCTGTTCCAGATAAAGGAGGCTATATACCAACTATTGGTAACCCAACTATTATTATAAACTACTATAACTAAGGCTTTATTTAAAACACTTTAATTGGAATTTAAAGAACGTATTTTTCTGAGGTGAGAACTCAATGGTCCGCCATGTTGTGTTACTGAAGGCACTGTTGCAAACTGTAAGCGAACAACTTTGGAAAACATTATTATATACATTCTATTAGTCGATAAGAAGTAAATATATTTTGTAATGCATTGTATTTTTAAGTAGAACCATATTTCCTATCTTTCCTAGCAACTCCAAGTACCCATTACCTGAGAAACATAAAATATATATATTGTAAATTGTCTTTGTTATTACGGACTATTTGTTACGGCGGATGAACTCATCCAATTGTAAATCCTCGAATAATGAAACGGTAATTTGACCAATGTTCCAAAGAAATTACGAATAAAAGATATAATTTGTCAATCGTACCAGTCCTATTTTATTCCAATAAAGTAATTATAAAGACTATTAATTACAGGAACCAGAAGAGAAAATTTGAGGAAGGCGCAAGGACATCCAGACACGAAAGTAGATCCAGTGGGCTGCTTACACGATCTATTTGACCATTACTAAACAAATATTATTCACGCGCCGATTTCAAACGGACGGTGACGCAATAAATTCTCGTTCCTATACAATCGTTGCTAATCAACGAATACTGAACGACAACACAGGAAACGACAACAAAATAACTAATATAATTAATAGTCACAACATAAGGACATTTACGAACCGATTAACGAGTATAACCAAGTTTTGAAGGGTAACTTATTTCGTTATCCGCAGTTCGTAAGATACACCCGTAAGTATTCAGTTTGTTATAGATTGACGCATCCAACGTGGGCCTTTAAGACTCACAGATAAAACGTCACAACACTAATCTGATTGTTACAGATTGACGCCTGCAACGTGGGACTTTACAAGTCAACTCCACACCTCTGACCACTATTCTGATTGTTATAACAGGCATAGGCGTAACTTGGGAGAGGCAAGGGGGGCACTCGCTCCCCCCCAATGTTCCGAGCATTATAAAATTTTGTTTCCAGTTGTTATAAATAACAACTAACAAATAGTCAAACAGGAGACAGTTCCTATGCTTGCGAGCACAGTAAGCACTATTTATCAACGTCTGTACTGTTATCAGACGACTATTTGCCGTAAATTTATTATTCTTATTTCATTCGAAGAAACTTGTAAGGAGAATGTTTGACAGATTTGAATGATATACGTCAATATAATATTAATGTTTAAAAACAACACAAACGCTAGAGACTTAATTAACTGGAATATAATGCTTGCCTTGTACACGGAGACTTGTTTTGGAACACCGTAATGAAATAATAAACCCAGCTGTACTTCTAAGAATTTGCTGTTTCTACTTTCCTCTCTTTGTCACACATATTCTTCTGAGACATCATCTCGGTGCTTGGATTGTTTACTGTTTGATTTGAGATATAGCTGTTTTCAGTTCAGCAGAATTTCGCAAACACTACAGGCCAGTGTAAAGGAGAGCGGTATGGTAGGTGTAACAGACTCGACAGTAGAGGTGGGCTAAACTGTTATTTTAAAATACAAGGTATGAAAATACCGTTCCAAAAAAATAACAGGTACAAATACCTGTTATTATATACTATATATACATAACCTATATTATCCTTTGTAAGTAACTCGTTTTGAGTTTCCTGCAGGTCTCCTATGTAATATCTTCAAATAAATACACTGCAAGTAGGTTTATTTTCACCTAGATAAACCTATTAATATATTAATAAACCTACTTGCTGTGTATTTATTTGAAGATATTATATATCCTATACTATATAATTTGTTATAAGAAATAAATTGAAACTAAAAGTATTAACAGTGTTTAAATGAAAATAAGAAACAAGAGAATTTATAGGCCTATCTCCCTTTGGGAATACCAATTTAAGTTTTCACTAGTAGTAAACAAACTAACATTGGTTAGACAAATCAGTTGCGAAACTCGTAGCAATTAACTAATTTAGAGTAGGCCTACACGTAATACCACCAAAAAATCATGTGAAAAAACATCACAAACGTATAATGAAAACATAACAGTAAGCCACAAGAGTGAATGAGAATAAACAAAATTTTACAAATAAAAATAAAAAACAAATTGTAATAAAATAAATATAAATACATAAATAAAAACTTATAAATAATAAGCAACAACAAAAGTAAATTATATGCATTACAGATATTTAAGGAACAGGACTAGATAAAGTGCATAAATGTCCATTACAACAATCTCATCATTTACGTGAGATGTGTAGTGAAGTTAAAATCACATTAATAAAAAGTATAATATAGCTTATCAACAGCAGCCACTCTATAGGTTATAACTCAATATAATTAAATACAAATATTTCACTAACGACTCGGAACACAAAGTTTTTTTGAGTAAAAATATAAAGTTTTACCAACCGATTTTAGTTACAAGTTGGTGACTAGTTAAATATATAATTTATTAGCATATAATCTGTATTATATATCTGCATATCACACGAGAATAAATGTAACAGCAGGATGAATTATTTCCTTTATTAAAAACGGCTTCGTCTCTTTGCGCAGAATGAAGTATTCAGGACGAAAAAGTGGCTTCGTACTACTTTCTACTCGAAATACGCTTGATATAAAAATACTGCTTGTTCCTAAAATACTACCTGTTCCTAAAATACCAGGTGTTCCAAAAATACTACTGTTCCTCTGATACGCTTAGTATTTTGTGTATCGGTGATACCACTAGTATTTGAAATACCTAGTATTTTAGGAACAGGTAGTATTTTAGGAACAAGTAGTATTTTTGTACGCCTAGTATTTGGCCTTGGCGTATTCGTTTACGTGATACTTGCGTTTGTGTGTGTGTGTCTGTATAGGAGCGTAGGGGGCGTGCCTCGTCTCGGATCAGCGAGGGCGGCGTGTCTCGACTCGGAACAGCGTCGCCGCGAATAACAGGTATTTCAACTTTTCAGTCACTGTTACATCCGTTCCACAAAAATATCGTTCCCAAATACCTGTTACAGGTATATCGCCCCACCTCTACTCGGCAGTATGAACAAAGCTGACTTACTGTGCAAGACGTTGATGGCTTTGTTCACGAATCTTAAAAGACGGTCGTTTGGAACTGTTATTTGTTAATGATTATGATACAAGTGCGGTCGCGTTACTCGGTCGTGTACGTAGTCCGTTAAAGTATACATCGCTTGTCTCTTTCTTAATCCGTTATTGTTGTGATTGTTTTGGTTTTTTGCGTTCCTAAGTTCTGAGAAATGGGAGATAAGAAACGCGAAGGAGTAACACTGCTTAATTTCTCTGAAAATTGCCTGACTGGCAATTTCAAAATTTCTTTGTGTTTTGACTGATTCGCCTTACTGTTCGCCTTACTGCTACTACTGCCGAGAATTTTGTGACAGTGTGCCTAAGGGAGAGGATGCGTTTACGAAAACTGAGAATAAGAATTGGAAGAACTGAAATTGTTTATGTTTATAGGCCTACAGTATATTTGTTCTAGGTAAACATAACTGGAAGTACAACTTATGAAGAAAGGTTTGTTGATCATTAAAAAATGAAATTCTCCCTTGTTTACTAACTCGTTTACGTAAACTTTCTAATTTTGTATATAATATAGGCCTATTTTGTTAATTTTATTATATAGATGGTCTCACTACACACTTGAATTTATGAAGCTTTACCCTGCCCCCCCCCCAAAATTAGGCCCCAAGTTACGCCCATGTGTACAGGAAATTAAAAGAAAGAAATATTAATATTGCCATAATTTCAGAAACTAAGAAGAAATTAAGAGGAACTAAAGACCTCAATGGATTCACAGTCATCTATAGTGGAGTTTACCAACACAAGCAAGCAAGCAATATTGATAGATCAAAAATGTAAATTGAGAGTTGAAAGCTATACACATATTAGCGAGGGAATACTAACTGAACGATTCAAGACCTGAAGCGTCTATCTAACAGTGGTAGGAATTTATGATCCAGAAGAGGGACAGAATGAAGAAACTAAGGATTCCTATGAAATATTACAGAAACAAATTTATAAGTGGAACAGAACAGATTACCTCATTGCAAGTGGGGATTTTAATGCTCATATTGTAAATAATACAGTGTCAGGGGCAACAGGAGTATTTGGAGAATAACATAGATAATATTAATGGAGACTCCCTCATAAGATTTGCTACTAGCAATGGTCTGAAAATCGCTGATAATGTTTTTAGAAAAAAAAATTAATATGGATACTTGGAGCGCTAGAGGGAGTAGGAGTATAATTGATTACTTTCTGGCAAATAATAAGATTAGCCAGCAAATTCAAGATGCCCATGTGTACAAAGGTACAGACATATATTCAGATCATTATATCCTTATTGTTAAGATTGTCACGTCTCCTCCATGGAAGAAAAAAACCTCGTACCAAGTTGAATGAGGAGACATTTAAAGTATAGGCTATCTACTGCAGGATGACAATATTAAGACCTTTTATCAAAATCGTTTAAATTGGCATTTACAGAAAGTGGAAACAGACATGAAAGTAGAAACCGAATGGAGGAATATAAGAGGTTGTATACCAGGAGCAGTAAAAGAGGCAATAGGTAAAAAGAAGAAGGTACGGAGTAGAAGGTCCTTAGACTGTGGAATGATGAAGTTGCTAAAGCAACAGAAAAGAAGGAAAAGGCGTACCACAGTACACTTATGTATCTACAGCTAAATACAGATAAAGCTAGACACATCTATAAAGAAAAAAGAAATAGGGATAAGAGTTTAGTATAAAAGGTACATAATGAAACTTGGAGACAGTTTGTAATGAGCATTGAACATGATGTACAGGAAGACAACTTGTAGCCAATAAAATGCTAAAAGATATGCATAAAAATGAAACGGTACAGCAAACTTAAACATCATTTCCGAACATAAATGGATAAATCATTAATAAGTTCTCTGGTATAATGATGACGTGAAATCAGACTACAATAATACAGAAACCAACAACGTTGTTACCTACGAGGGAGACTTAACAATGTACGACCTTGAAGAACCCCTTGAAAGAAGTAAAAATCGGAAAGCAATAGGGCGGGTGGATTGAACACAGGATTGTTTAACTTTGGGGCGGGGTATCTTGCTTAAACTTAGATTATTACAGTTCTTTAATATGTGATGGAAAAGACAACGGGTTCCACAAGATTGGTTAACTGCTCGAATAGTGTCTGTTTTTAAGAAACAAAAATGGAATAACTGTAAAAACTGTAGGGGATTGTGCTCTGTCGATACTGTGTACAAAATATATACAAGGATCATAAACCACCGTCTGCAAACTATTTATTGAGCATCTTATTTTGAAAGAACAAATGGTTCCCAGAAGAGCATACCTTGTACAATCAACGCTTTTATTATTACACAATTCATTGAGAAGCATCGTGAGTTCAATAAAGAAACGCATGCAACTTTCGCTGACTTTAAGAAGGCCTTTGATAAAGTAGATAGTAATTTGCTGTAGCAAGTGTTAGAAGAACTGGGACACCCACAACAACTTATAAGAACTATTCAAGGCCTATACAACGGAAAAGAATACCTACTGAAAGTTATTGTAGGATATCTCAATAAATATTTGTCAGTCAAGGTGTTAAACAAGGGTGCAGTATGACACCTACTATTTTTATCATCTATGGAAACATCTATTCAACCCTGGTATTAAGATATCACAAGACACATTCTGAATGTGCTGTTGTTTGCTGACGACTTACTTGTAATTCAAAATACAGAAGCCACTTTCCAAAAATCTGTTGTAAGCTTCATCAGATTTGCAAGCAGTACTATATGAAAGTCACCACAACAAAAACAAAGGTTCGCATTTCAAGGCAAGGAACCAATAGTAACAAAACCAATAATTATTGATCAATTTGTAGGACAGTTGTGCCATTTTAACTATTTGGGGGAAATGATATTGGCTATGATAGAAATTATGATGTTGATGTTAAGTTAAGTAAGTTCAAGACGATCTGTGGGACAATCGATCGTCTTTAACAAACAAGGTTCTTCCAGACATAAAATTAAATTTTTAAAAAGTTATGGCGGTTCTTGTACTGTCTTATGGGTGTGAGGTGTACAACCAAGAAACAAGAAAGTAAAATTCAGGATTCGGAAATGGCGTTGTGAAGAGGAGTTAAAAGGTGTTCTAAACTTGATCGTATAAAGAATGAGGTCATGAGAGATGAATTATCAGTTTTTAACTTGAATGAACAACAAATTATAAACAACTGTGAAAAAAATCACTTAGAAAGAATGTCAGATTCAAGACGGGCGAAACAAGCCTGGAAATAGGGCGTAGGAGAAAACTATAGGGCATAGGTATATGGGTAAACCAAGAAAGAGATGGCTAGACGATCTTTTAAGGCGGAACAGTCAGCACCTTGCCTATGCCACGATGTGAAAATGATAATGATGACCATCTAATACACGGCCTGTAAGAGAAATAAACGAGCTTACAACATTCACAATCGCAGTATTCAGTGATAGAAAGCTATAAAATATGTAGGCTATTAACGGTGGGGCTTCTTCTGTGCAGTCTTCTTCTTCTTCTTCTTCTCCTGCTGTCTTGGGCATATAGTCCTATCTCAAACTATAAGCATAATTGGTTTCCCAATACAATGTATTATAGTATTGTAGTTATTATTAAACAATCGTCGTCAACAACGATAGTAGAAGGAAGCTATCGGTCAATATCGTTGGTAGAAGGTTAAGGGACAATTGAATAGCATCTATCTACTTTTTTAAGTTTAAAGAAAGTAGCTGCGATGTATAACGCCTCCTAAAATAAATGCATAATTACAGTTGGGTCAGAGCACAAACTTGTCATTCGCTGCCAATAAATGCGGTGTCGGGCAAATCTTGGCGAATATTGGATTAACAATATTATAAAATCAATTAAGAGTTGAATCAAATAAGTTTCAGCTTATATCTTACACGTCTTTTCAGTAGAAAATATATAAATGAAAATCGCACATTTACGCTTGACAGGCCCAACTATGGTTAATGTAAATAAATATTTTGTACACATATTGAATTCAAACGGTATATACGTGAAAACGCCGACGGCTTTCTGAACTTCATCACATGTTCAATTTGTGTGCGCACGTAGCATTTATTGCTGACTGCTCGCTGGCGCCGATACCGTTGGTTCGATATTATCATTTGGCTTCGTTGTAACAGAAAATTGCATGCGTATGTATAACAGAAAACATGGAATGTATTTTATCGTAAGGAATTCAATTGCGTTCGGGTGGTCTGTACACCTGTCAAAATATGAGCCCTGTCGCGAGCGGTGGTCAGATTACGTCCAATCTATTAAACGTAAATATTTTGTATTCTCTTCCAAAGTAGTGTAAAACACGTCTCTTTCTAAGTCCTTACACCGTCGCGTCGTGAAAGTTCGGCTTCGTGTAAGTTTGTTCTTTCAGGTACTGGCCTAACGATTTGACTAGCATACCGATTCATCAGTTTTCATCCGGAAGTACAGCGGACGGTTGTTATTTTGGTGATTTTATAGTCTGTAACTTTTATAGTACTATTATAGTTGATACATTATAGTTCATTAAGACTTAAAATTGTGATGACAAACAGAAGAGTAATTTAGATAAAGGAAAAATACCACTACCAACGAATAGCTAGCTATTAAGCCAACTGGGCACTGGGATAAAACGTATAGAAACTGTTTCGCCTCTGTTTCCCGCCCTCGCAAACGTTAAGCAAACATAACAGTTTCGTTTACATGCCTACGCGCACTGCAACTAAACAGTTTCTCGTTCACCTATTCGTTAGTTCACATCCCTGGCGGTGAAAACGGAAAAGAAAACGATTTGTTATCGTATATGATGACGCATTTGGTTTGTCTATCGTATTTTACGCGCCTATGCTAATAGAAATACAACTTTACAAAAATAATTTATAGGCTAATTACAGACACTCAAGAGCCTGTATACTCGCGAACTGTATTATCGGAACCTTAGGTATCAAAAGGCGTGTTTTTTTCTCACATTCATTTCTGGCGATGTAAACATTGAATTTTGTAACAGCGTTGTCAAGACCTGTTGTACGTTGAACAGGTAAAAAACGGGATTAGCGATACTGATACTTATTAAGAATGTCCCCTTCAAAACACTCCACCGTGTTTTATGGGAGGTTGTGTTTCAGCTAGTGCTATAAGGGACTTTTCCTCATATTTTACATCGTTTCGTGGTGCCAATATGACAGTGCAAACAAAGTATTAGTTGTATTTTAGTTATTTTAAGGGTTTTAAAATATTTGTAATAGCGTATCTTTTATACAAAAATAATTAATGATAAGCTACTTTGTAAGATTAAACAAAAATATTCAACATAAAATATATATTTTACATGTACGACAGTCTTTGTAATTGATATTTAATAGGCACGTTTTATACTTAACGCTGAACAACGTATCATTTTACAGTATAATACTGTACTTATTTAGATAATACGAATTTTAACTTGAATAGAAACCTACGAGTGAAATATATACAGTACCGGTAACTAGTTTTCGGTAGATGATGTAGGCCTATACAAAACTTAAGTAAATTTAACAGTACTAAATATATAGTTCAATTAATAAAACTAAGCTGCATCTCAGCGTTAATGCATCCCAGTTTTTAATACCTACTTCTTTCTACAGTATACTTGTTAGATTTATGTCTACATATTCATTCAATTTATTTGAAAGAAAGTAGGCCTAGGTTGATTTCCCTTACTCAATAGATTGTTCAATTTTCCGTCGTTCATTGTAACACTAATTAATTTATATGTATTATTAATTTAATTTATTTGTGTATATTAATTTATCTATATAACTAGTTTAACAATACTTATATTGAAACAACTTCAGTATATTTTACTGAAATAATAAACTGTTGTTAGTGGTTATGTTCAGAAAATGAAACTGTTGCACACCAATATATAGACAACTTCCGATTAGGGCTTTCCAGCTTTTTAACTTTTCAGGTCGGAAGCTTAAAATAATAACCTAGTATTATTTGTTTCCGATCTGCTGATGAGTTGAGAGGTAATTGGGAATTCTTTACGTAGTGGTGTGCAACTACATTGCAGACGATTACAACATGTGGAAGCTTACTCACTGAATGCTTGATTTTTGTTGTCTACCCTGAGGGGGGGGGGGGCAGCATGTAACCTCACCAATAAACAGTTACCACGTTCTAATGTGCGGACTTCCATAAAAATAGTAGGACTACCATAACTTCGAACTATTCTTTTCCCTTGTTTCCACTGTTGGGAACAGTTTCATTCCGTCTCATGGTGGGGTTAGATGCTACTTCCGCCTCCACAGTAGACAACAGTGATCAAGCGTTCTGTGAGCCTGTCTAAAATATAGTTCTTTGAATCGGATTATTATTAAGTTGTACAATAAATTAATTATGCTTATAATAAACAGCAAAAAATTGAACAATTAATTGACGAAGTGGAAAAACAACTTAATTGCTTAAAAAAAAAAATTGAACATGTATGCGGGCACACATATAAAAAAAAACTGAAAAAAAGGACTGTGTACTCCTATTTTTCAAAACTGCGATGGAATGGCACCAAAATAACGTTTAGCTGCAGCCTAGTTTTATTAAGTAAGTATTATATAGGGTGATTCAAAATTGCACGGCAATCTCTCGGAAGCTGATTCTATAGCTAAAAATAAGAAAAAAAGTAAAAAAAAACATATGTCCTAATACGGTTCGTTAGCGAGTTACGGCTCGAGAACCAGTTCGCCCTGATTTCTGCTTCCACGGTAAAATGACGCCCTACTGAAATTCTTGGGGGTACAAAGTGAAAGGTAAATTTGGTGGTTTCTTATGGTTTTAGATCTGGCCAATTGAATAAAAGAGGTCACAGAGCTCTATCTCAATTAGTTTCTAAGAAAACCTGTGTAAAACCCAAAAAATTGGAGTCGAAAAACATACATTTTTAGGTTTGGGATACAACTTCGTTAATTTGCCAATAAACAAATATAAATTTCTAACTAACCTTGTACAGAATTTAATTATGAAGAAATTGATGTGTACAATGTCTATTAAAAATAAGTACAAATTTGAGAAATTTTACTTTACTTGAAAACAAAACAGACCAAAATGCCCCAGAAAAGTGTTACATTTTAAAGAAAACAAAGATTTTCGTAAACTTGTTCACAACAAATGTAATTGAAAACAAATTAAAACTTACATTATTGATTTTTTCTTCAAATAATTAAATATCAATATTTTTAAATTAATAATAAAGCTGCAAACGTTCATTCGAAGCAGTTGTTCACTGTGGCCGCCATTTTGCTGAATGCAGAATTCAGCTCGGCGAATCCAGGCAAACCGTGCACGTCTTATAGCATCAGGGTTATTCTTAATGATAGCTCCAGCTTGTATTATGCGAAGTCTCAATTCTTCTTGTGTGCCAATACGAGCGGACTAAAGTAACGCTTCATCCAACCCCAAAGGAAAACGTCTGCTGGCGTGAGATCGGGAGATCGAGGTAGCGATTTTTTTATTTGTCCGTTTCGACCAATCCGTCGCTTACCGAATGTATTATTTAAAGGGTTCATCACATCACGACAGTAGTGAGCAGATGCTCCGTCATTAAAAAAACCCATTTGCACTCTATCTGCAAGTGCAATATTTTCCAAGAATTCCATCAGTTTCGTTTGCAAAAAATTTAATTATTGACTTCCATTAAGTCTTGGTGGTAAGAAAAAAGGGTCTGAGATTATCACCAAGAAGACCACACCACACATTAAGTAAAAATGTATGTTGGTCATGTCTTGCAGCAGTCTCATGTGGGTTTTCTCTGTTCAAGTGTGGGTGTTTCGAAAGTTTACAGTACCGGTACCATTTCTTGTAAATTATAACACTTTTCTGGCGCATTTTGGTCTGTTTTGTTTTTAATTAAAGTCAAATTTCTCAAATTATACTTATTTTTAATAAACATTATAGGGCCTACACATCAATTTCTTCATAATTAAATTCTCTACAAGGTTAGTTAGAAATTTTAATTTGTTTATTGGCAAATCAAAGAAGTTATTTTATCCCAAATCTAAAAATGTGTGTTTTTCAACTCCAATATTTTGTATTTTACACTGTTTTTCTTAGAAACTAATCGAGATAGAGCTCTGTGACCTCTTTTATTCAGTTGGTCAGATCAAAAGCCATAAGAAACCACCAAATTTACCTTTCACTTTATACCCCAAGAATATCAGTATGGCGTCATTTTACCATGGGAGCAGAAATCAGAGCGAACTGGTTCGCGAGCCGTAACTCGCTAACGAATTGTTTTAGGACCTATGTTTATATGAACTGTCTTTCTTATTTTTAGCCATAGAAACAGCTCCCGAGAGATTGCCGCGTAATTTTGATTCATCCTGTATATAGTACTGTTCAATTTACTTAAGTTATTTATAGGCCTACGTCGCCCGTCGTCTACTTGAATATATAACTACAATATAACTTGTCGCCCGTCGTAACAATATAATATAACTACATATTGCGAATGTGTGTGTGAGTAATTCATACATTTCTACTGACAATTTCTATCATAAATTATTGGAGTAATTGAAGTGTAATATGATACATTGTCCAGCGTTATATATAAAACGTACCTATTAAAAATATCAGTTATACATACATAGTTGGCCTATAGGCCTACGTGTAAAATACACATTTTACATTGCATACTTTTTAAGTCATACACAATATCTTTAATTATTAGTGTGCAAAATATTTGTTTTAAAAATATTATTTAAATATTTTTAAAAACACAGTAACTAAAATATAGTTAGTACTTAATTTGCACTTTGTTACATTGCCACGGAACAGATCCTTAAGGCGACGTAAAATGTGAGGAAAAATAATCTCTGATAGCAGTTCCTGAAGCACTTGCTTTGACAGCTGTTTCAGCTTATTACGCTATTCTCAAAGAGATCAAGGAACTAAACAAAGAATGTAAGGGTGGAGAACATGTGATTAGGGTGTGTATCCGGACATGTGTGTGGGGTGTGTATGATAGTAGGTGTGGAGAAGGGAATGTCAAGTGTCTGTAGAAACTAAGTATAATCGGAAGACAAAATATAAAATTAATTAAACTAAGTAACAACTTTTAATAAAGGGAATACACAGAAATCAGTTTGTTTGTTTGTTAAATTTTTGTTACGTTTCTAATTTCTAGAATTTCTAATAAATCCATTTTCTTACCTTTTTGTCTGTTGTGCAGTAGTGTTGTTTTTTGTATCTATGAAGTGATTGTGTTGTAAGCAATGATCTGTAAAACCTGTAATGGCTGTATTAGTTACATTCGTCTTCCTACGTTCAGAAATACGATGTTTCAGAGCACGAACACATTTTCCTATATAAATAGCACCGCATTCTGCACAGTGTATTTTATAAATTCCATTTTTCTCTAGTATGTTTGATTTTTCTTTATTGTTTACTAGTAATGAAAAAATATTACGTTTGTTTACTGATACCATGTTAATACCATGCCTTTTTAACCTATTATTAATCCTCTCTGTTATAAACGGAATGTAATTTGTTAAATGAAATTTTTTGTTACCCTGATCTGGCTTTATGGAATAATATTGTTTTAAATTAATTTTCTTCTGTTTTTTTTTTTAATTAAAGAATCTACTATTATTTTTTCATAACCGTTATTTTTCATAACACATGTCCGGATACACACCCTAAACACACGTTTCCCACCCTTCCATTCTTTGTTTAGATGTTCTTTGATCTCTTTGAGAATAGCTTAATAAGCTGAAACAGCTGTCAGAGGTAAATAATAAACTGTAAAACTTACCAAGTGTCTATATATTTTTTTAAAAGTTTGTATGGTATACAGTTTTGAAAATTTCCAAATTTTTTGAACCCAGGACACAAAAATGGTATAAAAAATCTGAAAAATTTTAAAAACCTTGATGGGTTCCTAAAGGTCTTTTCCTAAAGACTAAAGGAAACTTGAGCACGTATACGATTGTTTGGAATTTTTAGCGTTTGTCGTATGATTGCTCTAAAACTGTTACTTTACTAAACAAAAATTGCAGGGTAATCATGAGTTATATTATTTCCTGACAATTGAAACATTATGTAATATATAATGTATCGAAAAATCAATGAACTTCCTCCAAAATAGCGAGCGAATTCTGCAGCCCAGGGAGCATATTAGTTAATTTTGTATGATCCGTCTCTTAGGCAAATAAGTACTAATAAGGATTTTATGTTGTAGTACTGCGTTTACTGATCTCTTTTTGACATTCATTCTTTTTATGTAAGCTCTGTCTTTCTTTTTAATTTTTGAGCCTGTTATTTACAGCCTCTTCTTCTTCTTCTTCTTCTTCTTCTTCTTCTTCTTCTTCTTCTTCTTCTTCTTCTTCTTCTTCTTCTTCTTCTTCTTCTTCTTCTTCTTCTTCTACTTCTTCTTCTTCTTCTTCTTCTTTGTTTTCTTGCATTTCTTCTTCTCAAACTAGAGGTTCGTGGGCTTGCAATTTCTTCCTTTACGTGAACAGTCTTTTAAACACTACATACCTTCTTCATCCTATTTTATTTATTTAGTTGCTTTTAATATTTACGTTTAATTCTGTTCATACGTTTCTGTAGTTTATTCTGTTACTTCTGATGAAAGCTTTTGTTTTGCTGATAATTTATCCATAGTGATCTAGAGTGTATCTATTCGTTAGTAACTCGATTATCTAACCAAGGGTCCAAGTGGACATCCTGAGTGTTCACTGTTCAGGACCACCCTGCTTAAGCATGCGTTTGACAGAGCGAGTAACACAATTGAACTTGAACTTGGATAACACAATTTGCGCAAAAACTGATATTCTGTGTTATAATTACATGAGGTTTAAATCGGATTGCTACGACGGAACTCAGAAACGTTATTGGTTTTGGAACGCCGCCAGCCGTAAAGGGAATACTGATACAGATGTATACACTGAAACACATTCTAGCACAAATTTTAAAATAATACGTAGGAACAATTTTATCGGCTTCAGAATCGCATTTATCTCTTTCGTATATTCACCTGATTCAAATTTATTTAATTTTTTTTAGTCATTAGACTACCAAATAACATTATGATATTTTATTTGTAACTGATGTTGTATAACTTTGAGAGAGTTTTGATAGTATCAGCACAACGACGTTATACTGAGCTATGCTAAAAGAAGAATCCACACACCAAATAGGGTAATAAAATATATGAACATCAGTAACATAATAAGGCATCAAACCTTGAGTTAGCGGCATATTATACAGCTCATTTCATGAAATCGGTCGTCGAATTATGCAGCTTTCACGGGTGGTTTAACTGAAGCAAAATATCTTTGATGTAGGCTCCTGTTTTAATTTATTGCCAAAAATTTCACCTTACCCACTGCAGCCATGTTTATTGGCGCTGCAGAGAAGTCTCAGTGACCGCGATTCAATTCTTGCAATCAGCGACATCGACTGTTGTAAGAACAAATTTAAGCACATCACAAAATTGGACGCGGACACAGATCTCGTGTTCAGCACCACTGAACAAGATTGTGATTGAATCTTCTGTTGCTGAGTCGCCTGGCAACATGAAATACAACGTTTGATCGCATTCCAACGGACCGAGAAACTTGGTACTGTTGTATAAATGGTAAGCCATTAAGAAATATATTGTAGAATGGGGAAGGCTAGGAGAGCAAACATACAAATAAATAGACTGCTATAGAACTTTACAAATAAATGAAATTTCAACTTTACAAAGCCACATTACTGGCACGTTTGGTGCAGAGGCATGGAAGATTAACCAGCACCAAAAAGAGCTCTGGAAGTGGATTATTCTTACGTTGGCTGGCAAAGTGGCTTCATTTGCGACATACAGTCGTGGAGTCGAGTCAAGGTCACGACTCGATCTGCCTGCCCATTCCTATCGCTGCGGTCAAATAAAACAGCGAATTTGTCTGGCGCGCTTGGGCTAGATAAAAAACAAACGCCCACTTAAAAAACATTACACACACAAGACTCGTTACCGCACGTGGTTACTAGATGGCTGATTGCTTTCTGGTGGTTTTGGAACGTGAGTTGTACCACCTAACAGGTCGCAGGCCTAATGGTTGAAGGAAGGAAGGAAGGAAGGACGGAAGAAGAAGAAGTAGAAGAAGAAGTGGATTATTGGAAGGTGAAGGTGCTGTACAATTTCAAGACGAAGTAGATTCAGGGATACACAGATACAGTGTCGAATAAGAATTAACATGAGCGTACTGCATTCAATCGGTAGCATGAGATCAAGATGTTACGAACATACGTATTCAGAGGATGTTAAATGAAAGGTAGCCTAAAAGGATAAATAACCTGTCACCTACAAACAGAAGACAAAGAGGTAGCCCGAAGACAGCATGGAAGGAAAACATGGAGAAAACAATGATGGATAGATATCTGACGAACCTAGGTTGTTTAAACAAGTAAAGGTGGAAGCTAAGATGCCCCGAGAGACAATGCCAACTTTAAGACAACTCGTTACATTAAAATAATATTTAAATTATTTTTTGTAATATGTTTAGGCCTAAATATGAAACTATACCCTCTGACAATGTAAAATAATAACACGCGCAGAACGTAAACACGCATACATACACTAACTAACGATGCAATCAATAAACTTGAAAATTATATGAGAAAATAATTACAGTCATGGAAAATATTTCGTTTTAGGAAAAAAAAAACAAACCAAAAATTTGTTCGCAAGCACTATAAACATTTCATGTACTGTTACCATAGTGTGTATTTCGCACGTGTTAAGTACTACGGTCAAAGCCAGATTATCGTCCACGGTAACAGCGTGTTTGTTGCGACACAGTTCATCCAACTGTAGTTACGTACTCTGGCTGCGTGCGTTTAGTGAGTAGCGTTTTATGAGTTGTACACTAAACACGTGGCTAGAATTCATTCTCTTTCTTAACATTTATATATAACTCTCCCACACGACAGCATTAAAACCACTTCTGCTACCCTCGTAGAATTTAGCCTTCCTAACGATGATTTTCCTTCCAATTCTATCGTCTATTTCCCTTTTTCAAATTTCTCTCTGGAAATCGGAAGGACAGTTATAGAGTAGGTCATGAACTTTCAACACTTAGGGACAGATGGCTCTTACTCCTGAAATACCTATGAGGAAGCAAGAACACAGGCAAAGGAAGTAGATCGTATTTCTGGTTATCTAAGGGATACAACCTGGAAAAATAAATACGTCAGACTTGAAGGTAAAGTTAAAGTGTACGAGATGATGGTACAACCAGTGCTGACTTACGGAGCTGAAACCTGGATTGATACTAGTAGAACAAAACAACTGTTGTTTGCTCTCCAAAAGGACGATAGAAATGAGAACACTAAGCACAACTGTTGGAAGGCGAGACGTGATAGAATACGAAATAGTGACATACAACAGCGGTGTCAAATAGACGATTTAGTCAAAATTTGTCAGAAAACGAAAAACAAAATATGAAATGACAATGCTGACACCGGAAGCTACGCTATATTAATAAATATACTGCGAGGTCGTTGGGAAAACGGAATCCTGGCTGACCACAGCAGAAATGGACGGGCGCTTGGAATCGCCCTCTAACAAATCCCCTTGATCGTGAAGAAAAACAACCGATACACAAAAGAATTAGATGAGGAATTTTTCTCTCCCATGTCATTAAGGTCCTCTGTTACATAATCCATCCACCTATTTTCCGGTCTCCCATTTAACCTTCCACCTATCGGTGTCCATTCCACGATTTTCTTTACAGTGTCTAAACTATGCTAGCCGTTGTGATTCTGTCTGCCTTACAATATTTTCTCCCTTCTTGGCTCGCTCTGCAGCAATGAGTTGCATCATTATTTCATAAATAAATACTTTCAAAATACTTGAGTATTTAAATGTGTTTTTTGGTCCTAGTCATGTCTCGCCACCTTACCGTAACGCCAGTGTACTAAGACGATCAGGTCTACACATGATCCTTCAACATGACCGCAATGGAGCGACTACCACTAGACGTCTGAATGTGAAACCTTACAAATACCTAATTAACGTAGTCTGTACTTATTATTTAACTTACAACATTAAGACCAAACACTAAAACTGAACTATAACTTACCAGTATAAACATCAAATTATTATAATTATTATGTTTTTTTTAAAGAAAGTAAACAAATATTTTTGAATTTATAAAAAAGTAAACTTTATTCCTTATATATATATCCAATGACATGATAGGTCAGACTATACATTTTGTACACAGCACAAGTACAGCAATGTGACTAGTACCCCGTCTATTCATTTTCAATTTTGTAGCTAATAAGGCCAGGCACCAATGGATGCGCCTACAGTCTGACTGGACAGTACGAAAGCGATCCACCCTGGGATAGGTCGTACGATTTCTCGCTTAGATCTTTCCATCGTCTTGTTTGAATTCATTTTTATGCCAAATCTGTAACGTTTATTCACGCTCACGGTTGACAAACAGTACGTGCCTGGGACGCAGAGTTTCAGTTTTTAACATATATATGTATATTTATAAATGTTTAAACTGTTATATTGAAAGGACGGCTCAAGGAACGAGAGTAGCATAGGTTGAAGTAGACGAAAACTTGTGTAAAACACGAAGATCCGTGCTACTGAAATTAACAGTTTATACGGTGCAGAAGAATAGGCCTACATAATAAATCAGCAGAACTACTACAGATTAAAAGCTCTCAAGATGAAGTGCTGGATTATTATGTTACCACACAACTACACTGGATAGAGTAAGAAATATTGTCATGAGCGAGTGGTTGGAATATAGGCCGGCATAACACATACTGTAGAATGCAAGATATTACGACAGTATGCCATGTGTAGAGAATATCTTACCGTCGTTGACCAACGAAATGTTCGGTTGGCAATCAGCCCATATAGAAGACGAGGAAGGCCAAGAAAACAGTCGTGTGCGGACACTTTTTAAAAGGACATTGCGAGAAACGGAATCACCTATAACAATCGCACAGTCGTGTCCAATATGTCTATCATAGGCAAAAAGAAGCTAGAGTGAGGATTGTCGCCAAAAATGCATCATAAGGAGGAAACGTTACTTACACCACTACCGGCATTGCTGTAGCGTCAGTCATTTTACAAATTCTGTACTGGCGCTTTATACCGGCAACATGATTACTGTTTTTTAAGCGCTTTATGATAACAAACTCAATAAATAGGTAAATGTAAAGAAATAATAGTAAATAATTATGTTATTATTCATTTGTCTTACCTATTCGTCGCCTAACCTTCATATCTTCTTACATTTGTGTCTTCTCCCACGGAAGAAATTGTCTTTCTCATGTCTTCATCTATAATATAAACTGTTAACCAGTATTATTCTTTTTTTTGTATGGGCACAACATTTTCCCCGTTTTTCTGCTGTTAACGTTTCAAATAACTTTTTACAATTTTCCACATGTGGTAAAGAAGTCCTACTACAATTATGGCAAGTTTTCGTTTGACATCTTACAAGATGAGTTCTAATGGGTTTTGAACCAGGTAAGACAAAGTAGAATATGGCCGATTTCGTGGTTTACTTCGCCGACAGAACATTTTCTTGTCATCAACTTGAACTATATTATGCAGTACGGTAAAAACCAAGTAAATTATTAATTTTGTAAAATAGTAAATGTTTAAAACAAGTAAATAAATTAAACGTTTAAGAATGCTCGGAGCTTTCGTACAAATGTAATGAACACCAATATTATAAAACTCCGTGAATTCTGTGCATGATGTTATCAGATTTGGTAGAGTTCCCAGGCCTTCTTTCACACGCGTCCAAACGGAAAGCAGGATGTATGTAAACAACCAACTCTATTTGAAGTGTCGCTGGAAGATGTAGCGGACGTTTATCAAATGTAATGAAAGTAATACATACGAATCACCTACTTAAAAGATAATGGACCATTAAGTAGGCCTACAGATTAGAAATTAGAAATCACAATATAACGCTGAAACTTAAGAATATGTAATATTGCCACATGCCTAAACAAACAGGTGCATGAGAGAGTAAGTCGGGCGGAAATGGCAGTATCACGTTGGTGAACTGCCATTATTGCTACGTTGAATCAAGATGCAAAGAGTCAAGATGAAGCAATTTAAATTCATGAGGTGGGAAAAGCGGGCGCAGAGCTAACGCCCGGTAAAAATAGTAACATGCAAATAAACGGAGACAGAAGGCCTTTTGGTATTCATTTGTTGTTTCTCAACATGACAGTATTAAAAATAAAACGTGATTCGGAGTTAACAGATAATTAGACCTCCGTCCTGTCAGTGAGTGATGTGCATGTATCGTACTACACAAAATGTTATTCTGTACAACTATTATACGCTACTATTATTGGTGTGTACCTCAGATGTTGCTAAACCATTTGAATTTATTGAGACACAAATTTTACATATGACACGAGACGAGAAATTTGGTGACTAGACACAAATCAGAATTACGGGTTCATCAACGCCTCCCCCCCTCTCTCTCATACACACTCGATAAATTTGGGTTTACACGCTCTTTGTAATAATACTCTATCGGCATGTTAAACCTGTAAAGCTTGGCTAATTTTCAGCTTCCAGTTTAAAAAATATACACGTTTGGTCAATGCAAACTATGGAGTATAGCACAACCTGTGCACTTGCTTCATTTTACTGTAGTTCCAATATAAGTAAACAAATTTACTCCGTTATTCAAGGTTTATAAAATCATTATAACATTCATAACGAACTTCAGGATAATTTTAAACCAACGTTTCTAATCTCTACTGTAAGTTTTTAGTTTTATCCCAGTCAAACTTTATTCTCTCTTTACTCTCACGTAGGCTTCCGCGGTCAGTGCCCATTCTGTAGTTGAAGTCTGTTTCCGGTAAGAACAGAGTCGAATATGTCTTCTTAGGTAACGATTCACCCATATTACAGTAAGTACCTTCAAGTCTATGTGTCGATGGAGCTGTTGTACAATATCATACATATACAATAAAGGTGGTGGTGGATTGTCCGCCCGGCAGGTGTTATTTGTGTGCCGCTTGCATTGTTTACACCCCCAGGCGAGAAGGTATGGGATGCTCAATGTTACTGCTTTTCTGTTGTCAATCTTATGTTCAGTAATTTCTACGGCTTCTAGGACCGTTCTCATATCACGATCTGAGGACAGATAAGTCTTCAAAGTTGATGTGTGGTCGAATGCTAAGCAACTGCTGACTTTTCAGGTCTAAATGTTTCGCGTATCTGGCATGTTCTCAGACCCTTGTACAAATCATAGCCATAGATGTCTACGCTTTCTAAAATAGAGAGTAAATCATCTTTTTGTTTTGTTGATTATTTTCCCTCTGCAAAGTACAGAAATTTAGCTGCCCTATCAACATTTTCCTTGTTTTATTTTACCGATGACACTTGACCACTTCTACTATCTTTTGATAGTGTCATCTTCAGACACCTAAAAAGCGTAAAAAACAGTATTTTCTATAATATATGAACCTAATGTCATATTGGTTTCTTCGCCTCTAATAAACAGCTGCATGGTTTTCCCAAATTTTATTTTTAAAGTCTCTAGATCTGAATTCTTCATAGAGATTTTGGATATAATTATTCGTTGCTATTTACTCTACCTGGCTCCTTAATTTGGCCAATACTTTGTTCCACTTCAACACATCGCAGAAATATTCTGTGCATCTATCTTTATGTTTTCCTTTTGACCAAACAAATTTCTACATTTACCTTTAAAAAATATAACAAATTTTTAAGTAGTAATTATTGCTCACAAAATTTTAAATAATACAACAAAAGAGATTTCAGCGTGTTCAGAAAAGGCGTCCATGAATAAATTATGCATTATTTGAGTAACAAAATACAAGGATACAAGTAGCCTACATGTTAATCCGCAGTGTAAAGGGTAGGCTACATAAGTGTGAAGGTCGTAGCAATATCGGTGTGCCAGAAACTCCTACACAGAGAGCTCTAGAAATAAATAGTTAATACCGTTGCCCGTGTGGTTTAAAAGCTTTGTTATTATAGGAGTAGTAAATATGATAATGACATTATAATACGGCTACAGTGGTTAAAAACAGTAATTACTGCTTGCGGGTAAACTGGAGTTGTTCTTATAAGGGTCAACGATACATTGATTCTCACACATAGAGCGTTATCATTCAATATGGTATACAAAACTGTGTATAGAGACTTCTGAGAACAAAACGTTTCAGTCTTAAAACACGTGTTTTCAACGTAGAAATAAATAAATTATTTTTAATAAATAGGCGAATAGTTTGGAAAGCTCAAAGCGTATGTTGAAAGTCGGTCTTCAGCATATAAAAAGAAAAAAGAAGAAATAGAGATACGAAGAAAAAAGAAATAAATATATTTTCTCTGGGATAAGAAAAAACCCTTCCTTTAGGATAAAAATAGGATTAAATGCAAAAAAATACACCTCTAGGGAAAAGTGAAATAACTGGAAAAATGAACAACGTATACATGAGATTTGTACCATCAAGACCGGATTGAAACAAAAGGGAACGGACAATGCCTCTAAAATCCTGGGGGTCTGTAAGCCTTACTAAGTTTATTTTTTCTCAAGACGAAAGAAATAATGAATTTAGGGGGAAGAAAGTACTTACTATCAATACAAATAACTTTATATCCTTTCATCTCTAAATATGAAAAAATAATCATAACCAGTAGGCTATGATCTTTCTGACCTTTTCAATGCGTGTTAGTGACCGTGCATAAATACACAGCATTGCCTTGTTCATTTATTTAAAACCCAATGTATGGCAACTGTGAAAATTACATTTGTGTACAGACGAACGTTTTACATACGTTTTTGATGGTATCCAATATAATCGTCGAATATAATCCAATCCTCAATTATAAGCAATATAACCCAACACTCTCCCAGTATCTTTGCCGAATGGATGACTGCCGCGTCCTCAAACAAGTATGGAACTATAAGTCGAAGTGACGGAGAGGTGTGGGAGGTCCGAGGAAGCGGTGGAGTGACCAGCTCTAATCTTTGCCTACTTGAGACCGGAACAAACCATTCTTGGTTTAATCCTCGAAGATGATAATAATCCAACACTTGCGTTCGTAATAACAAAAGTATTTAATAGGGTTTGATTAAAACAGCATTCTCTGGGAAGATCTCAGATAAACTAATCAAATTCTAGATTGTATTCAAAGATCTAGAAGTTCAAAAATACAAGGTAGTTTCAACATCAGCAATTGTATATGTATCAACATACGGCAAATCACTGCGTTATAAAGTAACTACGTAGGCGTTCGTTTGATTCTCCTTTTTGGAAAAGTAACTTTTGGTTTGTGTTAGTGAATATGTATGGAAAGGTAAACAAAACTGTGCGTTCTTGGGAAATATTTTATTTTTTATTTTAATGGCACGTAGTGTGTTTTATTGATTGTTCATGAAAGGGATTCTGTACTTATCTCAATCAACCATAAACGTTACTTACATATACTGGCTACGCCTCAGGCAAAACACCAAACGAAGTTTTGGCTTACCTGAAAAGGAAAAAACAGTGTTCAGTTACTGTTATTTCAAAAAGTACATCAACAATTTAATAACTAGTTATATAACATAATGCATAGGTTTCTTATGATGCGTTTGCGGTATATTTACTATCCTCAACTGTTTAGTTGCAAATTAAATCTTTCTCCACAAATATCAGACTGTGCAGGAGCTGAAATAAGCAATCCTGCCATTGTCTTCCATTGATGTGTATTTTCTGTTCATTTAATTTTATTATTTATTGGTAGATTACTCAACCGGAACTAACATACGGGGTTGCGAGAGGATTATAGCAGTGCTCTTAGTAGCGTTACCGGTAAATCTCCCATTGTCGGCCTACCAAACGTATGCATCGAGTAGCTGGATACAAAATTTGCGTTCTGTTCGGTGACCGAAGACGCTGCTCTGGACACCACGTAACACGATCCTCCTGGCCAGTATGCGTGGCCATTCAATCAACATAAACTATGCTACACACATGCAACATACACATTCTATGAACGACCAACATGTTCTACATAGCACAGACAGAATGCTGTCTATTATCACTCATAACCTTCGGTATCCCAGAAAACTAGCGATCGAACGAACGTAGCAGTTTGAGTGAAGAGTTTTTGCGAGCTTGTAAAGGACACCCTCGTGTCGCGACACTGCCAAAAGCTTTTTCCACGTCCATAAAGAACGCTGTCGTCTGTTTGCTTCGGTATGCTCTCGACCAGTGATCAGCTGATCAGTAGAAAGTGCGACTCAAATCAGCCTATCTGTATGGGGGAGGGGCGTGGTCAAAGTTGCGATCGAGATAAAACTTTGAACCCGGTGAATTACGACCCGGCCAATTGCGATCGAAATCATCGTCCTATCACACAGACCGCGTCTATTAAAGCCGCGTGAACGGTGTACATGAACGCTCACGCCTGGAATGGTAATGTGTACGGCTGCTACCAATGTGTATATACTGTTGCGACCAATCAACTTTCTCTGTGCAAAGTTTTGCATATTTACAATCTACATACTGAACTCATATGTGACAGACCTCTGCGCTCGCCTCGCTCACGCTACACAGGCATCAATACGGCGGCCCTAGGCCGCCTATAGATTTCCGGGTTGCTAAAACATCACTCATGTACCATAGACACCGAAGCATTAGATCGCTACGCTAGGCTCTTTAACGAGCCGTTTCTGCTCGCTCCACTCGCAGCTAAGAGAATATCACAACTGAGCCCACTGCACAACAAAACTTATAATCACGTATACCAACATTAACACATTTTGTCATACCATTATTACACATACTTAATACTTGCATAACACACATAACACATAACACAACACAAAAGTACAAACCACAATACTTACTAGGACATATCATTCACAACACGTCTCTACCGTTCATTGTAACATGTAAGCCTATATTACAACTACATTCCCATTGTACACTGACTTCATAAGCCTCCATTTTACTTGTAGACAGAGGAACCGAATAAAAGGATACCAACCTAACGTAGGAGGATTAAACGTAACCTAACGTAACAAAATATTGGAAGAAAGAGGTTACTCGCACACAGGAGAAAGTTGCAGAATTGAAACCTCATAAGAGTATGGAATAGAAATAAATGTTTCTACTAAAGTGCGGGGCGAAATTGGCCGGGTAAGAAAAAACAAAAATGTCGTTTCGTGGTAACTGACCGAGACCGGTTTGGGGGGACCACGTCAAGTCGTTTTGTACGCAGCGCGGTACGCGGTGTAATCTGTGCATTTAGATACATTGTATTCCTTGCGACCAAAATGAATCAAACGAACGTACTGAGTCGGATTAATAGGCGCTTCTCCACGTCACCACTACGCTACGTGTACAAAAGTTATTTGCGAGATCCTTTTCAACCCTGCCTGTCTATACACAGATTTTACGTACACAGCTGAAGGTACGTTCAATGAAAATTGTTTTGAAAGGTTAAACTTGTTTTAACAAGGGTTTTTTGACGTGTACTCAAAGTTGTATTCCAATCATCCAGATAAGCTTCGAGTTGTAGTTATAGGCTATATTACAACCTTATTTTGTAATCGCAATTAGGACTTACGCACGAATATCTGAAACAACTGTGTAAATTTGAATCCATATAAATCACTAAATCAGATAAAATATTATTTCCCGAAATAACGTCTGTAACTCAGATCCTAAAATGATAGTTTCCGTATCAGTTAAGAAAGCGGTCGGTATTCAGATAAAAACTACAAGACCGAAAACAAAATGGTAGACCATTTGTTTTATATATACATAATATATCAACAATTATCCACAATACTTGTTGGGCCTAATGGGCTGTTTGTGAATTTGAAAATTACGCTATTAAAAAGTTTATTTTTTATGAAGCTTGCTTCAACATTATGACGTGCGTTAAGTTTAAACTTGTCATTTCTTCTTGTTGCCAGGTTCAAAGGATGAAAGCAGATTAGTATAAAGTAGGGTAATTTTAATAACACGTCAACAGGCTCAGCATAGACTTGTTATTGTGTCCGTAATACAATCAACATTTTTTACCAAGTATTCATACATATTACGTATATTGATAATAACTAGTAACGTACTTGTTATTTAACAAATTATCATAAGTAAAAATAACACAAGTAACAAGCCTTATTCTATTTAACAAGTAGTGACTGTTTACAAGTAGTAATGTTCAACAGATAATAAATAACAATCTATGTTATCAAGTATTAACAAGCAGTAATAATGGCAACTTATTGTTGCCAATTACGAAACCATTATTCCATCTGCACTTAGGTATACTATATTTATCCCAAATATGGGAACGTCTTGGAAGACTATGTGAAAGCGAATATCAGATTTATGTCTAAACCGAGAACCGGTAAACATAAATCGTGAAGCCCACTTAGGTTTTGTTCGTGAGGAAAGTTGATATTATTGCAAACAGACGTTTTTTTGGTCGCTGATTCTGAATCGATGTAAATTTCAAAAGCAAATACACATATTTTTTTCTCTCCGATTAATTCTGTCACACAATTCAAACAATCGACAGTGTAGGCCTGTATCTACTGTACAAACATCCTACTGTCAAAAACTGTGTTTTATTTTTGGCGTCACACGGTTGTAAATCTAAACACTTCTTGCCCGCTGAAAAAACTGTTATTTATAGTATTTTATTAGAGTCCGTTAGGGATCTATATTATTCTATAGCCATAGGTATATAATTGATTAACGGCTCGTGTTTATCACCGTTTACTTGTATATTACTTGGGTTGCTTAGGAATAAAAGCATATTGTTTGGTCATTGTTTGATCTCAACAAACCAAACTTTGTGTGGAAACGACTCTAAATACACGGCTGATATTCTTCATTGTCGAATGTCTTTCCTCCCAGGTGAAGTTTGGTTCGAAAAGCCAAATTTGTTCAAACGTTCCTGTAACCAACGTGCATCGTGAGGACGAACATTACTGAATTAAAAATAAGACTGTTTGTTGACAACATAGCCTACCAGGTACTTTCCGTTTGACAAAGTTCTAAGCTTTACAAATGTTCGGCAGTATCTTTCAGCTGTGATGCGGTTGAACCTGCTGTCCCCTTGTGTAGCTTGATGTTAACGGCTGTTCACACTTTAAACCATAGGCTGGGTTTAATAAAATATAAAACGATAAAAGTGGACTAACGGTTTATTATAAAGAACAGATTACATTATACTTATGCGATTCTGCGAATCCGCGCGTGCCCGTACGACTGCATATATATATTAATTTAGGCTAATTGAAATTGAATTGATTAAATCGTTAACATATTGACGGCCGTAAAGTAAATTTGCGTGACACACGCGCGGAACAGGCTCTTGCCTCTTGAAGCTCCGTGACCTGACTGATAGATTGGAGGGGAGTGCGGACCGACCTTAGCTGGTCGGGCGATAACGCGACATGCAGCCGACGTCACAGGCGAATCGTTGTTTGAACACATTTTAGGTCTGAACAGGTACTATATGAGTAGAATGCTTGAGCAATCCGAAAAACGTATTAGAGCACGCAACTGACAATCAGGCACAACATTCAACGTTTATTCCATGTAATTAAGTTCCGGCTATGTATAGTAGCTGGAACTAAGAAACAGCATCCCGGCGTTTGTTAGACTCCTGCAGTGTTACCACAACAGTCCAACAGAAATTCCCTCCCAGTGATGCTAAATTTCCATAACCAGTTTATGATCTTTATGACAGTAAAACTTACTGGATGATCTTCATGTATTTTTAATATCGTTAATATAGTTCTATAAATATAGTAACATAATAAAACCGTTACTTTGGGAGCGGTCTAAAGATTATTTAAATCAAGTTGAGACCAAATGCAATGAAACAATTACCATTTTTTGTTAATTACTTTTATCCACACAGTATCTCATTGGACACTCCTTCATCATAAATAGAATATTTCACTAAAATGAGCAAAAACAGTTAATAAAGGCAGTTAAAGGGGGAGTTGTAAAGGTTAGAAATTAAAAATTTTTACATTTTGTTTTTTACATTTTATGAATTTGTAGATATTTCTCTTTAACTTGATATTTGTTTCATTACAGTAATCAAATATTTATTAGTCTAAATTAATTTTTTAAAATTTTGGCACATTCCGAATTCAAAGGGGAATCATTTTGTATAATACCACATATCTCATGATAGTTCACCTAGAAGGCTGCAGTTTTACTTGTAGAGAAGGTTTTAGTTTATATTTCGGCTGCATTACCACTTCACATTGAAATGTCTTTGAAGAGTAAAGAAATGTACTTTTGTAAACAAGAATTACTTTTTCAAATATTTTGTTTTTGTTACCCACGTGTAATGATGTTTTTGGATCTTTCTGATACATTTTTAAAATGACTAAATTAAAGAGACTTAAAAAAATAATAAACACAGGGAACAGATTTTACAGAACCAATACAGTGACAGTGTAAAGTGAGCTTAATGTGGGACAGAATAATAATTTAGTAGCTGTAAATAGAGAACCTGTTTACAACTTTTCCGGGTGCTTCAAAGAAGAAAATACAGAAAACACAACATTATGAAGCATGTAAAAGGCAAACATATATCAACATAATCATTAATTTAGTATTTTAAATTCAGTTTAGTGTAATAATGTGTGTTGAGTTAAAAAAAAAATTACTATTTGTGAAAATTGCGTCAACGTATGGTCTAGTATGTACTTGATAATAAAATGTAAACCTGCGAACTGGAACAGGTTTTTTGAACGTCAAAAAAGGGTAAAAAATCTTTATGATATAAATTTGAGGTATTTCTGTGGCCGTTGATGCACATGAGAGGGCTTCTCTCATGATAATGGACAGGTTAAGTTAGGTTAGGTTAAAGTATAGTTAAGGTATAGTTTAAAGCATATTCTAAAGGTTTAAAGAACGATTTAAAGATTTAAAGTATATTTTATAATTTATTCTGACATCAGAATTTTTTGTGCAAATTTCTACTTTAAACCCGGTTTACTCAAAACTATTATTTTTTTCAACATAAATGCCCGTTTTCTTAGAAACGGTTATGGATACCTTTGTGAAATTTTTACCACATACTTCACACAATTCTGAAATATTGTGGATCTACAATGGTTGACGTGACTTAAATAGTTTATTAAAAAATAAATTAAATGTTTTAAATTTTCACTTTTTATAACATAGGTGTATATAAAAGATTATAATTTTTTTCTACTCAATGATTTAAAACCATTGTAGATCAGTGTATTTAAAAAGAACGGCTCAATATTGTGGGAAAATTTCACGCTTCTGTGATTAACAGTTTCTTAGAAAACGGGGTATTTATATAGCTGTCTTAACTCGGGAAAGATAGGTAATTTCCCCTTAAGTTAGGTGACTCCCCTTAAGTTCACCAAATCGTAAACAAATACAATTGATTAAACGTAAACATACCCGTACGCATTTTCGTTTCATCTGCAATCTGATAGGACACCGATAAATGATCTCGACACAATAAGAATTCTCTCGATTACTCTACGACATCTGGGAATATCCTGTCTACATTTTGTTACTCATAACTCGATGTACTATGTTTCCAGTCGGTTTGTGTTCTACGTTGTTATCACAATACCAGTTTCTCTGGCACCTGTGGCACTGCGGGATGTGGGACGTTCCACTTTAATTTTCAAACCGCAAAGGCTGATCGGCACCACCCTTTTTGGATGATCACCCGGAGGAGGGGCAGTTTTCGTGTGGGCCCGTGGGAATACACTCTTTGACCGGGAAACCGAGTTAGCACAGCTCGTCCGCCACCTCGTCAGGCTCTGATTTGACGTCAAGGCCTCTAATAATCAACCTGACGTGGGCCGTCTTCTCGTTCGTAAAGATGTGGAATTGTACGCCATTGGCCTGGAGAAAATGTATATGCTTGTCTAAATAGTAGACCTAAACGTGTACAGAATTTTCTCCCTACAGCAAAGCTCTCCATAACTAAATTTTTTCTGCAACGAAAAACTTACAATTCTCTCTCAAAAGCACATTTTATCTTCTCTATTATACGAGAGGAAAAATCTGCGCATCTCTACAGCGTTAGAGAATACTTAAGTTAGAAACAGGTACGGCGATTATCGAGATCAATAACTGAAACAAGATAAAGATTTTGAATAGAAAGAAGCATCCTGTACATAACGATTAAAATACCTATTTTTGCCTTGATTACTATATTCAGTAATCCATAACATCACAGTTTTACTTTAATAAAACGGTTATTATTATTTTAAAATAAAAACCCTGTTTATGCATTTTAAAGTGTAGGTAAAATAAAGTGTGAGTTCCAGTGTTGTTAAAATATTACAACTTATTTGGAACACATTTGGAGCCTACTAATAGGCTTAAGACCATCCAGTTACGTTTTCTCATCTTAATTTTGTAATTTCGTTAGATTAATAGTTTTCGTTATGCGTAGCGAACGCATAGGAAAAAATCAAAAGCTATTACTTGCGAACTCAATCTCTAACAAAAACCGAAAAATGCCACGGCCCCTAGAATCCGTTACAGTGAAACTATACGTATATACAAACTTAATAAGTAAACATTAAAAACATACGGACGAATGCCAGGTGTTTATTATACGTAATGCTGCTCACAGCAAACTCACTAACGGTGTACGTTGTAAGAACAATAACTGGCTCAAGGCGTTTGCTATTAAAAAACCTTTATATGGTTGGGCCGTTTCTGGAATAATTATTACTGAAAAGACAGAAGAATGGCGAATTAAAACGTCTTCAGGATAACAACACAAGAAGACTCACTGTGAAGTACGCAAATTAATTACATTTCTAGTCTGCAGCGTAATCTCTTTATCACAGTAGTGTTGCTCCGAGAGACGGACGAACCTAATTAACGTCGGGCCTCTCTGATTTATGCGCTTACACAATAATTACAAAATAAAATTCTGGCAGGTGTAGGTGTCTAACGCATTTCACAAATGGAATAAAACAAGGAGAGAATCCTCTGTTAGTTAAAGAAAAACAGAGACACTAACAGATGGTTGCATAGTTCTGTTGGTACGCTTACTCTTAAGATCATGAAAGTATTCAATCGTAATACTGTACAAGACAATAAGTATTTTTTCTTTTTCGTAATTCAGTGTATGTTATCAACAATTATTAACGTTTATCACGATCAACGAAACGTGAATGAGTAGACAAAAAGCAAATTTTAATATTAATTTTTTTTAAGGAGGATGGGTAATGCATTATTGCACGAAGTGTGGGACTACCATCTCAAGTAGATTACCCACTAAAACCACTCCTTCTTTGAACAAGCACTAGCCTGGGACAGTTTATCACACTACTTCAGACTAGGCCATTTTGTTGCGCCCATTTTGGGCTCATATCTACACAGATCTACTTTACAGATGTTCTAAGTCTCCCTTCATTAGTCGATGCATGCCCTCTGCATAATGTGGCATATGGTTCCAGACGTCCTCCCTTCTTAGCATGGCTCCAACGATGTTATGTGGAACTATCCACAATTAGAGACGTTCGTCTTGTGGCCCACCTATCACAGTTGGAGAAGGTTATCTGCTTTATCCTCTATAAATGCTTGCGAGAAGATGATAATGACTTCGCATTCACGATGCCTGTTAAACATTTAATGTCATTGATGGGTAAATATAAAACTGGTCCTTCATGTACAAAATATGAGCTAATATATAAATAATTGTTTCGCGTAAATATCAAACTATTAACTTGTTCCCCACGTCTTCATCGTGTAAATCAGACAATATACATACACAAATGATTTTCTCTGAGATAACGTCGGAATTTATGTTGTAAGGAATGCAATCGCTTTTGCGCTCTCGCAGATTTACTTTATGTCATAATAACATTTTACAACCGTGACGTTAGTGCAGACATGAAACGACTACTGCAGAGCACAAATCTGGTCGCACTGTCTTCACAACGCGACCCAAAATAAGTCATACCGATATGTAGGTCACGCCAAGCGTTTTACAGCTCCACAATGTATACAAATCAGATATTATGCTTGCAACATTGTAGACAGATTCAATTAACAACAGAAGCATCGATAAAGTGAATTTATGAATATGCCAGTGTTCACATCTAAACGACATTGTAAACAAAAGACTATTTAAGCGATAGTAATAACTGAATGCCTTCCTGAGTAACTGGTGAAATGATTTACTTTAGTAAAAAAAAAAACTGGTTTGTGGTTAAGTAATACGAAACTATAAATACTTTGTCCCGTACTGTAAAAGAGGACACTGTGTTTATATAATAGTTTATTTGGAAAGTATGTGTATTATTCTTATAAAATATAATCATTCAACGTTCACAAACATAAAATATCGCCTAATTCGAGAGTTTACATTTACACTGTAACACAATATAGCGGAACTTCCTCGCAAGTATTTTACACTGGATGTCCTTATACCATCTACACAAAAAGAAAGAAATTATGAAAAACATTTTATTGTGATAACACAAAAGACAATAAATATTTAGTTTTCTCGTAATTGAACACATCTTTTATAAACGATTAGGATTATAAGGAAAAGTAAAGTAAATAAACAATGTATAAAGAAAACAAAGTCTACCACGGATCTCTGGATTTAGAAAATAAGCGAATTGAAGAGACGATGTAACAAATGGCTTCCAATGTATTTACCAATAAGTATTGACGAAGAGAATTTAAGGCACATTTTATGTTAGTTCTTGATCATCTTCTTCTTCATTCTCTTTCTACAGATATACCCTATTAGACTTCTGATTTTACGCAGATGTGTCTAATTATAAGGACTGTCAACACTAGGTCCATCTGTTTGATGACGCCCCTCCTTCCTCTATTCCTCAGATTTCTATTCACGTGTTATTCTTGATACCTATCTTCTCGCAACCTTTCACACGCCGATTTCAATTCCCGCCGTTTACCTTTGATGAATTTATTTATGTATTGTATGCAACACTGATATCTTACACCTCCATTAGGTTTACTGACGATCATGATATTGCCAGTAAGTACTCTCGACGTAGACATCTCCTTAGTAGCTTTTCGTGGTTATGGTTAGTAATAACAATATTGATCTTTCGGTTTAACACGTCGTTTTCTTTTAAATTTAAAACCAAATGTTTCGCCCATACTAAGATGAGGCTCCCTCAGTAGCTCGAATGAGACAGAGCAGAACGTCTTGACCTGGGGTTTGACCAGAGTCCAATAACCCAAGACCAAAGCAGTTAAGCACAAAAGCAGTAACGAATCTCCTTCGAAATTGAAGTTGACCCTACACTCACGCAAGCTGAAATAGAAAATCAACGCGCTTGGTTCTTGCCGTATGTACGTGGGATTACTGACAAAATAGGCCGGATTTTGAAGAAACATAACAGTCACCATATTTTCAAGCCGATTAGGAGGGCATGCCAACTGTTACCATCGACGAAAAACAAGATACCTTTTTTAACTTCGTGCGTCTGAAAGATCCACTGCGGTTGTGTGATGACGGGAGTGTAAGAACATATGAGGAACGCGAGACACAAAGAAATCGCGGAATACAGCTCATAAACATCATATTACATACAGCTGAAAATAAACAATAGGCTATATTTTATTTGAAGAAACGGCGGTTATAGCTAAGATTCACAAATATTTTACGCGGGTGATAAGACCTTTACAAAAACAAGAACAGCTTTAACAAGTACGATAGCTTTAAGTTGCTGGGAGTTTGGAAATCTGTTTTCAATAAGGTGACAGGATCATCGTAATAATAAAAAATACGACATTTGTATTGCAAAAATGGTAAAATGTTATTGTCGTATATTTCTTTTATGTATTACGTTTTAATTTCAAAAATAATAAATACAATTGATTGTAACTTTCCTTTTATTGGAAGAGTACACTTTTTTCTAAATCGTGAGCTTGTTTGTAACATTGTGGGCGGGACTAACTATAAATACGGGTGAGTCAAGATTTGTGCTCTGTTTCAGTTGAGCCACTGAGGATGCTTTATGGTAGTATGAGCGAAACGTTTGGTTTTAAAATAAATAAAACGACGCGAGTTATACCGAAAACAATATTGTTATTATTAAGGTTAACCACGTAGCCCAAAGGAGATGCGCTTACTGGACATACTGGTGCACGTGTCCGTTGGGCTCCCATGTAACTGTAACTTTAGGTGTTATGTACATTATTGTTTATTTACACAAAGGACAATAAATGTTGTGTACTACTCTGAACTCTTGACCAAGTTTAGAGAGGCCTATCGGTCCGAAAGGTACAGGATTCCGATCCGCAGCTTCTTGCTTCTTCACGATAACGCCCGGCCCCACACTGCTGCAGCTACCTAAGCAAATTTGGAAGACTACTGGACAGATTCATCAGGTACGAGGGTCAGTTTTAGGTTCTCAGTGGTGGAACTAAAATCTTTCGTGTGCTGCAAGACGTATATTTCTTGTGAACACCTGTTAATTTCCAGATATACGCGTATCTGTCAATTTATTCACTTTTTACTGTCTGGTTGAAATGTTCCTGTCACGTGTGATTTTAAAATTTACAAAATGAAACATCGTGTTGTGATGAATTATCTGTTAAAAACGTTTTACCGCCAATGGAAAACAAAACGAAATTGTAAATGAGTTAGGACATGCTGCGCCTTCAGAAACAACGGTAAGTGGGGCACACTCGAGTTTAACGTGGGCGTATAAGCACTGATGACTATCCTAACAGTGGACGTCTAAAAAGTGCAACAAAAAATGGCATTAATGAAAAAGTTTCATGGATGTTGGAAGACCGCAGTTTGAGGAGTGGATGACGTTGAAATCATAGGCATCTCATATGAGCGTGTGCATCATATTTTAACTCAAGAACTTGGTGTGAAAAAGCGTTGTGCAAGATGTCTGCCGCATCAGACGTTGTTGCATTTTTTGAGCGTGGTCCAGTGCGACCACTTTTCAGTGCTCGTAAAACCACGTTTAAAGTCAAGTGCCTGCTTACAAACCGTTGGTTTTGAAGTCGCACCATCACCTGACACATTTACAATTTCGTTTTGAATTTTCGTTGGTGCTAAACAATTTTTAAAAAAGAATCACACCACGATGTTTGATTTTGTCCGTTTTTCAAAACACGCATATCACGTCAATTTTAAACAGATTCTCAACAATGAATAAATTGATAGATAGGTTTCGAAATTAACTGGAGTTCACATAAAATACAAACCTTGCAGCACACGAAAAATTTTAGTTTTACCGCTAAGCTACAGGTGTCACTCCGAGAACTTTTCAACTGACCCTCGTATAGTCCAGATTTATCACCATGTGATTTTCATTTGCTTGGTCACATCAGAAAAGACTCATAGGGGAAAAATTTTCCAATGGCAAAGTGGTGCAAGAATTCTTTCGCATTTGTCTGTAAAAACGTCAAACAAATTTTTGAGGCACAAGAATAAAAAAACTGGCAGTACTTTGGACATGTAGAAAAACAGTGTTTTATTTATTTTCACATGTATTAATCTAATAAAGCGTTTCTCAAAATCCTCTTTTATATTTGATCGACTCATGTACTTCCTTCTACTTCCAGGCTGTGGAACTTCAATATAGTTTTTATATACATCCGTGTTATATCCTGTAACATCCATACGCCATATGTCTATAACCTTTCGCAGGTGGCAACAGTAGAGCATTCATGAACATCTATTTGATCCTGGAGAGCCAAAAAATAACAGTGTTACAAGAGAAACACAAATCGATACCAGTGAGATCGACAATCAGCAGTTTCATTAGCAGCCCTATAAAAATCGCGTTCATGTTACAGTGTTTCTCTTGTGTTGTACATATATTCAACATACTTATACTTTACGTAATTGAAAAAGTATGACTGATTGGAATGACAGGAATCTAATCCTAAGTATTTACAAATCGCATATTACAGAAATAGAGATAAAAGACTGTATGAAAGAGACAAAGCTGCGGACGGTTTGACAATGCTGCTCTTCATCACCCTGTTTGTTTAATGTAGGCGTAATGACGTGATGAAAAAAACTTAGGGAATATAACAACACAGCATTATATCATACTAGGAAAACTAACACACTGGTTTTAGACAAGAAATATACAAATGCGGAAACGCAATAAAACTGAGCAACGTAATTTTGCAGCGTGTTTGTATGGCAGCATGTTACTATATAGGTACAGAAACAACAAAACATTTGTGAAGACGTTTATGTAAAGTGTACAGCGTGTGTGCATCGTGGACCATGGAAAGGTATATAGAGACAAATTACAGGCGCTGTATAAGCGGATCTGAAGAAGTGTGACAAAAACTAATTGAGCAGACTAAACTAAACCGGAACTTACTAAATACTGTATACAAGAAGGGAGTATAAGTTAACGGGGCATATATAATAATTCTTAACGGCTTTTTAAATAACATACCTGATGACAAAACTGTAGAAAAGAGGGCAAAAGGGCCACTCGGAATCTAATTTTTCCAAAATGTGATAAATTAAAGAACGTAGCGTGTCTGAAACGATATGCAATGAATAGAGAGATTGTGGGGAAGCGACAAAGCGTCATGCAATATCATTCGCTAAGTTAACACTGTTGTTTAGTCCTCACGAGTAAAAAACAATTGATGCCACTCGCTAGTTTGAGGCGCCCTCTATCGCTAAAGAGACCTACTCCATAAAATGACTGCTAACTTTGATGCATTTGCTATAACATTTACCACGTGTAGTGCAATAAATCATTAGGGCGAAAACAAAAGTTGTGATCGGATGAACCTTTCGCCGACTGCTTCAATCGTAATATTTTTACGCTGGGCTATGTATCGAACCCCAGAGTCTTTGGGTCGTCTCCAGAAGATGTGAGTGGCGGTTAAGAGACCCCCAATAACGTTATCAACTGGTTGGTAGATCTTTCAACAGGGACTTTCAATCGCCACCGCAGCTTCTGGAGACGACCCAGTATTCGGGGTTCCAGTATTTTGGAACATCAAGGTAAAATTTTATGATGGAGACAGCTGGACACGACGGTTCATCAACTGAAATCTCCCATCGTTCAGAATTTTAGCAAAAAATGCAAAAAGGTTGTGCTCGTTTGTAAAAATTAAAGGGAGAGAATACAGAGATAACATATGACAGATTTTTCTATGTGCTGATTCACCAGTTGTACACCCGTATCGCGATCATCGCAGTAGCGGTAATGCCGCGGAGGTACAGAATGAAACTTAGATGATGAAGAAAATTTATTATCGGAAAATTGAAACTGATCAGAATCTTAATAAATAATAAACAATGACAGTGGAGTTAACATTATAGTGAACGCAAAGCACAAAGAATAAAACAGAAAAGTATTGAAGCAGAGGTACAGCACGTCTAAGTTACAGTCAATTTAATAAAGCAGAAAGGAGCGTTGAGCGGCAAATGAGAAACGGTCTTTATTAACTCTTGGAAAGAACAAATAGGAGATACGTATATCCTCGTCACGCTTGAAAGCTTTACCAGTCAAGAGAAAATAAGAAGCTAATGTGAAACGCAGCCATAAAAAGTACTAGATTTACCAGGGTTAATCCGATGTTACATCGTCTTGAGGCTACAAAATGAGAGAGAGAGAGAGAGAGAGAGAGAGAGAGAGAGAGGGAGAGAGAGAGAGAGAGAGAGAGAGAGAGAGAGAGAGAGAGAGAGAGAGAGAGACAGACAGACAGACAGACAGACAGACAGACAGATAGACAGACAGATTCAATTACGCGCAAAATTGCAAAAGGAATATTCGAAAAGAAAAAAATTACAACGTGGTTAGAATAAAGACTATTAGTCGTCAATTAAATAATAAAGACCTTTGACAACTTAATTAAATGAATATCGAAAAAATTTGATAATTAACAGTTTTAATTTATATCTACGAAATTCTGCTGTAATTATACACGTTCACATTTACATACAAAACTCACACGTACACATAATAAATACAATTATTATGACATTTGCAATTCGGCGAAATTATTCTGTAATGTACAATTATTTAAATTCATTTAATTTTTTTCTGTTAGATGTATCAGTTTTAACGTATATAAAGAATTAAAATATAGTAACTTATAGTTATTAATTAAATGTTATATAATTTTAATCAAAAATCGAAACTACCAATAAATTAGTTATATATTGTATTTTATATTATGCTGTCAAATTTTGTCGAATTTAGTTTAGTAATAACGATATTAACTCATGGGACAAAATTTAAATTATACACAATTTAATTTACTAATGCAAATTCCAAATAGTGTCTGATTTGTGAGGATCTGTTGATTTAAATCTAACGGTAGAAAAATGAGTCTGTTGAAACACAGTACTGACCACATTAACATACACAGAGTACAAATTGGGTGATGAACTTTGAACTACGCTGACAATTAATCCTGGAGCGTAAAAATTACATTGTTTCTGGAATTTTAAAAAGCTTATGCACAACTGTGAACAAGAGAGACCAAGAAAATGCATCATGAACGTCACATCATGGCATGGCTAGGCGCTGCTTATGCCGGCTGCAAAGATCCTGGAGCCTCCTCACCCATATACTTGTGTTCTACAGGTTTATATTTCCAGACTTGTTTGGCCAGTCTTGAATCTGACATTCATTGGAAGCGTTCTTTCAACCTCCGTTTATAATCTTTTAACCTTTTAACTCCTCTTAAAACGCCATTTACGAGGCCTATATTTTAATTTCTTGTTTCTTGGTTGTCGTCCATAATTTACACCTATACGACAGAACATTGACCGCAGTTTTATAACTTCATAAAAATTTAATTTTGTATCTTGACGTACCTTGTTTCTAAAAATACTATTGACAGTCTACAGATCGTCTGAAACTTGCCATCAATATCATAATTCTTATCATAGGCAATATAATTTCCCAAATAGTTAAAATGGCTCACCTGTTCTACAGTATGATCATTCATTACTAGTTTTGCCTTATTGGTGCCTCGAAATGCATTTGATTATAGTGGATTAGTATCGAAATGCCTGCACATTGCATACTGATTTGTTTGCAAATGTGATGAAGCTTAAAAACAGATTATGTATTTTTAATTACAAGCAAGTGGTCAGTAAAGAACAGCGCATTCAAATATCTTTCTTGGTGATATCTTAATACCAGGGTTGACTAGATGTTTCCATTTCCTTACCACATCGTCGATATAAATGTTAAAAAGAGTAGGTGACAAACTGCACCCTTGTCTAACACCTTGATTAACAGATAATACGAAGAAAGTTCCATAGGTAACTTTAACCCCCCCCCCATAATTAGAATAAGAGCTTACGCCTCACGAGGATAGGCCTACTGAGTTACAGCGGAAGTCAATCTAATGAGTTACTCCATTTCCGCCAGAAACAGTGTAACTTAGAGCTGAACACAACACTAGTCTAATCAAATTATGATTTGACCTGGGCAAAATTGCTTCAGAAGCGATTGAAGTGGTATTCAACTCAACAAATGTTGCTTTTTAACATGTCCAAAATCCAAAAAAATCCGAAGATGGCAAAGTACCTAAAAATCAAATTCAAAATGGCTGCCCTTTTTCTAAATTATCCTATTTGTTAGTATAAGATGAAATGTTTTCTAATGTGTAATTTTAATAGATATAATATTAAAAGAACATTTTCTTGTTTCAGGTAAAGTTTACTAAAAATGGCTGCCACTGGACAACATTGTTGTATTTGCAAAATAATTGTCGAAGATGGCCAGGAGTTGCCACAAACTTATTAAAGACGCTTCGACTTTGTATGACAGTATCGTGTCAGGCAAGGAATCGGTGGCGAATGTGGAGACTTCGGATACAATGTGTGAGACAGCTAATGCTTTAAAGAAGAAGAAACTGCAGCTACAATCATCAGAGACTAGTAAGCTGTGGTTGGCATATCAGGAAATGGTGAAAACCGTACGCAAGTTGATTGCCGCTGATAGAACTAGTTCATGGAAACTACTTTTAGAAGCAATCCAAGAATGCTTGGTCATTGTTGCAGCAGCTTGTCACCACAATTATCTTAAATCTGGATACAAGTACCTGCAGGATATGTTGAAGTTGCCATCTGATAATCCATCTTTTTATCAACTGTTTCAGAAATGACAGTTTGTGGTTCGAAGAAGTGATCGATTCTGGGCAGGATTAAGGAGTGACCTCGTGATAGAACAAGTGCTGATGCGGTCTATTAAAAGTAGGGGTGGGTTGACACGAGGAAGTGGACTTACAGAAATTCAGCAGGCAATTTGGCTTCAATCAATGCCTGTGTGTTGTCTTTACAACCTCTCACTGCAAGAATACTCCAGGGTTTCGTTTGAAACTAGCGAACAGCACAAAGAAGTTGGGGAGAGCAGGCGATCCAGAGATATCAGTGACTTCCAAAAAGTTATGGAATGCATGAAGCCTATTTCCCCATTTGATTGTGACACATCTCTCAGAAATATTATTACAGGAGTTACTACTGACCCAAGTGTAAACGTACATGAACTACATTCCGTTGGCACAGAATTATAAACAAAATGGTTGGAAAACCAGTATACACATATTATGCTAAAAGAAGCGACAGAGTGAAGACACTGGGGTCAGCATCTGCTGTTACAAGTGCAGAAAAAAACATTGACATAGATCCAGCATTGTTGTTCCAGAGAATGATGACTGTTGCTACAGTTGGTGACATGAATCTTGCAGATGTCTTAAATTATGAGCTCTGTGCTTATCCGCCAGCATTATTTGAATCACGAGCTCTGTTAAGAAAAGTTGACAAGCCTCAGTTAGCCCATGCAATACTGAAAAAGTGTGGTAACTTGTGCACAGCAGATGTTCCAGAAACTCAAGCTAATGTCCAGTACGTTTTAGATGGAGGATCCCTACTTCATCGTGTGCCTTGGAAGCCTGGTGATACATACCTGAACATAGCAAATTCCTACGCAAACTTCACATTTCATAATTATGGCAGAGCTATTGTTGTCTTCGATGGCTACGATAGAGCTCCTTCCATTAAGGACATGACTCACAGAAGGCGCATCGCCTCCATAATTAGCAAGACTGTGAATTTCATTTCTGGTATGAAGTTTGTTGGGCAGAAAGAAAATTTCTTGGCAAATGATACAAATAAGTAACGTTTTATTACGCTCATATCAGAGGCCTTGACGAAAATAGGGTGCACTGTTCGACATGGTGATGGAGATTCAGATTTCGATATTGTTCATTCTGCAGTATCATCATCCCAAATTATAACGACCGTCACTGTTGGCGAAGATACAGACTTGTTGATTCTTTTGTTACACCATGCTAAAAACAATGGTTTTAAACTGTACTTCCGGAGTGACATTAGAAGAGGATTATCTACCAATCCCGTGTACGATATTCTTAGAATTCAAGCCTTACTGGGTAGTGATATTTGTAACAACATTTTGTTTTTACATGCTTTTACTGGTTCTGATACAACGTCCAGAATATTTGGGATTGGAAAAGCCACAGCACTGGAAAAACTGATGAAGGATAAACAGCTACAGGCGGCTGCAAACGTATTTTCCTCAGATGGAAGCCAACAAATTGACATTGAATCTGGAGGACATAAGGCTATGTTACTACTATATGGCGGCAAGATAGGAGATTCTCTACAAACACTTCGTAATCGAATGTTAGTGGAAAAAGTTGCAGCAGCTACATCATTTGTCGCACCTGCACGTTGGCCACCTACAGAGTCAGCAGCAAAGTACCACAGTTTTCGTACGTACTACCAGATCAGTGTTTCGAAATCAAAAGAAACACTTTTAACTGCTACAGAATGGGGTTGGTTTGTTAAGGAAAACTCATATTACACTACAATTTCTGATATGCCACCAGCGCCAGAGTGGTTACTGAAAATGATCCATTGTTCTTGTAAGACGCAATGCGCAAAAATGCGATGTGGATGCAAACAGAATGGGCTGCCTTGTTCAACCTCTTGTGGGGAGTGCAAGATCAGTGGATGTGACAATATCGTTGTAATAGAAAACAATGACTGTGATTCAGATGCCTAGTTTTGCCAACATCACTTATTTAATTCCTTAAGGAGTGTGTTCATACTTGTCTACTAATTATGAAAATAAAAAAAAACTCATTTGCACTTATCACCAAACTTAAAATTATTTCTATGTTGTTCAAATATAGTCATATGTACACTGACATTTAAAGGCTGTGCTTTCATTACCCTAAATATTACAAAATATCATCAAACCAAGTAATCAAAAGTTCGAAAGAGGGTCGCCATTTTGAATTTGATTTTTAGGTGCTTTCCCATGGTCGGATTTTGGATATGTTAAAAAGCAACATTTGTTCAGTTGAATACCACTTCAATCGCTTCTGAAGCAATTTTGCCCAGGTTTATGGGTCATTTTTCTTAGTTTGACTAGACATATTGTCATATTATTAGTTTTTAGTGACATTTTTCTAAAGCCTAATGAGTGGGATTTTAGTACATTGGTTTTTTTAGATTCCGACAAAATCCTTAGAAGATGTAGGCAGTTTAGAGTGCTTTATAGCACTGAGAGTGCAGAACATGTCAGTGGAAGTATAACAGGAAAATGCGGGTACCTACAAAAACACACGCACACAAAAAACTTTCACGTGATGTTTCACAATTAAGTTGCAACTGATGGTTCCAGATAGTTCGGCTAAATAACGGGAGTTTTGGTAGGCGAGAAATACCACTCTCTCGAATTTTTCCACATTGAAAGTAGGCAGTAGTTAGTACTCGCAGGAAGAGCGTCCGGCACCGATGAGAGTGACTGACATGCGTGGAATCGAATCGGTTGGATGCACACCAAGATAGGACAGTGGATCACGGCAAACGATCCCCCAGCTATGTGCAAGTTTACGTTCATTAACACAACGATTAGTTCACCACGGATTCGATCCCATAATTACAGTTCTTGCCGACCCAGTAACGAAACAAACGGCAAACGTCACTCGCTACCGTTAAAGCACTGAGAACTTTTTGAAAAATATTTCTTTATAGCCTAGAAAAGTGTAAACTGTAAGTGCAGTAAAGTGTCCGTTAATTAAATTTTAATGCGTAAAGTATTTAATTTCTATAAATATATGACCTACACTTTATAAATATATAATACTAAATACTTACATTCAGGTTAAATCAATCCAATTTTTATATGTCCACGAAATAAATTAGTGGACAATTCACATTCAGCTGATGTATGTAAATTAATGTATTTATTAATTCGAATAAAACTATGAACAAAATTTTATTACTATGAGAAACCGAATTGTTTTCACCGTACTATAGTGTTGTTATAAGTTTATAATTAATACTTAAAAAAAGGATGAACTTTATTAAAAAAAAAGCTGTTGAATGCACCAAGTTAGAGCCGAACATGTGTATCTTTTTCCAAGCGGAACACATTTATTTATGTTTATTGTTGCTAAGAATTTATACTATTCGAGTGAGGAAATCATGTTATTCAGGCATTAAACAATTTTATAATAAAACGTCGTAATGATGTATGCTAATGGTAAACGTAAACATGGCATCTTCTTAAAAACGTAATATAAACACCTTAAAACAGTAATTACGGCTAAATAGAAAAATATCTTTAAAAAAAACAGAAGAACTAAATGTTTCCGTACAACATTAAAAAAATTATTGTATACCTATATACAATTATGTACAAGGACACACACACACACACACACACACACACTCGTGTGTATATATATAACAAGGAAATGGATTTAAACAAACTATTTAAAAAGTTGGCAACAAAATTATTACTTCCTATTTCAGAGACGGAAATGGAAAGACGAATCTGTGTCCAACAGAAATGTTAACCGCTGCAGAAGTATTAGTGCATACTCAGAAAATGTATTAAGTTAAGTAAGAACATTTTGTAACAGTAACGTCATGAATGACATTTATAGCTAGACGCAAAGTTACAGTGCATGCATATAAACTATCTTTACAACTGCGTCCAAAGTAAACGTTTTACCGCTGCAACACTGTTGTCAATTTCGTTTAATAATCGATGACGTGTATTCCCCAGTGTGCCTACGAATATGCATAAAATATACATTGCTATCGTGAGAAATGCGGGAAAGTTGCTATAAATTTATTGCCGGAGTCGTATCGTGGTGTTAATGGGAAAACCGTGGCTAAAAGCGCTTCATTACAACAGCAAGGTACACACAGTTAATTAATACTGTTAGACGTGCGTTGTTTCAGAAGCTTTAACGTTTGTCTTTATGAAGCATTAGTAACCTAGATAACGATAGGCAAGGCGAGCCGAATTTTCCCTCGGAGACGTATTTTGTACCTCAAGAAGCATGTATCTCTGTTCTGTGGAGACGGACACAGTTTAATATATACAGGCTCCTATGACGGTCTGAAAAGGTCTGGTAAGAAAATGGATACGACCGACTTATCAAGGTATTAATGTCAACATCATCATTATCTTCACACCAAGAATTAGGCACTAGTTGACCTCATTTTCTCCTTGGCCTATCGTTTCATTAGGATAATGACTTGAGATATGAATGGCAAGCTGCTACTTGCCCCATCTTGGATGTGATCCATCTATTCCAGTCCCTTCTTATCATCCTTGATCTTCTTGTTAAAAAATTCAAATTTTAATTCTATTCTGTATCTTCATTTTCTATCTAGTTGGATACTTCTTGAAAATTTCATTTCATCGCCTTGAGTTTTCCTATCTTTTACTTGCGTACAGTAGTGTGGAGATGGCTAATTTTCTGTAAAACGTGATGCGCGTATCATTTATTGGTCTACTTTTTAGACTTCTATAGATCGTTCTACAGATGCTTCTAAACTTTCGTTAATATCCCAGTCAATATCATTTTAAGATGATACTTCATACTTGACGTAATTAAAACGACAAATTTTCTTTAAAATTTGATTGTCCACGAGTATCTTTGTTCTGACTGGATGGTGTCGATGTTGACCAGTTTTTTTTTAACACGTTTTCCGACGTCGGTGTGAGGTTATCTTCAGAGGACGTTTATCATATAAGGTTTGCATTATGATAGTTTCCATAAACAAGACTGACGTAAAGGCTTTTGTAGTAAAATATCCTGCCAGGTCAAAAATTGTATATATTTATGTTTTGGAACAAGTACCTTACAAAATAAAAGCTCCCACATTTCTTATGACTGCTATGACATGTGAGGGTCAGTTATAAAGTTCGCGGAGATACACCTATAGGTTATCGGTAGAACTCAATTTTTTGTGTTTTGTAAGGGTCATATTTCATACAAGTACCTGTCAATTTCTAAATATACCTGTCATTTTAATCTTTCTTTAGCAGTTGTTTGAAACTTACTTGTCAGGCGTGTTTTGAAAAGTGGACAAAACGAGAATTCTTAGTTAAAAATGGTCTCGCTTTAATGGAAATTGACAACAAAATAGTAAGTGTGTTAGGAGATGCTGCACCTTCAAAATAGATGGGTTGTAAGTGAGCACTGGTGTTTAAACATGGTCCTACGAGCTCTGAGATGACCCCTGCGTGTACACCCAAAAAGCGCGACTACTCAAAATGTGCTTGTACAAACTCTTTTCAAACCAAGGTCTTGAGTGTAATCTAGTAAACACACTCGTGTAAGATGCCTATGATCTAACATTGTCATCCACACTGAATCGCAGTTCTCCCAGCACCATGATCTTTTTTTAATGATATCTAGAGTTGTGGCACTTTTGGGGCGTACACTGCAGGGATTCGCCATTTGTGAATTTCCATTAGCGCTAACCTGTTTATAACAAACAATTCAACCTCAGCACGTTGTTTGATTTTGTCGATTTTTTAAAACACACGTGACACGTAAATTTTAAATGACTGGTAAAGACTGAATAAATTGATAGATATATTCAGAAACTGACAGGTGTTTATATGAAATATGAATCTTACGCACACAAAAAATTTTAGTTCTACCGCTAAGTTATAGATATCGCTCAGGGAACGATTTTCACTGACCCTCGTATGTCACAATACACCATTGTATGCCGGGGAACGCCAGTGTACGTCGGTGTATGTCAACATTTCAGCATACAAGCATACCAGCATATGCCAGCGTATATATAGTTGAAAAATTTCATTAACTTGGAGCACCATAAGAAAGACACTGCAAACAAAAATCTTAACTCAAGTCTAAAAGAATATGGCCTTTGAAATTTTAATGGCATGAAGGATCTAAATATTGTAACGACGAGCTTTGTATGTGCTCTGTAGAAGTGTATGTTTTGTGTGTTCGCCTCACACGTTGTGGTCGTTACTTTATGTTCACTCTGACGATGTCCGTAGCAATCTCTCTAATTACCAGTACACGCGAGTGGGAACCTTACCTGTTCTTCAATAGGTGTTTATAAATCCCGGGTGGCGCCAAATTGTTTAACTAAAAACAATTAAATTAAAAAATAGGACGTTTGAGCGTTCTTAGCTATGACGGTATGGTGAATTCAAATTTACTCCCGCCTTCGTTCGACCTTCTTAATCGAGCTGTTAGTTCGCCGAGTTTCCGACGTGAGCGCTTACCGTCACCTTTGCTTGTCGCTAAAATACACAAATATTATAATGCACTTCCCTATGAAATAAAGAACAGTGGTTACAACTCTGTACTAGTTTATTAAATTGTGATTGGTATGTATTCAGTATTATACAAAATTATATTTTGTTATTCAACAAATTTGCACCGGCAATTATTATAAGACAAAAATCTCAAGGTTCGGCGAAGCGATTCCGAACGAATTATTTAGTCAGACATGGAGGCTGCAACAGTTTGTTTTCATATCGTTCAGATTCTGGATTCTTGTGATTACAAAAAAATATCAATTTGATTACAATAAAGTACAATACCTACATTAATTGTACTTATATAATATAATGTGTACTTATCATTTGTTCCTGAAGTGTTATAAAGTGTGTTTCGAAAGTTCGTAATTTTCATACAGGTTATTTTTCTAGTTAACATAAGTTTAGTGTTTTATTTTTTTATTAATCTTTGAAAGAAATAAGATCATCAGTTTATAGTGAGAGTTCGAAGTGTTATGAGAAAAAATTAAAGAGAATTTATTTCATAAATTCGGGTAATTCAGCAATACTTATCAAACCAGTTGACTTGAGATGTAATGTCATTCAGTTGAAATAGGTTGGGTTCATCGATAATCATCAATCTTCAATCATCTTGGGATTTAAGTACGTCTGGCTTCTTTTTCGTATTAGCTGGTTGAAATTTATTAATTTCGAATTTATTAATCTGGTATTTTGCATCAGTTGAATGTTCTAATCCTTCATCATCTTCTTACTTCTTCATCTTAACAAATTTGGATTACATTTTAAACATTTTATATTAAAATTTTGGTCATTTACGGCTTGGCGTCTATTCCTTTTGAGCGTCAATAATGGACTAACAGTTTCCAACGGAAAATTCATAAATAACGTTCAGTTGTCATGGTAACTGATTGATTCTGATTGGCTGTACTTGACTTAAGACCATTGTTATTATATTTGAATTTTTATTCAAAATGACTGTATATCTTTTGATTGCTATTATTCTTCCGTCTTCTTTTTTATGTATGAAATATTATCACAACTGTTCGTATTTTCTTTCAAAGATCATTTTCACATCCCACAAAGCTGGGTTTGATTATGTATTATTGTTTGAACAATTATGTTGATATTATCTAATTACATTTATTTCTTATTTTATGTCCTTAATTTAACATTTATCTTTTAATATGATTCACTAATTATCCTTGACTAGTTATTTGCCTTGGATTTACTAATATTCTTGTTAATTTCTTACAATTTGTAGTTATTGGTTTTATACAGTTAGGCATTTCATAGGCCAAAGTAGTAATTGGCTATTTTTACTTATTTTATACAAATTACATATTAATTTACCCTTATACATGTTTTGTTTTGTTATTACAAATGATTTGTTTACTTGTTGAATTGTTTTGGGTCTGTTTTATAATAATTGTATGTTTTCATTAGATTTCATATTATGGTTTGTCTATTATTTTCTAACTGCCTTTTCAGTAACATTAGATTTATATTAATTTCTCTTTTTACATATTCATTTTGCCATTGTTTATAATTTGGCTATTATCTACTATTCTTTATAAAATAAAACATAATATTTAGGCTTATGGTCTGTATAACATTTTCAGCCATATTCCTATTCATAGATTTAATCAAACAATTCTTTAACAGCTATTATGCTACGTTTGTTTACAATTTGTTTTATTATTACTTTTTTTTGTGATAACCATCATCACACCATTTAACTTTACTTAACTAACTATCCCTTAGAACATAGGATGTTTATTGATTTTGCCTTCCTATTCATTACCACATTCTTTCTTAACTAAACTTTACTCTATAACCATGGTAACACCTTCCCTTAATACTATTGTATTCCTCATCTACAATTAATCTTAGTACTAATAATAACAAAATTCTTATTTAATAATACTTTTCACCAATAAACCTTTAGTGTTTATCACTGATTATTAGGTGTTTCTATTTATTTTGCGGTTTTACACTGTCAGTTTGCACTTTTTATATTTTATTTAAGTGTTACTAGTGGGTATTCCCTAACATTACATTCTCTTTCTCACTTACTCCTGTTCACTATCTATCTATCTCTCTATCTCTCACTTTACAATGGTTAGTTATCTATTAACAAGTTCATTTCATTTATAGAGTTATTTATAATATTTACTCTCTATTTATTTGTTTAGTGTACTTAGTTTGTCTTTACTTTATTGGATTTTAACAATTATCCTTTACATTGATTATTTAGTCGATACTAATAATTATCTTTTACATTTGTTATTTATTGGTTTCTTTTTCATTATTATATTTGAGTGTAACATTTCTCCTTTTTCTGTTCTATATTATTTGTTTGTGTCTTTTCATTTCTTTTCATTTTATTTCCTTTATACTTGGTTTGTTTCATTTTCATTAACCTTATTCTTCGATTTCATTTTACTTCATTTGATTTCCTTTTATTTTGGTTTTCCCCTTCTCATTTGGTTTCATTTTATTTGGTCAATCACTTGGTTTGGGTCATGTAGTCGTTTGTCGCGTTATCGTAATTATATTTTCTTTAGTTTAAATATTTTATATAGTTGATTCATCGTTTTTTCCCTGGTATTGGGGTGGCTTGTTTGTGTTGTAACAATATTTATTTTTACAAACAACGATAAAAGGACCACGTCGACACAACGTGCGCAGAGGACGCAAGAAATTAGATTATAGAGGAATGATTTTACGAAAACAAAAAGGAAAGCGTAAGGTGAAATTGCACAACCCTTGAAATTTGTGTCTATATATACATACATACATGCTCAGAATCGGTGCTAGTGTAAGAATCCGGTCCAAAAATTGTCAAATATTTTTTGGGATAATTATAACTAAAAGAAACTTAATATTCACACTTGAACAGCGCGGGCGCGCACACACAGACAAGTTCTTTTGTTGCTTGCACAGAAAAAGAACTATTTATATTGTTGCTTCCATTAGACGGAAACGTATCATCGAGTACGAATGTTCTTATGGTAGACGAAAATGTATGACGTACATAGATATAAATATAACAATACAAATACCCTAACCAAAATATAACTTTAATCATAAAGATTCTGTTTGTGTAAACAAAATAAGCTGTCGCGCCCACACATATCCTACACGTATACACCAACTCATTAATGTAATGTGTGAAGCTTTACATTTAATGATCACACGGTTCAAAAATAACCCCGACCTGTTTGATTATGCATGTTGACTTTGAGCGATATTCTGCATTTATGTGTGTGTAAATTCTATCTAGTATATGTACACATCAAAATGTAGGTCTATAGCAGTTAATTTTATACTTGCACGAACACAAGAATTCTAATAAAGTTATATAGCTCCTGATAACATTGTCTTCAACAACAGATTCAGTCAAGGAACCAAAACTGATTGTGAGTTAAGAACTAGATGCGATACTCAGATGTAAAGAACTAGTAAAACAGAGAAGATCTGAACTTGGGTTTCAAATGAAATAAGTTGCACTGGCTCGTAGAAGGTAAATAAAAATTATCGTTACCAAACAAAATACAGGCAACCAAATATTGAAGCCTATCTTGGGTTACGGTGATTGTATCAAAGAGAGCTGTATTAAAAGGATTAAAATATTTGAAACCAAAGCCCTAGGGAACATGACAAGTGTTCAGGGGTATATAACTAATAGCGACTACATCGATTACTTGAAATTCAGGATATGGCTACAGAAATCAAATTTTTGTTGCCAAGTATGGCGCTCGTGTGCATAAATGACGCGCCTGCCTGACGTACTGAAAATAGGAATGTAACCAGAAAGCTGATGTAGTATTCAGAGAAATGGCATAAGTGAGGTGGGGTGGGGATCAATCCCGCTCTAGAGCTACTCAACACTTCAGTAAAATTCTATAATCAATCAACACCTATTTCTAAGCCAGTTTCGTATGTTAAAATTATTGTTATTAATTCAGGTCAAAACATCCTACGACTTTGTCCGATGCCCAACCTCCATTGTTGTCTGTCGTTGCAGTTTTCATCGTTTAGTCCTCTATCGCTTATTTATCTTTTTATGCCCTCTATCCACGTTTTCTTGGGTCTTCGTTTCTTTTTGTGCTCTATAGGTATCCATGTAATTGTATTTTGGTAGTCGGTCTTGTCCCATTCTTTGTACGTGTCCGTACCAGATTAGTTGTTTTCTTAATCCGTCGATGATTGTCCTTTGTACGCCCTTTTCTTCTTTGCTCGTTTCATTTTGCATTCGCTCTAGCCTTGAAGTTCTAGCAACTCGTCTTAAAGCATCCATTTCTGTAGCTTCTAAGCATTCATTTTCGTGTGTTAAAATAAGTCTTGTAAATAACTGTGTAAATAATTATATGGGAAGAATATTTAATATCTCATTTGTCCTGAGGAAGGTGGGGAGTCCAACCTTCAAGCTGGTCTCATTACCTCTCCTCCTCCCCATCAACTCCCAGAAGCAGCTCCTAGTTACTGAACTGGTTCAGAGTTTAGTGCTGACTAGTGTAGGGAAAAGTACAGTTATAGTACAAAGGTTTGAAACAAAATGGTCGGATAATTTTGGAATTTCCCGCGTTACAAATGTCCGAATAAACAAACTACTTTTATGTGATGTTAGTACACGTCTTAGTGTCAATCATCTATAATTTTATCTCTATTAGATACGTAGTTTAAATTTGTCAGCTAATTGAGTAAATTGTGTTTTGGTATGTTAGGCAATTTTTTTACCAACATGGATTCAGCGTAAAGAATAAAACATGCTTTACAGTCGTGAAGTCTGGTATGCATGAGCTGGCAGTTTAGAAATGCCACAAAAAGTTCAAAGTCTGTTGTGAATGGGTTGATGATCGTGATAATCAGATATAGACTGTGGTTTTGTATTCAATTAATTTTCATCACTAAGACAAAGGTAAATAAAAAAAAAACTATTCGGGAATTTTACGTTTCCTTCGTGAAGTTAATCGTATATAAAATAGCCAAGATATACGGAAGGATAATTTATGATAATTGAACCCACAACGCACGTCCATGCATGTTCATCAATTTTAGGCAAAAATAAACATCGTAATGAGACCGCAACCGTCACATTCGCTAGGTATGTCTTAATCCAATCTTTCATCTTCACAATAATGAAAAGTGTTACGAAAGAACTTTTCGTGACTGCTGAAAACGTAAAAAAAATCGCTGAGAGAACTCTAGGCTATGCCTAAAAAGTGAATTCGCGAAACGTTTTGAGAACTGAAAAAAAGTTGGCATAGGCTAATTGTGTTATATCTGACAGTGAGATTACTTTGAAGGAAGCAATGTAAATGTAGGCGAATCAAAGACTAATTTTTCCAATAAACCAAATTTGCAAACATTTTGATCAAACTTCGTATGTAAGATATAATTTTAAATACGCTATTTGGTCAACTATTGAGAAAACAGACATCTAATCAATAACTTACACAGAATAACAATAACAATAAAGATAACAAAGCTAACGATTCCATATTAGTGAAACTACAAAAATAATATTATTTACAAGAAAGATAGCTCTACCAGCGATACTCGGAAGCACATACGATGGCGAAAAGTGAAATTAGAGAGAACCTGAGTCTTTCACTGCAACTGGACGCTGGGACACGCTGCGGTTCCTGATTCCGCCCTGCGCCGAATCATCGAAACGACTGACTCGCTCTTACTGACTCAGAGGTGACGTGATACTTAATATTGCCTCTGCGCACCTGAAAGGTCTGGCCCCGAGTACAGTAAATAGCCTTGATATTTGAAAAAATTAAAAACAGGTCATACCATTTGAAAGTCTCGGAAACAGGCACCATCATCATTATTATATTCAGTAATGATAAACCAACGATGGTTTGTTCCGGTCCCAAGCAGACAGACTTGACCTGGTCGCTCCAGCGCTTCTACGGGCGTCCCATACCTATCCGTCCTTTCCCCTTATAATTAAATAGTTGTTTGGAGATGCGGTAGTCATCCAATCGGTTAAGACGTTTCAACCATTGTAAGACGTTTCAACCATTGTAACCGGCATTGGGCAATCCTGTCGAGTATACTCAAAAGATTCAGTTGCTGCCGTACACAGATACTTATTGTTTTTAAATAATAGTTTATAATACACGTAACTCGGGGCTGTGATTTTTCCTAAACGTACTGTAAAATAATCAGTTGGACTGTAAAATATATTTAAGAGTTAGTTGAAGACTGTGTGATCTCCGCGTTGATGCCGGAAATAAGCTGCAGTCAACATTAGGTATACGAGGTCATAGCCACTGCACACGTAGAATGCTATAAATTGTATCTCAAGTACTTCGCGAGTTTATCTTACGCTAATAAACATCCACTACGTGAAACATGTTGTAGAATTTACTGCTAACAATATTACTTCATAACAATGTAAATATAGTTCTGGCCGACGGCCAGTGCATTTGAGATAGTGAGTCACATTCAACAGACGTAACATCTGGCCTTCGTGAATTGATTTCAGATTATCACTTTTAATATCATATCGAACGTTTAAGTGCTCGTTAGTATACAGATATTTTTATGTTGACATAAATATGTAATTATACATTTTAAAGGTAAATATCCTACCGTAATGTAACCAGTATTAAGTTGCGCCTATAGTTGTCGTTTCCTGACCTTGCTAATATTAGTCCTATGGTTTGTAATAGTGGCATTCTGTATATTAAAATAACAACAAAATTACACAACTTTTCAAACAGAATGCCGAAACCTTCTTTTGTATTATTAATTGAGAAATATGTAGTACTGCTGGAGGTACATAGATCTACTCGTAGAATTAGACTAAATGTGAGAGGCTCCGATGCACACTTATCGTCGGCCGATTACTGGTGGCTGTCCGTTCCCAAAACTTCTGTCCTGGCGCGTGCTGCCTCATCCATGGTGAACCGACATTCCGGCTGTATAGGATCCTATGTGTCGTTCCAAACTGTAGTCAAACGTCGGGTGTACACTGTACAGGGTTCCCGCCAGAAAAAAAGCCGGATAGCCTTCGTATGGTGACTGGCCGACTGGACTACTCGGCGCAGCAGGGGACTGGATCGTAGAGCGGTGATTTGCTAAGCGGAAACACTATCCTATAGAGGTAATCGACTATGTGTCTTGTGATATTGCCTCTCCACATGCAATTGCATAACGTAGTGGCTAAATGAGTTACTCTCCTGTTCGTGGGGAAAACATACCACCTGAATACGGGGATTTTTCCATTTCTTTTCCTTCCTTGGGAAATAAATTTGACTTGTCTGACTAGGCAAGTGAGATAGTAAGGAGGGGAAGTCTTGTACGGGGGAAAGCCTCAAGAGAGTCGAACCACAACGATGTGTATTGTACTGTAATTGATTACTCAAGAACAAAGAGTATGCTACCCAAATCATGAGTGAAATTTACGTAGACGGTCTAGAGCATATCGGTTGTCTCTGGCGTGACGCCTGGCAACGTAGGAGTAGGTAACCTACTTGGATTCTTTGAACTTGCCACTTCTACTATTTGAAAATTCACTCACTACTGATATTTGAGACACAACAGATGGCTTTTCCCAGTTATAGACAAACAAAGACGCCTTTGTTTACGATAGATAGGCCTACAACGAATTCAATTTTCGCAGATAGTGGCTCGGGGTCTTTTTCGACATAACCACGCATTCAACTTCGGCAATTTGTTCGTCTTTCATTGTACTATCTATACTCCATACATTGTCTACACTCGGAAGATTATTAATTATTCTAAGTGACTTACCTCTAATACACAAAACATCTGTTGATGATACATATGATGGAGTTACGTAGTTCAACATTACGACCTACAATTTGATATATATGATACAATTAGTTCAACATTACCAGCTACACTTAAACGTAATATAATTAAGACGCATTATTCAGTAAATATTGAGGCGTACAGTGAGTAGAATATCTGTTCAAATTTCTTGAAACAAATCATTGTCTATGTGGCGATACCTCCACATGAATTCACAAAGGTACGAACCTAGTTGATTCCGACCAGTTCCGCGTTCACGCTTGTTACGACGTTTAACGGCCGCCCATAAGGACTCGATCATCTGCGTGTGTGCCCCACAAATCAGAAATGGTTGTGCCAACCCTTTTACAAGCTCTAATGGTGTCAAGCAGGGATTCAGCGGTTCTGTCTGGCTCAGCATGAAGAAAACATACTTTTCGCGGCAGATACCTCCATACACGGCCGACTTCGAATTTCCAGCGAGAGAGCTCGACTCATTTGCTTCGGTTATGATTAAGTTCTTCTGAGAACTACTTAATGTGGGGTAGAGTGATACTAACACACCGATTGTGTCAGTTGCTATATAGTCAGTTACACGAAAGATGTAGGCCTATATATATGACTAGTTTGCGAAGATTATCAGTCATAGTTAATTTTTCATCTCGCACCAGTGTAAATACAATACTTCACTAACATCTTTCTGCACATAACTAATCAACGGGATGATGACGACAAGCCAGGTCGGGTGGATAAGCTGCGTTTGATGAATACTGATTGTGACAAGCTCGCGTTGACGTGGACTCAAAACGATAATCTAGCTTAATAACGAGATAATCTGATTGGTGCACACAGACAGTGTTGGGAAGTACCGCAGTTTTAAGAACACATTATTACATGAAAGGTTACAAACTGTCGTCCATTTGGCAGAGTCATTTAAAATTTATATGAATGCTATATAAGACTTACAAATAAAAAAATTGAAGTTAAAATTAACGGCTTTGGCTCTGTGAATAATAATAATAATAAAGAAAATGATAACAACAATAATGAAAATATCTGCCAGTAAAACGTGCTGTCATGAAACAGGTATGTGGCCAATGGGTATATACAGACACGAAAACACATTAAACGATTTTTGTTACTGTAGTTCAGTGAAGAGTTTCAATAGTAACTGTACGTTTTCCGATCAACATTTCTATGCGGATTGCGTCAAAATCAACAAACAGGAAACAACCCCACCTCAGACAAGACACGTAGAGCACTGCAAATTGTCTCCCAACTCAATGCGTTTGTCCTCCTTATAAACGTACACTACATAAAACGTGGTACAAAATATAGTACCAAAAATATTTCTGGCAGACGGCCATATGCAGTGTGTCACATTCAACAGCTGACAATAACATTTGCGTTTCGTATTGATTCCTCATGTCTCATCTGGAACATTAAAGTGATCATTAATCTCTATTATTATTCTTCCAGTCTTTATTTTTAATCAGTTACAGGTACAGTAAGCTTTTCTAGCAGGTTTGAAGATGCTCTGTCCATCGTCAGCCTTTTCTCCGCTAATGGACTTCAGCATTCTTCACCACGCTAATCCCATAGATCGTGTTATGTTATCTGGTTGGTTTACCTCATACCTTTTTCCACTCAAGGACACCATTGTCCACTATCTTCGCTGTTAAACGGTTTGTTTGCCTCAAATTGTGACCTATAAAACAACACTGAAACGCTGCTATAGGCTTCCAGTATAGGAACAGGAACAGCATAGAGGCCATCGCCATCTTCACTTCATTTCCAACTCAACGAGCATCTGCTTGATACTTTCCCAGAGTGTAGCGTTGGAGATGACGTTTATCATATTCCCAGGATGGTTTTCAAGCATCGATTAATGACTATCTGTAGCTTATGAGTCAGCTGCTTAATCGCTTCCCAGTGTCACATTCATAAAGCGGAACATACTTCACGTTTCTTTCGAATATCCGCAGCTTGGTGGCGGTTTTTTATGATGATCTTTGTGTTCACACTAAGAAGTACACCTTTCTACACTTGAAGCCACATCTACTTTCCACACTCTGAAAAATTATAATTTAAATACTTTCGAATGTTTTACGGAATAAAATACATTAGGAAACCGTGAATTACGTTAGCATCGCTACACAATGAAAGTAACCAGGTAGTGGCATACCCCTCTTATCTCTTTAATTTCTTAATGATGAAGGCAAATGTAAATCGTATACACGTAGAATTAAATGTGTTCTTTGACTGACAAGGGACAGCTGCAGATACAAATTAACGTTCAAATGAGACCATGAACTTTTAAGTAGCGAGATTCATAAAAAAATGATGCAAATATAAGTTCTACAAAGAAATTAGGGCTGAGCTAACTCTAAGTCACACTTACACATAGGATACATACCTATTCAGAAAGACGAAAAAACCATCTGTGTTCACGGCCAGCACTGAGAATTACGATTTTTCGACTTCATGTTCACATAGTTTTACTTTACCAACTACCATTTTGATTGAATTAAATTTTTATACTTACACATGTACACAGGAAACACAAGAGTTTGACCATCTTTCGTGTACATTCATGTGATAAGCAAATAAAAATTTAGGAAGCTTGTCAATACTGTGTCCGTAAGGGAGGTCGATATTTCAGACGTAAATGCAAACGCATGTTTGTTTGGCCACGCTGTCGGTAGTTCTAAATTAATGTAAATTTTGAAAGCAAATAAAATATTTTTTTCGCGAATAACTCCACCGCACAACTCAGCCTTCACCGTGCTTTATTTACTTTTGGCTGACAGTAAAAAGTTGTACTCCTAAACATACTCGTACCTCAAATAACAAAATTATGACACAGTATTTTTTTGTCTCTAAAACCAATATGATTGGTTGTTAGGTAGTCAGCTGATTTTGTTTCAAACCATTTTCCAGTAGTAAGTTCCTACTACTTACAGAGTTCATGAATTGCTTGATAAGACACTACTGAGGTCTCCCTAATGCTTTTCTACCCTGCACTGTGCATTTTAAAATAACTACAATTGTTGTTTTTAAAAACATGGTTAACCTATTAATACTCTTTTATCCTTAGAATCTTTCACGATACAGATTCTTATTCTTCTATTTTGTCGTATTCTTTGGGAGGCTACACTTCTTTCCTATTCAATCTACAAATCATTTATTAAGTTGGTGTCAACATGGGTTCAGAAACAGTGGATGTTTATAAGAAGTAACGAACGATTCTTAAAGCGGTCTGAGATAAGGGTGTCCCGAAACGTTTACAAAGGGGTGGGTGACTTGCGAGGGCGGTGTTTGGCGAAGGTTCTGTAATACCTAGGTGCAGAATCTGCACTTACTTAATCTATTTCGTTACTGTTGGAACACAGGTCTTCCACGGAATGCTTCCATCTAACTCGATTTCTAGCCTCTCGATTTGCTGCCAACACCTGCCTCATACTCACACCTACTCCTCGTCTGCATTCCGTTCTATCTATTTCCAGCTGGATTTCAGTCATGTGCTTGTCTTGTTATGTTTTATTAAGGTGTTCGAAGTCTACGGCCAATCCACCAATATTTTATTCTTAGTTATTCTTACTTAGAAACGTTTTTGTTCTCCATCCTAGTTTTTGTTTGATACGTAGTCTTTCCGACCATCAGATTTTTTACATTTTTCTTAAACACTTATTGGCTTCTTGCCAGTTTATGTCCCATATTCCCATATTTCTTGTTACCATTCTATACGATAACACGCTGCAGTCAAAGGTTACAATTTTTCTTCTTGTAGAGAATTTTTTTTTACTTTATGTAAGCTACTTAGTACTTCGCACTATCATAGTTTTATTTCTTTTAATATTCAGGCTCACTCTCTTGGCTTCCGAAATCAATTTGTTTGGTTTTTTTGTTGTTCCTTTGTGTTGTGTACAATCTCATCGAAAACCGTTATATTGTGAGATTTATTAAAACAAATAGAGTCAGGTAGATAGGACGCATAGAAACAATAAATAGAACACGCCAATATAGCAAATATTTTACTACAGGCAGGTTCACGCTATTAACAAACCCAGAGTAAGACCAATGATTAGACTAATTAAATCAGGAGGTCTTGAAAGGTTTTAATGTTAGAAACTGGCTAAAATAAGGAATTGGAGACGAATGTAATCGACCTTTTAAAAGTTTAGGACCCATGAAGGAATGTGGAGACATAGATGATGATGATAATGGTAATACCTCGTTGTTGGTACGTTTTATCTCCCGACATTATTTCAATTTGTGTCTCCATCACAAGGTTCGGACACTTCTATTATAATGTGTTTTATTAGTTCAAAAGCTCACATTTCCGAACTTTAGGCATATTTCGATAGTATTTAATGTCGATATGTAAATCGTGTTTGTTTTTCAATAACTGCTATCTTGTGTAAGTAGATTTTTTTCGGGTGCTACTGACATTCACCGGCCTGTCACGAATCAGCAATCGATTTTGTACACAAACAGTTCTGACAGTTTGTACAAACAACTGGCCACCACTTTTTGATATAAGACGTTCACGGTGGTTCTTAAACGACTTGGCCTGATTGAAAATTATCTGACCAAAGAAATTCCTGGTCAACTAAGAACAGGGACCACTTTCATAAGCTTTTATTACTTAAAGAATGGAATGTAGGCCTAATTAGAACAAAATAATAATAAACGGTTAGTGTATCTGTTCCAGTGAATGTCTTTTACACAAAACATAAATATGTTTTGTACTGAGGAAAAATTTCGTGCCTGTTTATTCGAGGAAAGGCATACTTAAGCCGACTGTTTTTATGTTTATATTGTGAACATAGTCCGACTGAAACTAACTGTAAATATTTACACTTAAAACCATTTTGTTCTGTAGAAAATCAAAGTATTAAGGAAACATTTTCTGTACACATAAAACAAAAAACCCAATATATAATTTGCTTTTGACTAAACAAACCTTTTTTCGAGGATAAACTCAATACAATTAACGAGAACAAAGTGAAAATGTAAACAAAATATAAGCGAGATAACAAACAGTAACTGAAATCAAAATATTGTGATACTTCTGAAGACGAAAATACTTGATATTAGAATCTACGCATGTGTTACTTTCTAGAGTCGGTGGATTACAAATAAGTCTAAGATATATCCGTATAATAATATCTATTCTTATCAGCCCACCAAAACTGACGATGAATTAAATATAAAAAAAAATATTTTTAAAACTTCTATAGTGCATAAAAATTGCTAAATGCCACTGTTTGTTAATACATTTCGTTTGCAAAACTGTAAATTATATGGCAAAAATGGAAAGACCAGATGGAAATTATGGGCAAGGAAAGTCTGCCTAAACAATCTCTCAAACACAAAGCAAAAGAAAGAAAGAAAGGAGGAACGAGCGAAGAAAAATGATCAGGGTGAGTAGCCAAATGCCTAATCCATGTAGCGTTGTCCAAATGCCTAATCCAAAGGCATCCAAATGCCTAATCCAAGAAGAAGAAGAAGAAGAAGAAGAAGAAGAAGAAGAAGAAGAAGAAGAAGAAGAAGAAGAATCGCTGGCGACTGCCGAGCTCTAGGAATGCTGAAGAATGTACATTCATCATCTTCAACAAGGGTTAAACTAAAATTGGTTTGTTCCGGTCCCAAGCAGCTGGGCTACAGCTGTTCACTCCAACGTTACCTCCCATACCTTTCCGTCCTTTCGGCTTATGTTTCAGTTGTATGGGGATGCTGCATTAATTAATTACATCGAAATTTCTTTTGCGGTCTTGAAGAGTATATCCTGCCATGTGCCTGAGAAATCTTTTTTCGGTCTTTTGAATACGACTGGCCTGGAATTTCGTTAAAGTCCGAATCTCAGACCTGTAGAGAAGTGTGGGGAGGGCCACACCTTGTAGAAACGTGTTTCTTTACTTGTTGATATTAGAGTTCTCCTGATGGTCCTACACACATGGTTGAACTTATGTAGCTTCCTCACCACGTCATTGTTTGTAATGTAAGATATATTACAGCCTATATGATCGAAATTACTGATCCGCTCCAGAACAGTACCATCTACAACAAGTTTTGCTCGTTATGGGATAAGATAGAAAAGCTATCACCTTGGTCTTCAATGAAGAGATCTGTAATTCGAAATCCTTGCAGATTCGACTCAATGAGTGTTTTACCTATTCATGAAGTAGTAAATGTATGACTGCATGCATAGGTATTTGTAGGTACAAGTGTTATCATTGGTTACTGGATAATGCATTTTTTTCCTTTCATCCTTTTACACTTCAGCCATTTATGGGCTGCGATGACACAACATTCTGAAGTTTTTACCGTTCGCCAAAATTTTTTTATTTATTGGCTCGCATATACCCAATCTTCTTCTTCTGATAACGTCCCACCCAGTTCTCTTTGGTTCCTCTACGGACAGATCCCTGACCTCCCAAATTTATTTCTGAACACTTCGCCGTTTCCCTGTACCTTTCTTCCCTGATTCCACATTTTTTTAGATTCCGATGGGATTCTTTCAACCGTAGTACTTGTGTTTTTCTGTTCTACTGGGAGGTGATGATCTTGTTTGATATCCTTTCTGCCCGAGTTTTCTAATGTGCCCACGGAAAAACATTCGACTTTTCTTATTCATGGTTAAGATTTTCTCTAGGTTTTCGTACAACTCTTTGTGTCTTCTCAAATAAAATTTTAACTCATGTGCTGACTTTTGTGAGTTCCAGGATTTTCCTTAGAAATTTCCCGTAATTCTTTTCTTTTCAAAGAATATTTTTTTATTTTCTTCATTTTCTTGTAGGCCTATATATGACTTACACTGTAAATTTTGGCCTATTTAAATTTCAGTACATATTGTAACCAGAGAAGAACCTGGAATATTATGAGTATGCTACATTCTATGGTACACTGGTGTTAGGTATTGTTTTTTAACTTTCCCTTCTAAATATTGACGATTTTTCAAATGGACACACACACACAAATACGGAAATAAGGTATATTTATTTTGTATTAATAGAACACGTAAATCTTAGAAGTCCTTTTTTTGTATTCATGTCAATGCCTCGTATTATGTAATTTTGCTTTCAACGCATATAACTTGACTGAATTTTTAGTTCAAAAAATATTTTTGTGAACAAGTAAGTGATATTATTATTAACTTTCCACGCTGGTAACACACAATGTGGTATGAACATCCTGTGAACACAGTCGTACAATTGTATATTTACAAATACAGAGCGATGAGTTCAGATTAAAACGCGGCTGCTGAGTAAATCCTAAAACGCCGGTCGAATTTAAACAGATCGCGAGATCACTAATTACCGATACGTAAACATTGTCGTTCGCATTGAAAACAATTTTTAATGTATATAACGAAATAACGTGGGCTATATTGGGCCACATTGGGCGCGTTATAGCGACTGCTTTACATGTACGAGCTGGTAGGCTTATATCAGATTTATGTTCTCAGAATAAATATTAAATTGTGGGCCTTGAGAAGGAAATGCGCTGACTATTACGTAGACGAGGTAAGTGCAATGTTAAATGAATTCAGAATTACCTTAAATGGAGTTTGACGCACGCTAAGCTTTCCGTAAACTATACACACAGTCTCATACAATATTGCTGCGCCGATAAAATAGATGGTACAGCATCGTTGAATGACTACGTGACTCCTTGCACGTGTATTTGCGAGGCAGAATCACGTAACGTTCTGGAGTGTTGGAGATGCCAGACGTTAACCGGCATCGAAGGTCGCTATCTCACTACAGTGGAAGACGGCGGAGGTAAGGTGTAACTACAGGATTTCGAAGCGGCCCAGTTAATTTACACCTGGCTATATTACGGTGCGTTCGGAGTCATTGTTGCGGACAGTGATTACTGTGTTAATCAGTGGAAAACTGTAAAACGGTGACACTTATTGTTGTGTGTTGGACAAATATAACTTGGATTATTGTACACGAGTACCTTTGTTGATTTATAACTGTTGTCTGTGTTTAATTCAAATTTTCATCGGTCTCAGTTATTCTGCTTCCACTGCATGACACGACGATCCGTGAGACCGTCGTAGCAATATGATTCGCACGCGCGAGCGCGTGTGTGAATATAATTAAGTGAATAACGAGTGTTAAAAGTTGATACAATAAAATTTACGAAATTGGGCACAAAAAGGAAAAAGTAGGAACCGTGGATATTAAGGTTGAGAAAACTTGGGATGACATTAGTTCAGAAACCTGAACATATAGTTCAAGACCCTGTCTCGAGTGACAGGGATGCCTCTTCAAAAATAGCAGGGATTAAAAGGTGTAAAGAATGGGATATGTAGAAGTAACTTATCTAAAAATTGTATCCCTAACACTGAAAACACTGAAGACTACTTTTTCCTTAAAATATAATTAATTTCATTCAAACTGGTTTCTTATTTTATTTTCTACGATTTGAATTGAGCGAGCTATGAGCTTGTAAAGTTTTAATCATTTTTCATCCTGTCTGATGCTGTTAGTCATCATTCACCATTTGATGCTGTTACCTAGCATCGAATATTAGCATCAGAATTCAATCGTTCGAGCAGCCCTGTCTTGGAAAGTTTTGTAGTACTTAATAACTTCATTCCTTAAGTCCAAATAGATTTCAATATGGCTTTACAAAGTCTCCGCATCTTACGAACTAAAATTGTGATTTGTTATCACGATGGCAGTACATATTGTTAAACAAAACTTTCATGCAATATAATCTTCGATAATTGAGAAAAATAATTGATAAATTGTTAAATATTAATATTGCCACCTGTTGTTGGTTGTTGATGACAGTTCAGCTGTGAATGGTTCCTAGTTGTCTAAGTATATTTTGATATTGAGGCATTGTTAAACACCGGCGATAGCTAGTCTGTTTCATTGTTAATTCGCATTGCTTACTCGGAACCAACAGCAACGATTCTGCAAAACTTTATAAGGTTGAAGTAGTCTGTAATATTGTACGTGACTCAATATTACACTGTGAACGTGACAGTCGATTCTGTTTGCTTAGTAAAGATGCCATTTACTGCAAATATTAAATTCAAACTAATATCTTGGAAAGGAACTCCTAAATGTGACATTATTTTAAGCGACTTACTTGCTTTTTGTGTAGGGTTTTGTTTTACCTGCATTAACGCTAAAGTACAACACATGGATATCAGTGTAGACGAGACCTCAAAAATACATAATACAACCAAATTTTCTTTATTAAGCTGTTAACTTAGCCTACTCAATTTATCAAAAGTTATAGTCATGGAACTTTATTCAAGTTCAAGTAGGCCTACAAAACTTATTAAAATTTGTAAATATTATTATATATTTTCATAAACAAATGAATTAATTTGTAGCTATCACAAACTATCAATTTATCACAATTATGACATAAAATAGTATATTTTGACAAGTAATCATTTTAAGCCAATTTTAAGGTATTAAAATAAGTTAATTCACGATAAACACCGTGGCAGTGCCGTGTCCGTTCAATCTCATTGACATCCGTGATGTACCAGTGACACACCTACTATATATAGTTTGTTCAGTCTGACGTCAGTGGCATGTAAACAATATACTGAATTTAAAAAGGTTCTTACCATCTGCTTTCACTTCGCATTCTATCTTATCCAGTGTAATAAAATAATTCTAAACAAATTCATTAAGCTTTCTGTTATTCAGTTCTGTTTATAAGCGTCCAGTGAATATTGATACCAAAATCCTACAACGTGTCACTGGAACTGTAAAAATATCTTTGGCTACGATGTACGGTACCGATATAGGACGGACTCGGTGGGTAAAATTCAGCACTGCGTCGGTGATGTGTGGACAGCCCAATCACATTGAGAGAAATAGTTATTCATCACTGACACTTTCATCATATATCATACTTCTCACGTATTTCGCATTTTCATTGTTAGCTGATACTAAAATGTACAATAATCCACTAATTAGGTCACGCACAAGAATGACTACGAATAAAGTTTAATAGAGAAATTTGCAACACTGAACCATGGCTTACAAAAGCGTCCTCTGGTGACTGTACATGATCAGGAGGCTAGTTGACCGTAGATTCGATTCTTGCTACAATTCTTAGAGATACGAGGGTCAGTTGAAAAGTTTGCGGAGCGACGTCTACAGCTCAGTGGTAGAACTAGAATCTTTCGTGTGCTGCAAGACGTATATTTCGCGTGAACACCTATTACTTGGCGTAAATTTATCTGTCAAATTATTCACTATTTACCAGCTATTCGAAATTTTCCTGTCACGCGTGTTTTTACAATGCACAAAATCAAACATCGTGTTGTAATGAATTCTCTGTTAAAAACGTTTTATCGCCAGTAAAAAAAAAAAAAAACGAAATTTTAAATGCGTTAGGAGATGCTGCGCCTTCAGAACAACGTATGTGGGGCACACTCGAGTTTAAACGTGGTCGCACAAGCAGTGTACGTCCAAAAGTGCAACAGAAATGACATTATTGAAAAAATTTCATAGATTTTCGGAAGACCGTAGATTGAGGAGTGGATGACGTTGCTGAAATCATAGGCATCCCATATGAGTGTGTGCATCATACTTTAACTCAAGAACTTGGTGTGTAAGATGGCTGCCACATCTGGAGTTGTTGCAATTTTTGGGCATCCAGTGCGGAGGGGATCATCTTCAATGCTCGTACGACGTCATTTGAACTCAAGTGGATATGAACAAACCGTTGGTTTTGAAGGCTTTTACAATTTCGTTCTGAATTTCTGTTGGCCCTAAACAACTATTAACAAAGAATCACACCACGATGTTTGATTTTGTCCGTTTTTCAAAACACGTATGACAGGTCAATTTTAAACAGCTCCTAAACAGTGAATAAATTGATAGATAGATTTGGAAATTAACAGGAGTTCACATAAAATACAAATCATGCAGCACACGAAAAATTTTAGTTTTACCGCTAAGCTACAGTTGTCGCTCAGCGAACTTTTCAACTGACTCTCGTAGGGATAGTAAATATAAAAATAAATAATTTAATTAAATACTGTTGTCACTAAACTGCACACTTCTTAGAACAACGCTTGAATTTTTTTTAAAATTGTGTTCATAATTACAAAAAGATGAAATTCGTATTTTAAATCATAATTTAATTATAAGTTGTTTCTGTTCAAATATTAGTTTTGTAAACTTATACAATTTTAATTACCTCTTTCAAGTTAAGTTGTTAGAAGTTTCACAATACTTAACAATGCACCAATATTACGTTCACTCGCGTTGTCTCTAGAACATACACTATTTATGCTAACATAATAATTACTATTTTATTAATTACAAGTGTCATTTTGAACTGCCATGATTTCGTTTACAGTCTAGTCATCTGTTGTTTCTTCCCTGTTACTGAAAGACAAAAATTTATAAATTTAATTTCACCACTAAAACCTTCATCTAGAAGTAAAACAAGAATAAACAACTCAGCAACATCTACAGAGTGCAATTCTCGCAATGCTCGTTAAAATTCCTTTCAATTTGATACCCCCCACATGGACGATTGCGATTTTTATCAAAATTTATCAAACAACATTTTGTCTCCCGCCCCCCTATTGATTGGTTGATCGATCTCATAAACAACATAGTTTTGTAGGGTAAAAGTATGGACAGGCTTGCCAAGTTTTTCAAGAATCGGTTCATGTGTTCAACAGTTGTCGTCATACATAGCCCAAACAGACGAATAGACAGACAGACAAATGTCAAACGGTCGTGTAAAAACTTAGGACTCCCTTCGCTAGTTCAATTAGCTAATGCAGTAAATACGAATTGCATATACACTAATCTATACGTTTTAAAAAACTAATCGTATAAGCTGATCTGTTTGCTTCTATTTCTGTGTCATATTTGTCCATTGTCCTCTTCTTTATTGGCCTTATCTATCGAGCTCCTTGACGCCACTCCATGCCCTGAACACCATCAATAATGTCCTATGTATCTAGACGCCTTGTCGGTTACACAACCATCTACGGCGATCCACGATCTGCTCGCCCATATATTGCGCCTCCACATTGCACACAGCAAAATCACATATCTCTTTCTCTCCCCCTCCCTCCGTCAATCTCACTCTCTCTGCCCCTCCCTCCCACCATCTCTCTCTCTCTCTCTCTCTCTCTCTCTCTGCCTCATCCTTCTCAACGCTCGGTCCGCACTGGTGTTCGATGCCTTACTGTTTTTCCCTATGACTACAGTAGACATCTTCCCAGAACAACCCAGGTCTCGTTTCGGACGAACCCTAAATAGCACGAAAAACAAATCTACACATTTTATTTTTCTATTATGTAGCTCCATAGTTCGACCGTCGGTTTAATTATTGTTTCGCTCAGAACTATCCCTATTCCATGTAAGACGCTTGTTAGACCAACAAAGAAAAAACCTAATATCATAGTTAACTCAACAGTGTTTCAATGGAATAAAACTGTCTTGTACTTTGTATTGCAGATTTTAATCTCCTGCTCTTAGATACTTGGCGGTGTGTCACTTATCGTAATACACACTGTGGTTCAGATGAGAATACAATATTATCTGCACTTGAATACAGACTAAAACAAATAATAGTGTCCTTGTGTCCGATTATTTAATACTAACTTAGGGTGGCTCAAGATGATCTGCCGTTGCGTACACTTCTTAGGTTTATTACACTCTTAATGATAAAGAAATCACAGACGACCAAGAAGGGAGGTAACGCTCGTCAGGCATAAAGAAGTCGCACAAGTTAATCACTAAAAGATGACAATTAAGTGGATGTCGTGGGAACATAAAATACTAGTAGCCTAATCTCCCTGAGCTGCAGGACTCATTCAGAATTTACAATTTTTGCAAAATTTTTGATTTCCATTTTTGGTTCTTGATGCCCCTAAAGATAGCAATCTTCAAAGCAAACACTACAATCTGATTTGAGTTAACATCATTGCCTATATTATATTCTAATGTTCGACAAGACGTTTTACAGTTTTTCAAAATTTTAATAGACCTACATATTTTCGTGCCTTAATTTTCAAATCTAAATATTATAACCAGACTGTGGTGAAAATTATCTTTAGTTTCATATCCAACTTGGATTTTTGCAATTTTTTTCAAAATTTAGTAAATTCTTTAGATCCTGGTGCTCCAAAATTTAAAAAATTCAAAAACGAACACTATATTCAGATTGTAGTTAAACAATATGTGTCTGTTTTGGAATCTTCACATTTTTTTCCGTTACCACCGTATTTTTAGAAGATCAATGTCAAAAACAAAAAGTTGAGTAGATTAAATATATATGGATACGCATGCCACGTTTTAAGAAAATCGGTCAATACGTTCCAAAATTATCACGAGATGTACACCAAATAGACAGCCAAATGACAAAAGATCTGTCTCACGTCGTCGTTCAGCAACAATTTTATGCTGTGATAATCACGTTTTACTGATGTCAATATTAACACCAAATGTTCCCCAGCTTTACCACCGACCATGACACATCATTCATTTAGTGTGAATAGTAACATATTGCGTGCGTCCCAATGCTGAGCACCTGCGTCCCCAGTCATTTCCATTGACACCTCTCGTAGTAATTTCACCGTACCGCAGAACTCAGTCAGATGACCTACCTACCAAAGGGTCTTCACCGTAGCCACTTTGTGTCTCTTGATCTCCAATCTACGTGGCCGACTGCAGAAACTATGGCACCAGTCCTTCTAACTTACAAAAAGCAACCCGACGACTCTTCTAAAAGCCGCAACATTTACACTAGCCTCTTGTAAGGACTACGCGGGAAAGATCAGAAACACGCGCGACGTTCTCTGTCCACTGTACGTGTTTTCTGGGTGTTTGCTATGTTTAATCAGATTTTTCACCCTCAGAAAGACAGTTTCTGTTGCATCATTACGGCACAATCGAGATGCCTTCGATGGTCTCATTTGTTTCAGCACAACGTAGACGTCTGAACATCATTGGGCCGTAACGATGTAGCAGGCGCGTGCTACAAGAGTTCGGAAAACGGTGTTACGGAAGTGTTCTTAATGAATTTAAATAATTACTTTCTAAACATTTGTATTATTTAACAACGGTATCAAAGAAATTACGAGAAGCATAAATATCCGACCCTACAAATAAACTTGAATAAACACTGCAAAGTTAAATGAATCTTCAAATAACGTCAAAAGAAACTTACGAATTAATTGAGCTTCTAACTAGTGGCGCAACCTCATTTGAAGACTAAGATTGCTCAAAGAGACAAGCGTATCTAATGAAAGTAGTGGACTGTGATTTATTTTTTCTGTCAAAAGAAATTCTCAGAGAGATTTCCTTAAGTTTAGAACAATACATTACAACGAAAGGACGTTCTTGTATATTTTTCATTCTAATAATAGTCTAATTGCAAAATATAGTCACTGGAAAGAATAATAACCAAAAACAAACAGACGTGATGACAAATTTGAAATCATTTAAAATTTAGTTGTTACACACAACGGTCTAATAAATTAAGAATAATAAAACATTAGCCTACTGTAACCTCCCTAAAATATACTTGTTGAGTATGTCAAATCGTTAGTGACGCTCATCAGGGAAATTAAAGAGACCTTTTTATAACGATTTTATATAATAAATATGTCGATACAGGTGTAGGCCAACACAGAAATCGGATAAACATACACAAGACAGAATACCTGAAGACAAAGAAGAAGAAAATGAGGAATTTTTAAAGAAAATATAAAGGATAGAAGACCAGGGGACTAATTAAGTACTTTTTATAATTCATATTTTTGTAAAGTGGCAAAACAGAAGAAAAATATCAAGAAGCGTTGGAGACAAAGCTAATATTTAATTAAGCACATTAATGATGTTCAATGGGATAGCCAGAGCACCAAATCCACCAAGGGGAAAACCAACATCTCAGAGGTACAAAATATTTGATATGTGGTGAGAAATTTTGGATCCAAAAGATAAATCAACAGAAGTGGATATTTTAAGTTAGACATGCAGCTAGAATTACAAGCTAAGGAACATGAATGGGAATTGGATAGGATATGTAATGTAGAGAGTAAAATACTACTGTATATGGAAATTTAAGAAAGGCAGATCCAAACTGATGTATAAAAGATAACTTACTGTAATCCCAAGGAAAGAAGATGGAGATGACGACCCAGAAGATCTGGGGGGGGGGGACAAAGTGGCTCGACGGTGGGGAAAAGCTACGGACGACTGGCTTTGCGAGAATATAAGCGAATAATGAAGCTGTTTGAGACTACAATGACTTCAACGACTTCAACAGCCGAAGGAATACTTAGTTCATGATGCCGTGAAGACATGACCCTCTCTCTTCTTTTTTCGACCCAGAGGTTAGTGTGCTTGCAATTTCTTTCTTACCCTGTACATCCACCACATACGTTCTTCCTTCTTTTTCCCCATCCATGTACTTCATCCGGGGCCTTCCTCTCCAACTACGTCCCTCAATCAGGGTGGTGAACGAGCTAGAATGGCGTAGCAGGTTACCAAACATATTATTTATCTTTTCCACAATTCATCCAATCAACGTCCTTTTTTCACCCGCTTTCTTCAAAACCTCATGATTAGTTACTATTTCCGTCCACGGAATTCTTAAGTCCCTTTTCCAGCAACGCATTTCAAAATCCTCAAGGTAGCTCCTCGCCACTTTCTCTGAAGTCCAAGTTTGAAGACATGACTACCAACGTTACACATTACTATCAATAATAAACGTTACGTCAATACCATAAGCAATGATTAAATAATTTAAGAGTGAAATGAACAGGAGGAAAATATGTAGTTAGACTGAATATGCTAGAAATACAACGTCATATTTTGCGAAAGGAGAACCAAAAAAAACTGGGTCGGCTGACTAAAATTAAATTCGAACAACTATTGTGGTAGCTGTTCATATTCTCAAACAAATATAAAATTATTTTATTTATCGTAATGCCTGGGAACGATGGCGATCATTTAAATAATATTGAAAAGAGTTATGACATAGCTAAAGTTTTAAAAGAAATAACCGTCCCAACTTTACTGTATCAAAGCAAAACATGGTATATAAAATATAGGTTATAACAGCAAGAATGTCGGAAAGTAGTTCCTAACTCACTCATGACCTTCATTCCAGAATCAACATTACGCTGCAGAACAGCTTACGACGATCGGTGATTTAGTGCAATAACTCAGTAAATAATGGAAGTGCGTAGGTTGTCAGGCAGTCATTAAAACAGTTGAAGTTACGCAAAATATATGCAAGATGGGTGACAAAAATTCTGACTACAAATCACAAACCTGCAACAGGTAAACTTTCTCATAACCTCTTGGATCGCTTCTCAGCAGACGAAGACTCGTTTTGATGAGCATTCTCACATGCAGTATACCCACTATACTTCTGAAACCAAGAGGTCGACTGTGGAGTGACGTGAAAGAGGTGAACAACTCCAATGAACGCGTAAACACATCTGTTTGCTGGCAAGGTTCTCAAGACTGTCTTTTGTTATGCTACAGATGTTTTGAACGTTGATGTTTTACTTGAACAAAAAACAATCAATTCTGTGTACTACTCTGAATTCTTGGGCAAGGTTAGACAGGTCTATCGGTCCAAAAGCTACAAGATTCTGATCCACAGGTTTTGCTGCTTCATGATTATGCCCGGCCCACAGTGCAGCCGGTACGCAAGCGAAATTGGAAGAACTTCACTGGACAGCTTTCGATCACCCCGTCTACAGTCCAGATTTGTCATCATGTGATTTTAATTTGTTTGGACCCCTCAAAAAAGACTTGGGGAGGAACAGATTTTACAGTGACAAAGAGGTGCAAGAATACATGCGCAGTTTGCTACGAGCACGTCCAACGAAGTCTGACGAAGAATGTATTAAAAACCTGTCAGTGCGATCGGAAAAATGTGTAGATAATATGGAAAACTGTGTACTGTAGTATAGGAAACTTATACTGTAGATAGTATGGGAAACTTATATTTATTTTCGCATCTATTAATCTAATAACACGTTTCTCAAAACAGTCTTGTTTATATTTGATCAACCCTCATAATTGATGACCATAAATATATACGTGTATGTATGTGTGTTTATGGTGTGTAATGTTACATAGTCAATAAAGTAAGTATTATAAAAATACAATCCTGCTAAACCATTTGAGGTATCACTGACTAAACGTAACTCCGGGGATCGTCTAAGGGGACCCGGTAGGCAAAACATAAAAAAAATTTACATTTTCTGTTTCTTCTATTCAGTTATAGTGTTTCTTTCTGAACATTTTAATATATAATATGTGGTATATTGGTTGCTATAAAGCAGTGAAAAAAATTAATAATACGGGAATGTACATGAAAACAGAATGAGACGCGAACGTTATCGTTACTATTAGTTCTTATAGTACACAGTTTATAAACTTATATTTTGGTATCTGTAGTTGGCTATAGAATTTTTGAGTTGGCTAACCTGATCACAGCTGATTTCACAGTCAGCTGTGACTTCTTTGTTGTGATTTACGGGTAAACAAAAACCAACGTAATTTTGTGTTTTTGTAAGTTTTATTTTGGTGTTTATGATATTTAGTATTTGTGAAATGCCTAGAAGACCAAGAAAACCACGCACTGCCTTCAAAAAAAGAAGGAATGTAGGTATGTCTCTGAATAATGAAAGCCTAATTGAATAAAGTAGGGCTAGCCATAACCAAACAATTTCAATTGGTGAATATTCACTTGAGCCTAGGCCTAGGTCTAGCCAACCAAAACCAAAAAGTTCTGACAGTGCCTCCAAGAAAAAACTTGGTAATATTGATGACAATTATGATAAATACAATACAGACCTAAATAAAGAAAACATAATTATAGACCTAGATTTGTTGAAACAGGCATTATCGCATTCAGTGATGTGTTCTAAATGTCACTCACTTGGTATCGAAGTGCGGAAAGTTTCAAACATAGGTTTAGCTTCAAAACTTCAAATTTATTGTAATAACTGTAATTATTCCCATGACTTTTCTACCTCTGATAAAGTAAAGTCAACAAAAATTATTTGAAATCAATGTTCGGCTGGCATACGGCCTTCGTGTCATTGGTAAAGTGTGTGAAGCTGCAAGACACTTTGCGGCATTATGAATTTACCAAGCCCTCCTTCAAGGTTTTCACCTTATATTGAGGTTTTGGGGTCTGCAGCAGAAGATATATGTTTCGAAACAATGAAAGATGCTATGGAGGAGGCAGTGGGAGTGAATGAGGGAGTACGGGACATCCCAGTCACCATCGATGGCACATGGTAGAAACGTGGCCATACGTCATTGAACGGAGTTTTGACACAGGCAAGGTTGTTGATGTGTCTATCATGTCAAAACATTGTATTTTCCCTGATAAAGCAAAACATCTTACCACCTGCATAGCTAACTACAGAGGATCCAATGGGGGAATGGAAATTCAGGGGACTGTTGAAATTTTCAAAAACTCGGTGTCTGCATACAATGTCCGGTATACAAAATATTTGGGTGACGGCGACTCAAAAGGATTTCAAGCTATACAAGACATGAAGCCATATAGAAATGAAACACCTGTTAGTAAGCTAGAATGCATTGGCCACATTCAGAAAAGGATGGCCACTAGGCTAAGAAAGCTAAAAGCAGAAAATAAGGGTCTCAAATTGTCAGATGGTAAATCGTTAGGTGGCAAAAATCGATTATCATCCAGTGTGATTGATCAAATTCAAACGTATTATGGTCTTGCCATAAGAAGAATTTCAACAGTAAATGACATGAGACAGGCTATTTGGGCCCTATATTTTCACAAGATATCAACAGACACTAACTCCCAGCATGGCTTGTGTCCAAAAGGTTAAGAAAGTTGGTGTAAGTATCAAAAAGCTATAGAGGCAGGTGAAACTTACAACCACAAAAACAGTATTCCGGAAGCTATTATGGAATTCATCAAGCCAGTTTTCAAAAGCCTATCTGAAACAGAGCTACTAAAAAAGTGTTTGCGTAAACAAACGCAGAATCCAAATGAAAGTGTGAATAGTGTGATTTGGGCAAGACTGGCAAAGGTTGCCTTTATTAGAATCAAAACCCTACACTTTGGAGTGTATGAAGCTGTATCTACATTCAATTGTGGACAGATTGACAAGTGTAAAGTTTTAAGTAAGTTAGGAATAGATGTGGGAAAGAATACAATTGAATCGATGAAAGTGACTGACAAGGAAAGGCTGCGAAACTCCCTACGAGCCACTGTGGAGATAAAAAAAAAGCAAGGCAAGCAAAGAGGCAGGCCAAAAGAAGGTTAGAAGATGAAGAAGAAGATCCAGACAATCCAACCTATGGATCTGGGATGTTTTAAAATAAAAAAGTAAGTGCTTATTATATGTTTTATGCTAGTATTAGCTTCCTAATTTTCTATTGCGGTTTGCCGAAAACTGTGTTTTTTCAACTTGGTGCACACTTTTTCAAAAACTAATTAAGATAACAGGATGAAATTTTCACCATGTTTTCTTTACCATCTGATGCACACTTTGATACAAGGGTTTTTTGATCGAGTTATAAATTTTGTTTTTAGAAATTTTTAATCAATAAATTTTATAATCAAAAAAGTTACATTCAAAGAAAAAATTATATTTTTGTAAAGAAAAGTTAAATAACAAATCCCCATGTTAAAGTGTACTATAAGATGTAAAGAATACACGGTACAAATTTCATTCAGTTATCTCCAGTAGGTTTTGAGAAAAGTGTGCACCAAATTTACCAATTTTACATGTAAAAGATAGACCTTACCGGGTCCAATAATAGTATCAACGAGTAATCTAATATATTACTTTTTCTTGGTGTAAAAAAGTAAATAAAATTGATAGAATGTGAGTTACAGGTATTAGAAAACCATCGAAACTAATTGGTGAAAATGGTACCGACGCGTTCAGAGTACGTCAGACTAAGCACAACCTAAGAAAATAGTCTAATGGACACCTCCAAATACGAAAAAAGAGGAAGACTGAATACCGTGTGGAATAAAACATGGAGAAAGCGATTCAGCAAAGGAAATTATAACGGTCAGGAGTCCTCGGACAGGCATAGTTAGAAACGACGCGAGAGACTGTGTCTCTATAATAATGATGGAGAGGATGCGGAGAATGCATCTTCACCCTAATTTTCATTAGATTTTCCGAATCTTTTCGTAGCCCTTCAATATTAGGCCTACATACCGGAACTTAAAAGTGTCTGCTAACTGTAGGTTAGATTTAGTGTAGGTTATGTAATTTATTCAATTAAACAATGAACACACTCTTTACATTTTCTGGTAACTGGTAGTGAAAATTAAATATGTTCCATAACTGCTACCGGAGTGCGCAGATGGCGGAAATAAAAAACGAATTAACGAGGTATAAGAAAAATTGTTCTGCGCCAAATAACAAAATTGTAATTTCTTTCTCTAAAAACATTATGGAAATATATACGCTTTTCCAACTGTTGCAACAGCTTCCAAGGCACCTTCTGAAATCTAGTGCCCTCGGCATTTGCTCCGTTATAATCCGGGCATGAGACAGAGGGATTGTGGAAGACCATTGACGCAACGGTCCGATATTAGGTGAAATCGGAAACGGCTGTAGCCCAGTCACGAGATAAGGAATTCGGGGAGGCGAAGTTAGTCTTGTAAAGTGAGAGAACATTGTTGCATACTTTGAATTGTTGATGACAACAACAAACGATGTGTGACTCAGACACACGCATGAGGAAGCACTACACTTCTGGCAGCACACTACTATAAATATTATTGCTTCAAGTACTCCGTGCATCTATCAGAAATAGTAACAACCGGCGGGAACACACACATGCACGTGTTACAAAAGTTACTCTTTCAATATCGTTATGCTGTGGCGTAAATTTACTCCTGGCCAACGTCCAAGTGACGTCGCGATACTCTATGAGCACCGTATTCGATCACTTGTATGAATTCCCAACTAATTTTTGTATATAAATAGATTCTGTTTAATTAAACTTCACATATATGCTTGTTACGTTAACACTAAAACTGACATACATCCCGTCTATTGAGAATATTCATTAATACATTCTGGCAGATCAATGAATTCTTCAAATCGAGGTAATATTTTAGACTGTTATTCCTCAGACTTACAACGCTAGTAACGTCCTTTTCTCCATCTCAAGACTATGCCGTTCTATCTTACGGCTTCAGTCAGTCCCTCTTCAGCATCTTTTCTAGCATTACATCTGGAAGGTCTCAAGCATTTTGGTTTCTGATTTTTTTTATAAGTCCATATTTCTTTGACATAATTACAAACATTCCAAATAAACATAACAAATAAATTGCTTTCTCATTTAAAGAAAATTATCACTTCTACATAGACGTCAACAAACTTGTCTTCTTGTTAAATACTTCCTTGCCTTGTGCTCTTCAATTTTTATACCCGTTGAACAACTGTCATCCTGCGTTTTTGAACTGTGGGAAAGTAGTATTGTGCACAGATTTTCCCTTTCAAGCCATACGTCACCCTCCTATTTTTTCGTCTCTTGAACTTCCTCATTATTGTTTATTTCTATTTATTTTCATACCACGTTTATTTCCAATAAAACGTAGTTGCTTCTTTTAGTTCATCCACTAAAAGTACAATGCGATGTACAAAAACGAATAATTTTATTGCACTCTCCATATCGTTATCGTTATCCCACCTTTGCTGAATTCTGAGAACTCCATCATGCCATGCTCTATGTACAGGTTGTACAAAGTAGAGATAAGCTAAATCCCTGTCTAACATATTTTGATGCATTTCTCTGTAGTCCAGGAGAATTTTCTAATGTTTGTAGAGCCGTCGGATTGTTGTTCTATGTCTTTAATGTCCCTATCACTCCTAAACAACGTAGTCCAGTCTATGTTTTACTACTGCTCGAATGTCTTTCAAAACATCGTCGTCAATACTTTATTGGCTTCCCCTTGCTTTGTAAACTTGCTGCACTCTCCACTACATGTTCTTTTTTATCCTTCTACTCGGATCCATATTCTTCAAAAGCTAATGTACACTAATCGTTCTTCATCGGTAAACTTCAATGGTGTCGGCAGTGTCCACTAACTTACCTAACTCGTTCTTATCCTTCACGCTCCGATGTTACCTTCCACAGGGCTAAAGATCATTGGAAATGTTACCTTCTATGTTCATGTCCCGTCCTTCCGGAAACGTAAAGTTGGTGTGAAATCGAATTTTTCAAAGCAGGGTACTGTAGTTTGAATTTAAAAGTGCTAACGTGTTCTAAGTATTTCACCCCAACTTGTTCGCCTTGACTTGATACGGAGTATATATATATATTGCAACAATACATATATTTGCATATTTGCCCAGGGCGGTATGTTTGTAAATATTTAGCATAGAAAATGTATGATGAACAGTTTTTGACAATATTATGCAGGATAAGAATTGTCAGAAAGCGCACACCTGTCCCGCGAGTGAATACAGCGTTTGTGTGTGTGAACGCAAGCTATGACAGTCAAAGTCTACGATGGGGTGATGCGTACGAATTGATGGTTTGTCTATAATAAGGTTTTAACCGGATAAAAATAAGCTAATTAATACATTTTAAACCTGTGAACAAAGACTTACCCCAATAATAAGTACACCATTACATTAAGGAATTTTTAACGAATATGGTGATACTTTACAAAAATTATTGCAGAAATATGTAATAATAAAGACGCTAAGTAATTTAATGTTAATTACCACTGTAATTAAATAGTAATTAATAAGTGTGTTATATGTGAGTGTCCAGAAAAAAATTATGCAAACGATATCGCTCGTGCTACGAGTATGTTGACGGAATTGCGAAAATGAACCAAAAAGTGATTTGTAATTAAAAGGACGCTTTGAACGAAGTGACAATATCTAACAGGTCGAAAACAGTCCTGGACTTGTCAGATCGCCGTCCAGTATAAATACCACCGGCAATTTTGGGGCGATCTCAGAGACTCAAGATATCTTCTCACAACGTCACGCTGCTGGTCTGTCGACCGATCGAACGTCTCTACCACACACACCAAGGCTTATGGAGGAATTCTTGACCATCACAAACAACAAACCGTAGAGACAGAGAACACAGCATCAGCATAATCATCATCATAAAATTCTCAGGATTCAGGGCACACACACACACACACACTCGCAAAGGTAACGTCGGCAGTACGCAGGTGATGAATAAACAATTATATTTTTGTTTGTGAAAAGAAATCTTAAAAAGAAAGTTATATATGAACAGTAAAGACTTGTAGTTTTAAATATAATCACTGTACATAAATTTAAGTGGTAGTTAAAGAAAATAATTTAATTTAACAAGAAAATTTTAAAACACTAATCTTCTGTTGTATGTTAAAATTTGGGTGTGTCAGTAGAAATAAATAATAGGTTGGAAGTAAATGTTATATTTTTTTTATTGTTTATAGCAACAATTAGTTTTATTCTTGAGATTTAATATTATTTTTTTGTTTGTAAATGAGTTGCTATTATTATTTAAAATTGGAGTCAAAGTCAGACACACTGAAATAAAAAGTGTTTAGATAATTTGTTTAACATGTCTGTTTAGCCAGTAAGATTATATGGTTGTTTATTTTTATATGTCACGAACAGCATAGAAGGTTATATTGTATTTTTTTTGTAAACTTATAAAAGAGAATATTTTTTCATTTTTATAATTCGGAATTTTAATATTTGCATATTTTCGATTAATATTAATAAATCATAGAATGATTATTTTGAAACGGTTTTAACTAATTATTTCAGGTCATCAATATCTCACTCCTCTTTGAACATTATTTTTTTATTGTCCAACTACATATACTTGACGCAACGAGAATAAAAAAATCCTGCGATCTGGCCGGTGTGATGCTCTTCATAGTTGCGTTGAGTACATGGTATTGTATTAGTGTAATTTTTTATAATACATGTAACGTTACAATATATATATATATATATTCTATATAAGTAACTCGACGTTTCTTGCAGTAATTATATAAATTTTTGATGTTATTCAATTTGTTTCTTCTGCAAGTAGTATAATTCGTATATTCTTTTTCAAATATACGAATATACGAATAAAAAAAAGAATATACGAATTATACTACTTGCAGAAGAAACAAATTGAATAACATCACAAATTTATATATATATATATATATATATATATATATATATTGCGACAACAAAATTGAATTAATTTTTGCGCATAGGATTAAAGTGTGTGTTTTATAAATCAAAAAGTCTATATTGGAGGTATTAATTATAATTTATTGCACACCAATTTAATACTGGTTCATACGGTATATTTTAGACGTACACAAATGAAATGAATTTTGAAGATTGTTAAACAGTTTATATAGAGTTCAGATCTGAAATTTTACTGGAATGATGATGTTCCAATTCGATGCGGCGAGATGGCTGAAGGCGATGCGTATATCTCGCGTGTCCTTCCCTCGTGGATTCTGCTGGGCTGGTGTCCTGATGATAAACACGCTGAACCTGCTCGTCGAACTGCAACACTGCCTCGCTGCGATAACACTGAATATTGATTGTTAAAAGTTTTAAGAATGTTTTAATATTGTTTAAACAGTTTATGACTCTCAAGGTGTAACGTGGGTATTAAATGAAAAGCGGTGTATAGACACACACCTTCCGGCTTGTCTTCAAGTGTCCTCGCGTCAAACAGTTCTACCGCGGTCGGTAGAACTCCCTATGAGGAAATCTTGAACTAACACGGATACTGAAATTCACAATTTATATTAAGAAACCTGAACTACTTGGATCTGTAGAGTAGATCACACAGAGGTCCAAGTTTTGAGTACACCCTTCGCACAGTTTACGTGTTCACGCAAGAGAAACGTCTTGAACGCGAACCGCACGTTTACTAGACGAATGCTTAAGATGAACTGACTTTGATCTGCACATGGCAACAGACAATTTTCAATGATTTTACTGCGTTCTAACAGGCTCGCAGGCAATTACCAGTCACATGATACTATGCACACGGCCCGAATATTTCTTCATGCAACACTTTGCAAGGAATTGGCATTTCCTGCAAAGATAATTATCTGGGATTTTATTATTTCACGCTTGAGTGAGTTTCATATAAAGATTTCATATAACAAAAATTCACATTTAACAGTTATTTGAAGATCATAGAATATAGGGAAATTGTAGCTAATATTAAACTTTATGTCTTGTTCAAGTCTCATGTCAATCGGATAATTATAACGGACACTATAGAAAAACGTTAATAACTCGCGCACCCGCGCACACTTTCACAAACACAATACATAGAAAAATGGCGAATAAAATTGTTAAGAGTTTGACCTATTCTAAATTCTTATCGGTATACAATACAAAAACTACAGCTAAAAAAACCAATTTGAACAAGAGACAAATTTAAACAGGAGAATGTCCGTCATCCATGCATAAGACATAGTTCATTGCTTATCATAATCCTGTGTTCTATCGCAATATATATATATATATTTTTTTTAAATTATTTTAATCCTTCCATTGGCACCAGCAAATGTGTCTGTTAAACAAAACTGTAATTTACTTGTTTTATTCATCCTCCAACTCCTGTAATCACGACGCGTTCCGAGTCATGTGCCTCATCATTAGGTGTTACCGCCCAGTAGACGTCGTGACAACGTTTACAAAGACAACACGAATACGTAGCACACACATATAACGCACAACACAAATACACACGCGGTATGTGTATAGATTTGAAGGTGCGCGCAATGACAGCGGTACTACACTACTGCTCAAATTGTCTTTTTTATGTTGTGATGACCTCCACAGGGCGATAACAGATAACATCTGACGACGAGTCATGTACCTCAAAATCTATACATCTTTGACACTAGATGAATTCACAGGACGGATAAATCTGGTAAATTTAAAATTTTATTTTATCCATTCACATGACTGGGATTCTGTTTTATTTTAACAATAATAAAAAAATTTATTTTATTTTCCATGTCTGCGTTGAACGAAAACTGGATTAACTTTGATTCCAGGCTTCGAACCTTGCACCTCTTGTTTTCATCGATTTGCAGACGTTCATTATGTAATAAATATTATTTAAAATAGTCTGAAAAAAGCATATTGTCAAAACAGGCATCTTGAGCTACACTTCGTCATGAGGATATCAATCTCTGCTCCCTCCTCCAAATAAGACAATGACAAAACAGTGGGTTCTTTTCATAATTTTCTTATTTTAACGAAAATAATTGCGTAAATCCTTGCTGTCAGAGAGCCTGGAATAGGAAAAGAGTTAAACATAATTACACTACAGCCTAACGAAAGGACAGAGCTAAACGGTACAGAGCTTAAATCAAATCACCACTCAAGTTAAACGAAGTACGCAAATTAATTACATTTGAAGCTGGTAGCGTGGCGCAGCAGCGTTCTCTAACAGACAGCCTTTTTTAATCAAAGCCGTTCTTCTGTGACGTTCCGTCTCCACTCCCTTTTTTAAAAATACTCGCAAAGCAAAATTCTCAGAACCATGTAATACCTTCGAAACAAATAATTTCATGACATCAGGAGATCTTCCTTGAAGTAGGCCCTCGTTTAAGCGACCTCGCATTCAAAATTATAATGATCCATTAGTTTGCAAACGTTTTTCAGAAACGAAAACGCCTTTTTTATTCATGTAACATTTCGGGTTACGGTTACTTTTCGAACTAAAAATAATTAGGGTAACATTAAATTTATTTATTCTGTTTTACAGTATAATTCCTTCTTTATCGTGTTCAATATGTTTATATAGTAGTATAAACAACTCATAGTATGTAGTAGTAATTACTCATAATTTCCTCAACTACCTGTCCACAATTTTAAGCTCTAATCACCGAATATTATTTTCCCCGCATTACAAATTAAATGAATGTTAACAAAATGTTGAATTATTGTTATAATTAAATTCCTGTCATGGAGAAGCTGAAAACAAAAGCAACTAGTAGGGCGAGTAATAGGTTTAATGTTATTGTAATGATGGAATGTTAAATTATGTGTGGTATGACCGAAAAAGGTTTAATTAAAATGGACCATTTCACTGCTTAAATAATTCATGTAGACTACTGTATTTGTCGAGACGAAACAAATGCAAGTCGTGTTCCTGTGACTGTAGTTAACGTTCCATTGACAATGTCATTACTTTAATAGTAGGCTATAGGTATGCTTGTACAGCAAACGTACATATTTAAACGGTAAAAAGTTCATTAAATTCAAGGTAAATAAATATTGTTCAAAGCCAAAACAGTTCTGGTATCCACACTAACGTACACATTTTTTCTGTTGAAATAGTAACTATTTCCTATTGGTGTCAATTCCTTTATGCAATGTGGTTACGAACCAAACGCACTACGCAAACATTGTGAATACTGGCATAAATGTTTCAGCACGCTATCAGAATGGACAACATCGGTTAACAAGTGTACAGAATTTCAAGTTTTGTTTCTCCACGGTCATCTTACACCTCTCAGTTAAACTTTGTTTTCAGATAAACTGTGATAAACGTCTCTTTGTTCGTCCAACAGTCTGTGGAAGAATAATCGAAATTTATTTTTCGCAGAGTTATATTTATTTGTAACAAGAATGAAATGCTGATTGGAAAGATTTCTAATTTTTCATACGACTTTTTCGGGTGATATATAAAAATGTTTAACTCTGGCGTCATCTTTCGTGGCGCTGACTTTAGGTAAGTGCATAAATGTGTATAAAAATGTATTTGTAAAAAACTTAGAGCAATTATAGTGTAGCACCGTGCACTTGTGGAACAGCTGTCTGTCGATGCGAATGTTTGCGCTGCGGTGTTAATAATGAAGACAAGTAACAAGAGAAGGGGTTACTGTTTGAACAAGCGACATCGAACATAATAGGTTCGAGTTACGTCCCGTAAAATCGCAATCTCATTTGTACCAAGCGCCGTTTGTATGTGTGTATGTCTTTGAATCAGGAAGCAAACGAGTGGAAGTTACTAAAGTAAATCGCAAAACAGAAAGTTACACAGCGACAGCACTTCCATCGTAACGATATCGCAAATTAGGAATCCTGGCTTATCGCAACATATACAGTATGGTTTAGGGCTGCGGTTTCCCGTGTATGTTGTGTCAGCAGAGTGATATCGTTATCCGAACACTGAAGTGAACGATGAGCGGGTAGCTGCATCGATTACGATGTAACAGTCGCAAATCATAAGTTATACATTTTATTTTGCGAGTATGTGTCAATCAAGAACTGTAGTTGTTATAGCACAATTTATCTTCCCTGGTAGGGCGTTAATTAATGATAACAATATTTATAGTTGTCAATCAAGTAAATTTATTTAGACATGTAACTAAATTAAATGACCAGTAATTAATTAGTTAAAATAAATATTTACTTATTAACACACTTTTATAATGAAACATGTGTGCATGATTATTAACAATAATTTCAATTATTAATAAAAATTTTTACTCTTATGTTTGTTGCAATGTATGTCTTATGATCGTAAGTAACTTTTATTAAATACTTCCAGAGATTTATGAAAATTATTCTTATTAGGTGTAATTAATTGATGAATGACACCTTATAGATAGAGTATCTGAGGGTTCTCATTATCAGAGGTCTTTCAAGCAGTTTAGTTTGTAACAAAAAAAAAAGTGTTTTACCATTAATTAATCGTGGGGGTTAATTCTGTCACGATGTCACTGAAAGAAGTTTATTCTAAAATAAGTTTGATGTACGACTTACAGTAAGTGTGACTTTCTAAATGTTGGTTTCCTATGAATGGCTTCCTACAAGAAAATGGGACTTTCTGCAAGTACGCCAGTGCACTACTCGAGAACAGTGTCACTAAGCATGATAGAAAATTGTCTCAGAAGAAGTTGACATTCAGTCAAGGTTCTCACATGCTCCGTTTGTTTATATCCATTGCCTCGTTTCAACAAATACACCAACCTCACTCTGTCACTCTGGGTTAGCAGCCAGCAGTTCGCCATTCCTCTCAGTCCGCAATATGATGTCTATCACTCAGTCACTTCGTATTGTCTATAATCTGTCTCTTGTAGTCTAAACTGGGCATTCCTCTGTGACTCGTCCCATTAATTATTCTCTTCACTAGCCCCTTTTGTCAAAGTATTTGTCCATTAACTTATCACTTTGACACCTTAACTTTCCTAGAAAGCTTCTGTTATGAGTATATTCGACAGGATCGCCCAGTATCGGCTGAATTGGTGGGAACATCTTTGCCAAATGGATGACTGCCGCATCCCCAAACAACTATGGAACTATAAGTCGAGGGGACGGAGAGGTGTGGGACGTCCGAGGTAGCGCTGGAGTGACCAGCTGTAATATTTGCCTATTTGAGACCAAAACAAACCATTCTTGGTTTAAACCTTGAAGAAGAAGAAGAAGAAGAAGAAGAAGAAGAAGAAGAAGAAGAAGAAGAAGAAGAAGAAGAAGAAGAAGAAAGCTTCTGTCCTCCTGAGTTCCTCTAAGGACACCCTCAATAGTTAGTTACCTTCTCTCTCCAGCTTATCTTGAGCATTCGTCTGTAGCACCTGGCCTCACGTGCTTAGAGTGATTTTCTTTTCTCCTTCTCCTGTTGTCCATGATTCGCTCCCGTACAGAGAAACACTCCACACAAATGTCTTTAGCAAACGCCTTCTTATTTTTAAACTGATGTTGTTTGAAATGAAGGGGTTTGTGTTTTTAATAAACGCCATTTTGGTCTGATTAATTCTACTTGTAATTTCCTCAGAGCTTCGCAATCGGTAGTAAGCTAATTATTCTTCCCTATAGGCCTAACTATATTCTATCGCTTCCTGGAGGGCATTATTTCTAAGAATTATTCTGACTGGATTTTTCTACGACTTTACACTAGAAAATTGGTCTCTTGTTGATTAATCTTCATGTCATATTCGTTCTTCATCAATTGATCCACTGTGTTTGTGTCAAAATATAAAGTGCACGTATAGAAAATGGTTTTCTCAGTTGTAATGCAATTGACACAAGTATCTTCTATTATTTTTGTATGTCAACTATGTTTCCTTATGAAACAACGTAATCACAGTGGTCAAAGACTTGAGAATCTAGGGAGTAAGTTGGATGATAATAGTGACGTAGTTCATGAAATAAGACACAGTAATGGTGAAAGGAAAAACCATGACCTTCAAGCTAGTACCACAGGTTAGTGCAACAAAACGTTACCGTTGCGTAAAACAATAACAGGGCACAAAGTGAGGACTGCTTACGGATGTGAAACCTGAACACTCGAAGTATGTAAAAAATGATTGACGTTCATGAGAATACAAAACTACTTATGTAAGATACACACCCCCAGTAAATAAAACTATTCCTGGAGAATACGTTTGAATAGAAGCTGAAGCAGTTCTATGAGGGCCACAACCTGGTGAGCTTTGTCAGTGCAGAGACTTAGATGAGTAGGGCACATAAAAAGATCGAAGAAATGGGGAGGATGCCATGGAAGGCACAAGGGACAATTTCTGGGAAACAGGAATAAAGAAGACTACGGTCGTGGTGGCATCAATCAACAGAAAGGCTGCAATGACGTTGCTAGGTGTGTTATGACGCGCGTGCGTGTGTATTAACTAGTCTTCAGCTTGAAAATCAGCTGAAATTACTGTAAACGGCAACAAAACGATTGGTTCAGACTGAACAACAAACATTTCACAAATTCATTATTTCAATAGATTTTCTCTTCTTACCAATTTCATTAGCTTCAAGAATATTAACAAAAACACGAACTGTTCAAACAGAAACAACAATCGCAATCTTCACAGTTCAAAATCATACGACCGACTCGTCTAAGCCATATATTAATTTATAAATGAAAAATAAATACTATTAACTCTGCATATCGCTGGATTTTACACGTATCAGATTATTCACACGGTAAGAGGAATCGTGTAGAATTGAAAGTAATATTTTATGATTGTATAAGAAACAAATTTCTTAATGCAGTACTGTACGCCCTTATTACGTCAAACGGCACCATTCAAATCATTATTACTACCCTTATTACAAAATAAACTTATTTACAAATAAATATATTTTAAAAGCAGTCATGTGACTTTCACCTTTACGGCTGGACCACCGCGCTATCTATGACTCAACTACAGAACTACACTGGAGCCTGCGACAATACACTTTATTTTGGGAACTTACGGTTTCGTTAAATACAGAAGCTGCATATATGTCGCTGTTCGATTCATACGCCTACCATGATTATATACTGTAGTCGAATGTTAACAATGAACATTTATAAGTATCGTGTACTTATGGTATAATGTTTAACATGATGTATTTGTGCGCTTAAGGGTCCGTTTGCTACTTTCAAATGAAAATACTCAAGTCAAGTAAAATCAAGTTAAACACAGATATTGTCTTTAAAAAACTCGGAATTAACCGCCACCGACACTGTACATATTCACATTAATAGCCTATGTAAACGTAAAACGACATTTATGGGATAAATAATTTCCATAATATCTACAACACTGGACTCAAGATATTTAAAAATATTGAACATTATATATTAACATTTGTAAAAGGATTAAAAATATATTTTAACTATAACATTATAAAACGCTTTACACTTTATGGAGCGAGTAGGCTACGTGTTTTGTAATAGCGTTCAGGTATTTTCACAAGATAAATGTTCTTAATCTTTAAATAGGTTTCATATTCTGTTCTATTGTTCGCATGACGTAAACTGGTTTTGTTAGCTGTTCGCGTATTCACAACTGTTGGGTTCATTTCTTTAATTCCTTATTAGGAACGTTCGGGTCTGTGATTGTGTACAACTGAATTAAACATATTCGAACTGAGCAGGTTAAATAGGATATCGAGAATTATTATCTTGTCTGTTGTGTCACACACCTGTGCGTATTATCACCTGCAGGTATACTCTTACGATTGTTATAAACATGAACCTTAGTTCATGCGTTTCGGCCTCCCACTATTACCCCTAGATATTATCTCAGCTAACATCAGAGTTTTGTGCCTTGTGTTTGTGTTGCATCTGAAAATCGAAAGCGGGACCTCTACGTTAATAGCTATGCGCCATACCGATTTGCCTACTAAACCCACTGGTCTAATACTCTAATTGCTATCACAGAAAACATTAAGTTATGTAGGACTAAGGTCTGGGGGCGAATGTAAAGATTAGCAGTATCTACTATAAGAATCATATAAATCAAAATAACATCATACGCTAGTCCGTAGATGTCCCATTGATTTTATTTTCATTGTGTAATGTGCGTTTGATATTATGCTTAGGTTTAAACGCAAGTTAAAGCAATTGATTAAAATTTAGTTACAGAAATTGAATTTATATTGTTAAAAAAAGCTTCCAAATAGAACAATTTCAGTACACGGTACATTAAACTTTAGGGTACTGCTATCACAGTCAATGTGTGGTGGGACTGTACTGTCTATGTTAAAAAAGTTGAGATTTTTACTTACTTCGACTTTCACTTACTTCTAAAAGTAGACTTAACGCTAACCGAAGTAGCTAGCCTTCTGTACTAACCTGTATGAATCTTGCCTAGCATGCGCCCGTCCAGGAATACGGAGCGTGTCCTTGGTGGATTCGCCGAATACGGTGAGTTGTTCGTTGTCGACCGGAGTAGCGGCCGGACTGGGAGTCGCGCTATCCGTCTCGCACACGCGGATCACCGGCACCGACATCCTTGAGACCGGCATCCTGAAACACAACCACCACCCCCGTTAGAAAATGAAATGTTCTAATAGTTAATGTGATCACACAGTTATGTATCCTCAAATGTAGCATTTAATGTTGTAGGCCATTTAATATGTGCCATTTATTTACTTACGTAAAACGTATAGTAGCGTTCTATTCTTAAAGCTCTGGACAGGCAATAACAAAGTGGAGCTAATATTGCATGTATTACAACAAGAGCCTAACACTAGGTTAGATTTTCATAATTTTTAAATTGGAGACCCTAATTTGTGCCTAGGTCAAAAACTGTTTAATTTTTAAACTGTACACTATATTCAAATTTTTTGTTAAATTCTCTTTAATATCCCAAGTGGAATTTGCGATTTTATTCAAAATGTTACCGCACTTTTAGGCCTGGCTCCCCAAAATTTTGAAAAATACAAAAACAAACACTACATTCAGATTTCAGTTAAAATTTATTTAATTTGATGTGCCACATGAATTTTTGCGATTTATCCAAATTTTCACCCACTTGTTAGCCTCCGACGTTCAAAAATTTTAAAGTTTTCAAAATTGAACATTAAATTCATACTGAAGCCTATTTTGATTAAAATTTTCTTTATTTTGATACTCCATATGGATCCCAAAATTTTTTAAAATTTGACTTCTTCATATTTTTGCCTCCTCCCTTTTAGGGGGGATCAATCTAAAAACAGTAAACTATAGTGTCCCGTGGTTATATTGAAAGGTAAACACCACGGCCGGTTTCATTTTATTTTCCGTGCGTTCGGTGCACTATCGCTGCATGTTACGATGCCCTCTTTGATATCGAGATGCAAGTTGTTCGCTGCGACCTTGAGTGGTGACGTCATTTGGCAGGCCGTGGCGTCCGCTTGACAATGAAATTTAGTCAGCAATGTTTGAGTTTTATAAGTTAGCGCTGAGCCTTCATCAACTCTTTTCTCGTTCAACTTTGATGCGGCTTGGATCGTGACGGCTAAATTGTGACACCACTATGCCTAGATAAATTTTATTAAAGAGCTTCAGGTGAGCCAGTATTGCTAGTTTATATGTAATATTAATTTAATTGGGGTTTGTGTGTGTGAAATGTAACTATCGTGTGTGCGTGTGGCTCAGGCGGTCCATGTTTGTGCCGGTAAATATTCAAGCACGTGGTAAAATTATTTTACAATCAAGATAAAGAAATAATGTTATAGACAGTTCAAAATTTAAAAACGTAAAAGAATAAAAGCAAGTATGAATTTATAATTGTGGTTCCATGAAGTCGGGTTATCAATTGAAATAGTTATAAATGTTGTAGTCGAGACCACGAGCTGGTCAGTCAATCATTATGTGAACTTAAACATACAAGGTAACCCAGAAAGTTTTTTAAGCTTAATGTGTATGATTTCTGTGTAACAAGGTGAAATTTAGAATTCAAATTAAAAGCCCGAAGGGTGATTTCGACAGGAGTTACTGACCGGCATTTGCGGTATTGAAGTTATAGTGACGTGTGTGATCTGAGTGCTTTGACGAAGGAATGTTGGGGTGGTATGTGTATATATATCTGAATCGAATATACAAGTAAAAATTTTCGCAGGTTTCTCCGCCTTAGTCGAGAGGAAAGGGGTCCACGTGATGGCCACGCTACATCTTCGCCCATCCGCAGAGCCTGCGTAAGATACCCCAACGCCGTCACGCCATCCGACATCGCCCTTCATACACCACCGAAAATGCAGGAACGTATTTAGTGCCATCCGAAAGATCAGGTGGGAACTTTCCTTTATTTAATAAACTCCACACACGAAGTGCTCCGCAGGTTATCGGGTAACACACACGCTAAAACTTATAGCTAGAAATTAGACTCATGTTTCAGAGTTAACATTACTGAACATGTTTTGTGAAGACACGCTAAAGTGTGGACATTACTGACTGTGTTATAAGTAACTTATAAGTATTTGTGTTTTGAATTGCATAGAGTCAAGGGTTGCCTTTCTATTATCTAAATATTTAATTCTGTTACTGCTAAAGAGAAAACAGAGTTTAAAATTCTATTTTTGACAATATCCAGAACTTAAGAAAATGTAATACTCGGAGAGTACTTGCATCTGCCTGCCATATGGCCTGTGATCCTGCACGTTCCAATATTGTTCTCTGGTTTTTCTAAATTAAAACTCCGGTTCATTTGTTTATTTTTGTTGGTTCAGCTTAACTATTCAAGTTATGATAATACTATAAGATTCCTATATTTAACTAACTTAAAAAAAACGGAAGCGACACTTTTTAATTTTTAATTAACAACTAATTTACTACATTTTTAATATTTAAGTAACAAACTTAAACCTCGGTTTACTGTGATCACTGGTTTCAATTTAAGGTGATTAATCCTAGTGATGAGGAACAGATAGATGAAAGTACTACTGAACACTTAAGTAATTGTTCTTTGAATTTAATTATTAATTATTGATTTAATTATTATTGTATTATCTAATGATCATGGACTTTCTGCTCCAAATACTTATAATTATGTTCATGAATGGTTCCTGCATTACTAATGCTATACAAACAATTCTTTGAAAGTAAAATACAAGAAGTAAAAGTTTATAATAAAAATAATAAATTCAGTAGGTTGGCATGCCATTATTCCATTGCTGGAAATACTTTCACATATTCTTGTTGTAATTAAACCACCATGTGACTTTAAATACTTTGACATACTTTGTGTAATTAAACCATGTGACTTTAAAGAGAGCTCTGGACGGATGTCAAGAATTAAGAAAAATCAAACAAAAAAAAAATTGTAAAACCAATTGTTAAAAAAAAACATAAATAAAATCTTGTTATTGTTGATCAGGTGTTTTATTGCAAGACCTGTCAATATGGGCTCAGCACATTTTATTTCCATCTAGGCCACATGCCTAGTCTTAAATATTAAGTTACGCCTTCCCAGAAAAAAAAGTAAATAATTTTTTTTGTGATTAAAATAAGGGTGTAAAAAATATTCTGGGACTAACGGGGCGTTTCAATGGTAGCAGAGCGTGGTTGTTTTGAGCTCTTGAGCCACAAATGTGACAGGACTTGCAAGATAGCTTGGGAAGTTTTCTTTGGTGGATTTTTGCAGGGAAAGTTTCAAGTGCAGTAAAAGTGGGTGTGGTTACAAATAGATCTGTTGAAAGAGGAATGAGATATAAAAAGGATTTTATTATTGTTATATGTTGAGTGTATAAAATGTTGATGTTGTATTTTGTGTGATATTTATATACATGTTAGAGTAGATGTGATATACAGAGGTATTGGATGTAAATTGGAGCCAACGTGTAGCTATTTTTCAGTATGGGTCACACGCACACGTTTAAATTTTTTTAATGTATGTATTAATATATATATATATATATATATACTGGCTCACTTTCTCGTTGGAATTGGTTAGTGCTTGTTCATTTTCGGTTAGACGAGGGCACTGTTAATTGATCGATAATTCCGGAGCAGCGGCCGTCCTATTGGGAATATTTTCTGGGTAAAATAATTTAACTTGATTTCGTTTGCGGAGAATGCGGATATGGTCGGGGCATAAACTTGTTAGTGTCTTGTAATGGATTTTAAGGCCATTTTGCTAAGGGTGTTTCAGAGAGAAATGTATTATATACATATATATATATATATATATATATATATATATCAGCTTTTGCGGATTTTATTGTTACAGAGTATGTTGTGTTGTGTCCGTTCACTGGTTAGTGTTGTGGTTGTGTTGGGGGAGACTTGTACTACCCCTTTCCTCTCGCAGCGTTAGGGGAATCCTGAAGCTACTTGAGCATTCTCAAGTTTTTCCTCTTCTTTTGTTGTGATGTCGTGTTGAATTGTGGTCTGTGATGTTTTTCTTTAATTGTGTAATTCTGGTGAACACAGCGAATTTAAGTTGTAAGAGTGGCGTTCCAAATGAAGAACGAATTAAGATGAAGTTGAGTTAGGATGTTTTTTGGGGAGTTTGTTTTTGAAACGGGAATTTTAACGCCAACTGCACTTAAGTAACGTATTTTAGAAATAATAAATTAAATATTAAACCAGAATCAATGCAATAGTTTTGAACAGTGATACAGACTGACGAGAGATAACGTTTGGCCAGCTGATAGCTTGTGTATTGGAATTTCTGTCATTGTTCACGTTATCTGATAGACTGTGCATTGTTGTAGGGTTATTATTGCGCGCCTGGCTTCTGAAGTCCAAGACCAGTTTATTTGTTTTCTTTTGACCAGCTGTTCGAGTGCTGTAAACGTAGGTGAGTTATTATCATGGATTATTGTTTGGCCCGTTCCATGCCGCATTCCGGGTTGCGTCCTCAGTTGTTCGGTCGTCTATTATATGATGAGTCTAGGCTGTGCTGTAGAGAAGTTACCCCCCCCCCTTCTCCTCAAGTATGGAGATTACTATTAGAAAAGGGAGATTGAGAGATTGCTGTTCGCGTGCCCTCCGCGTGGTCTCCCCCTGCCTAGTTAACCGGGGCCGTCCGCCCTAGAGTAGGGAAGTTGGCCATGCATATGTCAAGGTCGGTGGTTACCTTGTTGTGTTGCATATGCGTGGTCGGTCCACGAGGTGGACAGTTGTAGAGTAGGTAGGTGCTCATATATCAAGGTCAGTGGTACCTTGTTGGCCTTCGGGCGTGCATATGTGAGTGGCAGTAGTAGGTGGTGGTCACCAGTGAGGGTGACGTGTAGGGGCGGCCCCCTGGGCATTGGCAGGCATTGCAAGACCTGTCACTATGGGCTCAGCACATTTTATTTCCATCTAGGCTACATGCCTAGTCTTAAATATTAAGTTACGCCTTCCCAGAAAAAAAAAAAAATTATTTTTTTTGGTGATTAGAATAAGGGTGTAAAAAATAATCTGGGACTAAGGGGGCGTTTCAATAGACACACATGCCAAGTTTTATAAAAATCGATTGATGCGTTTAAAAGTTATCGTGAGACATATCCCAAATCAACAAGTACACAGATAGACAGACAGACAAATGCCAAACGGCCCAGTTAAAACTGAGACCTCCCTCGGTTCGTTTAATGATTAATATTATAAATATTATTAACAAATAATGAATAATTACTGTAAATTATTATATCGTTGAAAACATCTACTGCTTAGCACAAAAGTAGGCCTATAAGTAGTAATTTCTGTTATTAGCATTTCTCACTTTAGTTCACTTGTTACGTGTAAATAGTATTCCACGTAGTAATCATAGATGAGATACAGCCAACGGAAATGAAATTTCTACGAGGACACATAGCATATTGCCTACTAGAATACCTAATAGGCAAATAAAAATCAACATGTAAGGAATGAATTGATCATTTGTGACATACTCCTCAAAATAAAATAGTACCATAAGAAAAATAATGAAACGATTTAATAGAATTGAACAACAAATAGTATTAAAAATTGTAAACCTGGAAAAAAGCAGAAAATTTGTGTGTAATATCTGTGAAAAATGGGAACCGTTCTAGCGAATCATGAAGACGGAACAATTTCTCTAATCTTGGAAACAAATGGGACTATTTATTGCGTATCATCAAACACATCACAGTCAAATTTTTCAAGTCACAAATTTCTCACTCTGTACAACAGAACTACAGATATAACAAAATAAATATAATTGTGTGTTACAACAATATGTTATAACAATAAGGAACCATGTTTTGCGGCATTTTCAGAAAATTCTCTTCTTATACATAACTTGTTTCAACTAAGCAAACAGTAGTAAAAAGAATTTTTTTTATCAGCATAAATTTCCATTGAAGTAATAATTTAACATTTCATAATATGAAGCAATTATTTATGATAAATATTTACCCTATTTACTTAAATGGTTTTGTATTTTATAAAACGGGGATATAACACGTAGGCTTTCGCAGCTAATTGAGACCTAGACAAGGAAAATGAAAACACAAGGGCAAAGCATTTTTAATGAGCTCTGCAATCTCTAAAATAATTGGGTTTGCGACCCTTAAATATTTTTTTAATAGAAAGTAAAGAGAATTCTTTGTTTTTAATATTTATAATTAATGAATGTTTTCTTTTAAGTTTAAATTCTTATTAAAACACGATACTAACTGATTTTGTAATATAAAATATTTAAGAAGTCGCAAACAAAAATTAGTGTTAAAATTTGTTTCAAATGTCTTTTACAATTTGAATGGCAGCACTACCTAGTTGTAAAGTACAGGACTACAGCCGGTGAGCAGTTTACGCACGTTTTGTAAGACTAAAATTACTTTCAAGTATTAAAAGTTACAAGAGCGTAGCTGACAGAAATTACTAACGTAATAATAATAATAATACACCTATACATTAACTCTTCAAATTTATACACAACACCCGTAGAAATGTATGTAATGTCAACGTGTATCATCAGGTAAAATATATTATCTAATGTAATATAACTTTCATAAGTACATAAATTACAAAAGTAATTATTGTCTTATACAAACATTAAATACTACGTCGAATGACAATGCTTACAGAATTAAATTATGAATCATCAGCGTGTCATTGTTTTAAGTACAGACACACCGTGAATATTCGAATACTGACTCTCTACGCGTGAAAGTAGAACCAATTTACTGATCGTAAACAATAGAAAAGTACAACATAATTGATAAATATGTCTGTATATAAATATGGCCAGCAGGAAAGATTTTAGACAAGTATTTAATTCTTCGTTAATAATGATTCTCTCGCCCCCACTACGGTAGAAAAAAGGGTGGAGATATCTAGTGCTGGGGAGATCTGGAAAATGCGTCGCTGTACCCAGGTCAGTAGGAAGAGGTTTTACAAAGTAGACAATAAGGAGACGCTAAATATTCTGGTCATTTAAACACTTTTCATTGCCGAATATTATAACAATATTTCAATCCCGGATAGTAAGCGTTTATACGGGTTCTGTTGTATATTATTTTATAATGTACCGTTGGAACATGTGGTATCGCCTTCAGATAGTGATGAATAGAATGTTTGGGTTCCCAAACAGATAGTATGGCGCCAACAATGAAACTCCTTGTCCTCTCACAACCAATTGTTTTTTATAAGCTATGTAAACAACGGTATGAATAAACCAATTATTGAGGTATAGAGATGTTCGGAACAAGCACATGATAGTTTCCCAGGGGAGAGCTTAAAAAAAAGTAATCTCTCTAAAAGAAAGAATGAGCCGAAAAGTTTTGAAAACTTGATCTCGACGGAGACTTCAAAGGAAAAGACAACAAAAAACCTGAGGTCTCCGCTGTAGGAAAGTGCAGAGGCGGGAATTTGAGAGAGCAATACACCTCGACGTCAGTATGAAGGTCAAATAAGGTTGCCCGTCTATGGACACCGAAGTGGTGCTACCGAAAGCACCCCGCGGAGGGCGAAGCTGGACATTCGAATTCAGCTCCCGGGCATGAAATTACTACCCATAAATAAACCCATCAATATGCAATACAAAGCATTGATTAACTTTATATGTCACTGACGAATACAGAATTGTTTACAAAATTTTCAGTTAACAATTTTTTATACTTAAAGTAGAACCCTATTTAACCGAACTAAAGGCGACAGAGCCATTTCAGATAACGCATTTTTCGGAAAATCCATACAGTCTATTTCCGTTTATTTATATTTCATAAAAAACACAAAATTGTCAGTAGAAACATATTTAATTATAAAAGTTGAAATTATAAACATACAATACATTGTAATTTATGTTCAGTTACATAGTTTTGCTTAAAACAGTACGTAATTTTTTTAAGACAGTTACTTCACAGCCGTGTCTTTAAAAGTAAGATGTCTCGTGGCGTTGCTTGCTCAGCCTGCTCCACGAAACATAAAGCTACCTATAACAATAAAGTTGCTATGTTTAGTCTGTTGAACCTGTCATTCATTAATAAGACAATAAAATTAATTGATTAATTAAAATAAGAAAATATTCTGACCTTCAAAGCTTTAAATCCGTCGCTACGTGTACCGATATTCCATCAATTTTTTTTAATTTGTTGTAATTTTTCTTCTGATATCGTTTCCTTAACCCGGATTTCAGATTAGTCGAGTTCGGTTAAACAGGGTTTTACTGTATATAAAATCAATGATGACTTATTCTATTCGAGGCTATTTAAACTGTAGGCAAGTTTTCGTGGCGTATACGAAAATTTTTCAGTCATTATGAATTCTATACAACGTGTAAAAAAAATTATTTTTAATGTTACGTTACAGTTACACAATGTTTTTACGGTCTCATAAAGTTGGTAGAAATTAATGTTCCGCTTGACGGAGAGCTCCATTTCAAACGAGTTAAGTTAATGGGCCAGCTTTATTTCCTACCGCCTAACTGGAATACTAATTTAGAACGACGTCGAACTCTAATTCAGTTTCCCCACTTAGTTATCTTACATATTTGAAAGGTATTTTATAAACCACACGAAAAAGTATTACCTCAAATTTTTCGTTTTGTTGTTACCGACAGAACTTGTTAAACACTAATATAGAAAGTCTTGTGAAACATTTACGTACGATTTGGATCTAATGGATAAGTGTTACAGCATGTTTAATGCTTTATTTAACAGAATTAATTTTTCCGAATAATACAATCGGAAGAAAAATTTGTTATTTTTCACATACTGGATCAGACGATAGGAAAAAATCCGCGAATGCACATGCTGGTAGGTAATGGGCTATACGGATGAAAAAAAACTGGACAGTAAAGAAAGCTGACAAACTACCAATAGAAGCATTCAGTTTTTGGACAACTATAACGGGAAGAAACAGGTTGGTGGGGCACAGGTTGGGGCATATATGATTAATTACTTTGGTAACGGAGGGTGCAGAGAAAGGAAAGACCTACAGAACACAGGAAGGCAAATATTTGAGTACCTCAGACCGACTGGTGAGGATATGTGATATTGTAGGGTCAGGATAAGATGACTGCGGCGAAACAGTCAGGCTACTGAAACACAGGGTGGAACTACTATAAAAAGGTCAAAGTTCCTCAGCGTGATATTGACATAATCGTCAGAGGGTATTTTCACGTATAAACGGAACCGGTTGACTTGATCGCCAGATGAAATCGTGACCTTCCATGCAGGAACCGCTGCTTCACGCGTCGCATAGCAATCACAGCCGGACGCAAAATCGTTTTGAGTAACACGCTTGTACTTGTAACATTCAATTAAGCCGATCTCGTCTCCAATAACTATAAGTAGCTGAAAGGAGGAGACTTCATGTGTTTAGTACCACGATGTATAGAAAGAAAACAAAGCAATGGTAGTTTAAGATTACGCAGGTGCGATAAATATTCAACTAGAATTCGAGTAAATACCTGGATTGAAGAGACTCGTAAATGGATTTTCTTCTTAGGATAGATCCACAGTAACCAAATAGACTAGACTTTATATCAACTCACAAACATCTTTTACGAAAAGGAGGAAGGAAGCAAATCTCGACAAGTATTGACCTTAATAGAAGCAAAAATATCATTCAGAAATTTGCTCAAAAATAGTCATAAAACGTTCCCAGATATACGACGAGACTGAAAATAATTCATCACAATTTAGCACATACAGAATACATCCCAAACAACTGAATCCCAAACAAATGACGCGGCCTAGACAGCACACTTCAGTAGCTTACTGAAAGCGCTCGCCGACGAACACACACATGTGCATATGAAATGAGATTCGAAATGGCTTTGAACCTCTACGGATGTTACAATTTAAATTAATCATATTACTCTTCATTGTAATTTTAAAATTATTTAAATGACGTTGGAAGTGCTTAACTGAAATAGGAGTCTGTGGAAGAAAAGTAGCCATTACCGGTCCTAAATATAAAATTATTGAATGAACTGAAAAATTATAAACATTTTCAAGAATATATTAACCGATCTTAACAGAATTATTTCAGAAATCAATTATCCTTACATATATGTAATATATAAGTAAGCCCAGTGGAAAGGTCTAGACAAGTTAAGTGTAGAAGAACTCCAACAAACAATGGAATCAAAAGTAGAAAGGCACCAGGATTTAAAGGAATAAAGTATGGTGGCACATTATTGCATTTAGGAATTCTACATTTTATAAATAACATTTGGAAAGAAAACAAAATTCCGAAAGAATGGAGGCGGCCAAAAATGATTTCGTTATCTAAAAAAGGAGACAGAACAGATCCAAGTAATTACAGAGTGATTTACAAAAGCTATGTTTCAATTACAAGAAGTGGCAAGAGGGTAATCATTGACAATTTCAGTAAGAAAGAACAAAACCATGGCCTTTAAAGGTAAATATCCAGTGAGGAATAAGATAGTTATAAACAAGAGCACTTTAGAACAAATGGCCCGTTTTATATATCTCGGCTAAGAGCTATGAATCTAAATGTGACACAAAAGAGAAGATAAATGAATTTAGGAATATTTGTGGTACGATTCATAGAAATCTTAGAAATAAAACAAGATACAGCACAAGTATTCGATTTTATAAGACAATTTCAATATCCACATTGACATATGCGAGTGAGGCGTGGGTCATGACAAAAAAGGAGTTCGGTAAGATTCAGAGTGCTGAAATGAAGTTTCTTTGAAATACATTCAATTATACACTGCAGGATAGAATAAGGAATGAGGATATCAGAGCAGAACTCGAAGTAAAGGACATAAATGAAATTATTTCAGTTTACAGAAGACAATGGTGGGATCATCTGCAAAAAATGACAGAGGATCGATTGATGAAATTGGCACTGAACTATAAACCGTTGCTAGAAGAGATGTGGGTCCTCCGATGATGAGATGGGTGCCGGAACAGGATTATATAACACTATCCTTAAAGAGAAGAAGATCGATTATTTAAATTCTTTGGCAATATCTAAAATTCCTTTTAAGAAAGTTATTAATACGAAGACTTTTGTATACGATAATATGATAAATACAATAACTACCATGAACAAAAACGCGAATAAGTTCAAAAAATAAATATGGCAACAATGACGATCAATAACTTGTTTCACAATGTAATGTAACGCCATAGTTTTGTTTTAACGCGATAATAAAATTACAGCAGACGTTGAATGGCGCAACTTAACTTTCAGAGCAAATTAATTGTACATTTCATTTTACTAATTATAATAATTAAAAGGCACTTTGTGACAGCAGCCAGTATGGTATAATAGAATTACGTACAGGGCAGACAACGCATTGCAGAGGTAATTTGATTTCTCTGTCAACAGCCCCTCAAGGACTGCCGTTGCTACACGAAATGTGCTTCGGTTGAACAACTTTAGATACTGCTGTGCACTGTAGCCTACTTGCAAATGCGTATCAAACGACATACAACTAGCATGCTCCCTGAACTGCACAACTGATTTGAATGAAGTAAATTTATTATTCGATAAATTTCGTTATTAAATAATTTTTCAATTATCAGTAAAATTATGAAAATCCGGTTACCCTATTTTTTGTTTAGTAAAGTAATAATTGTAGAGCAATCAAACAATAAACGCTCAAATTTCCAGACAATCAAATTTTTGTTAAAATTCCCTTTAGTCTGACATCTGGATAAATTTTTACAATTTTTCAAATCTTTGATACCATTTTTGGGTTGTCAAAAAGTTTTAAAATTTTCAAATGTGTACACTGTATTCAGGTTTGGGTTAAAAATCTCTTTCATTTGATATACCACATTTATGATTTTTCAAAACGTTGCCTCAATTTATGGGCCCTGGGGACCAAAAAGATTGAAATGTACAGAACTTGACACTGGATTTAGATTGTAGTAGATATTCCCTTTAATTTGATATATGACATGATATGTGCCATGTTATCAACATTGTCACACAATTTTTAGCTCCGGCGTCTCAAAATGTTAAAATTTTCAAAAATTATAGTATATTTATATTTTGGTCAAAACCATCTTTAATTTGGTAACCCACATGGACTGTCGCGATTTTTTTTTAAACTTTTGACCTTTGACATTATTGCCTTCCGCCCCCATATTTTGGGAGGGGGGATCAGTCTCAAAAACAGGAGGGCTCGGTTTGTTGTTCAGCAATCTCCTAGTAGAACAGCCTGATAAGTTTCTTTAAAACTCCTCACCGATAATCCAACATTGCCGAAGTAAAACCCCATCTTCGGACAAAATAATCGTATTGTTTATGTCTATTGATGTTTCAATCAGTCATAGCCTCGCATCAACTTCAGAATGATCTACAGTCTAAACCTGAGGCAGTTAGCATGATGGAGTCAGTCCGGCGTTTGGCGTTTGACTTATAAGATAGCTTTATGAAGCAATGTAATCCTCTTGGTTAGGTCCCTACATTAATTCTGACCAAAGTCAAGAATCGATATAGCCAAGAAGATAATAATAAAAGTATATTAATTCAGAAACCGCCGTCAGTATTGGTACAATAAACACAACGTTTCGACTACTCACAATCTTTGGTCATCTTCAAGTGAGGTAATAAAATACAAAATAATACACAAAACCATTAATTTATAGCCTACACTGTACAAGGAGACAAGGCTACTAGCAGATCAACAGACTTATCGCGAACGCACGCAATCTCACACGAAGCACAACAATAGACTGGGACCGGCTGTCTTTAATTAGACATAAACAGCAGGTAACGAAGTTCTCTTATACAATAATTCAAGTTAACTTTGTACAACACACAACAATAAATGTCAACTTATTACAGTCCCGGGCTAATTAACACAATGATCACTTCCCGCTAAACGGCCACACTAACTTCGATCCGCACTTGAATATTGCAAGATCTAATCTGAACTCATCCATTTCGAAATCCAGTATTTAGATCTCCGCCGCTTCGCACTGTAGTCAGATAGCGAGTATAGATGCTGGTAGAGTAGTTGAGTAAAAGTATGGAAGAGGTATCGGCATCTCACGTAACCTACAACAGTCCAGAGCGTTACGTAGTCGGCCGCATAGAATGATCTCTAAACGTCTGGAACAGTCTCGCTCGCGGCACGCCAAGCATCACGTAGCACTCAGCGATGGGTACTATTTATATCCTCAGCACAGCAATGCGATCGGAAGAACTCTTGAATGCTGCTGAAATGGAGTTCTGGAGGAGAGAAACGGTCACAAATGAGAGAGTCCGGGAGATAATTGGGACTTCAACCCAAAAGCTGACCGACGAATTAAACCAAACAGTTACCCTGATATGAACGTGTGTAATGGGTTCGTGAGAAAAGTATACCTTAAATAGGTCCTAAAGGACGTTACTAGACACATAAAAGACGAAGGGGGCGTAGAGACGGAAGAAACGCGGAAATGGAAGAAAGTCAAGTGACCGTATAGAAATCGCTGGACTTTAGAAATCGGAAGATGGCGAAGGACATTTACCGGACGTTTTTATCAAAATATTACTGTGGGTAGGCCTAGTACACAAGTAAGCTCACTGGGAAACAATAATCACTAAAATTTGGAAACATCCGGATTTGGGTTACAATTCCTTTTATCCCGCCGGATTATCACAATTTTTCAAATTCTTAATTTTGGGGGCTGTAGACCTTAGCTTAAATTCTCTTAAATTTGATAACCCACATGAATTCTTGCGATTTTACCAAACTTTTCACCCAATTTTTGGCCTCTGACGTCTAAAAATTTTGAAATTTTCAAAAATGAACATTATATTTAGATTTTGGTTAACGTACTGTTTAATTTGATACTTCACAAGCTATTGCGATTGTGATAAAATTTTGGCCCTTCCAAAATTTTGCCTCCCCCCTCTATTTAAGGAGGATCACTCTCGAAAACTATAGGGTTCTCTAGAGGACAAGTATGGACACATGTGCCAAGTTTTACGAGAATCGGTTGATGCGTTCAAAAGTTATCGTGAGACATGCCCCAAACAGATAAACAGGCCGACTAAAGGCAAAACGGTCGAGTTAAAAGTGAGAACTCGCTTAGCTAGTTCAAAAACGAGAGGCTGTTTTGCGGGGGCAGACTGTAGGCTACCATTCGTCAGCCACCACGCAACGGCACGTTTTGCGGCGATAGATTGTAGGCTACCATTCGTCAGCCACCACACAACGGCACGTTTTTATACACATAAAACGCTACTAATTTGTTTAAATGATGTAAAATCTTGGTTTGTAGCTGATTAAAAATGATGTGATGATTATTATAAATCGGAAACTATTTGTGTAGTGTTCCACTATTTGAGAATAAACATGGCGTAATTACGTTTAACAAGTTTGCACATGTATAAATATATTAGCGGTCGAAAACGCAGATAGCTGTTGCAATTCTTTTTACGTTCTATTAAAAACGACGTTCCTTCAGTTTTACGATACGTTTAAGTGGTGTACACAATCGGCGGTAGTCGTATTACCACTACATGCGTGTACACACAACACGTAACAGCTAATGTAGATTTAATAATGTCGTAATTTACACGCTTTATTAAGTCCTTTATGCCCAACACTCGTGTTTAATGTTACAGGTTTTACGAGCGATTGCTGTAAACTCTTTTCCGCCCGTATCCACTGACGTCACGTACTACGACCTGAATAAACTGCCCGCTATATCGTTTTTATATTTCTACATGGCGTTGTAAGCGATAAAAGTTTTCATCCGCCTGCATTGTCAAACCTGGTATGGCCTACGGGGATCGGTGTGCGCTGATACAAATACATTTTTTAAATGCTTATGGTTTACTATGAATCAGAGGCTGCTGCAATGTAAACTGAATCCCGTTTTAGCTACTTTAGGACTGTCACAGCATTTCTGACTCTATTCAGTTCTAACTGTAAGATAGTTTCATCGGACTATCAGAGAGAGAGAGAGAGAGAGAGAGAGAGAGAGAGAGAGAGAGAGAGAGAGAGACAGACAGACAGACAGACAGACAGAAATTGTGTGTGTTTGAGTATACTCCGAAGATTTCAAATCGTTCAGGTCACGTCGGTCTACGTAAATACGTCGGTCTGTACCATTTCGAAACTATCTCCTCAGAAAGTCTATCCAAAATCAGTTTCACTATATTTTCTTAGTTACTATCAACTTTTCCTTGAATACTGACGTTATATAAATTACAAATAATGGTCATTTTTGTACCATTGAAGTAGTTTTGGAAAATGTAATCCTTGTATCGTTGCCTACTATATGCTATCCTTGTTATACTGGCCTTGTCTGATTTGTCAACTTATTTTTTGACCAGCTCCTAGAATTCGTGTATCAACGTTTCCCTCTAAAAATGCAGTCTTATAGGTAGCAAATTATATTCGTTTATTTGTATCGCCAAATTAGCTTGCGATAATAAGGCGGCATGTGCCCTTAAATTAACGGAGTCTTTTGGTCCCCGCGGAGGGGAAGCTCAGGACCCGGCACACAGGCGGGCGACGGGCATGCCTATCGCCTCGCACAATCCCAAATACAGTATGTCAGTTTTCCCAGTATTACGCTCTACCATCTCATGGGTAACTAAGGATAAGTAAGGTGTTATCCTAGTTACTATGCTGCCGATCTTGTTTGACAACGACACGAACACGATAAGCTACTATGGATGATGAATACTATTTGTATCTACGGCGGACTAGACAAGATGCTGTCATTTTAAAGGAGACACCAGATTGGTTCAAAAAGACAGTGTCCTCACAGCGACACAGCTCATGAAAATATTTCTACATCAAAGGCTTTCAACTTTTATCCTTCTGGCTGTGTTAGTATTATAGTACGTTACCTGATGAAAACAAGAAACATTTTATGTAACAACCTTATTAGCCTGTTTTCAGTTAATTAATTGCGTGACCTGTGGACCGCCTGATAATGTTCTCTCATCATAAAATACCTAATGCGGCCGTATAGTACTCAGTTTCAAACCATGAGATACCATGATGAAAAAGCCCATGGGGACAACGATGTTCAGTCCTGTAGCTGCTTTGTTCACGTATCTGCCTTTCCTTCTGATTAGGCTTATCTTCAGTCTCCTTTCCTCATACTTTCCTCTTGAGCACTTCATCGTTGTTAATCCTGTACGCCCATAAAATGCTATTCTTTCTCCTCCAGCGTCACGTCATATAAGTTTCTAATCCTTCGTTGTTCCTCTGCTTCTTTATTCCTCATTATTCTCAGCCATCCTAGAAATTGGAATATTTAATCAACGCTCATACTAAAAGAGATGAATTCCGTTTCAAAGCGTACTATCAAAAAACTGGTGGCGTTAGGAAGATGGAGTTTTGGTGAATGTAAAGAACTCTCTTTTTATATTTCTCATTACGTTTCCGCAGATTTTGAAAAGACGCCATAATTTATGTAGTACACAAAACGTTTCATGAATATCTAAAAGTTAATTTTGTAAGTGCTTGAAATAATCTCGAAGTAAAATTCATAGTCATTCGTAAAAATTGATTGCATGTGGATGTAAGTGGAGAACAGTAAAAATAAATGGTAGACGTTGCGCGTATTAGTAGTCTACGATCATTACAGCACACCTACTGGAAACCTCACTAAGATCTTTCATCGCACGGTATTACTTCTGTGCTCTGACTCGTGCACACTTTAGCTAGGCAATGTAAAAGTTGTATAGGTGACGTCACGAAGCAAGGTTTTCTGATTCTGCAAACATCACCAGGAGCGCTAGCAACAGAGCAGGCGACAGCTTAACGCGCTAAAAGGCGAAAAATATAATTTTTTTTAAAAATACAGTAGTTTTAGAATATATCAAAATTGTGATTTTTGTAAATATAAGAATATAATATATAGTATTATGAAGTTGCTTCCCAATGAGGGGTGGGCACGAATTTTCTACCTGATCGCGGGCCACTATTAAAATGTAGTTTTTAATGTAATGCGTGATTTAATTAAGTACGTCGCATACATAACCGCAGAAAATCAATTCTAATCACCAAACTGCCGTCTTTCTTCCCCTCCATGTCTCTCATTTACCGTTGTTCTCTGTTGTTCTCTTCTGCAATAATAAAAAATCCGTTACACAGTTTTCCAGTTTTACTCTTCCGTTACTTCAGTATCAATAGAGTAATAGTTTACAAACAATGATTGGAACAATAAAAAAAGCGGGAAAACGAGTTCTAATGACTTACTTTAATTATGATCAAAATTTACATAAAAATAAAATTAATTTATTCACGTGTTAAATGTATTTTATTAAAATATCAGTGTATAGAAAAAATACAGTATCAAGCTACGTTATATTTATACCGATAAGTTGTATGCTAAAAAATGTTAATCAATATTACTTTGTGTTCGTGCAAATACATACGCGCACACATGTTTATTAATTTATATTTATTATATTTGATCTGAGTTAATACTAACTAACAGTGTATACAGATAAAGTATAAAATATACTGTATTTACTGAGATAGTAACGTTATACTGAATATACTGTTTATTCTGAAATTCAAGATTTACTGTTTGTTTTATTAAAATTTATATATTATATTTTCTTCTTATTATTATTATTTCTAAAGTATGACAATCCTATATAGGACCACAGGCTCTTTCAACACCCGCCTACAAACATCTCTATTATTTGACACTGGCTATACAAAGAATACTCCTTTGTATTCTTTCTGATGAACCCATCCAGATACGTAGTGCCAGTGCTTCCGACTGCCTTCCTTCGGTGGCATCGGCACTGATGATTGGGAAATATGCGAACGGTAAAATTTTTACCCTGACTCCAAGTAGCGCAATGCGAACGGGAACCGGCATGCGCTTCCCTGGCCAGTAGCTATGGCGGGCCTTTCACGACAGTCCATGATGTCATAAATTAATGTCCCCATTCGTGAACTTTTCTTATAGGCCAATCAGTTTCTAATGTTTTTAAGTGAATATCTAATAACTTTCGATATTTGTTTATATTTATTCTACTTGTATATCTACTGTTCGTTTTATTCTTTTCTTCATTAATTCCATTCGTAATTTAACGGTGACCCAAAGCTTTACAAAGTTTCGATAGAACGCAGAGAACTCTTGCTGGAACATATTCAGTAAGAAACATATTTAAGTGGGACAGATGGGAAAGCAATACGGTTAGATCTGTTTATGTGCTGTTGAAAACTATGAGATAATAGTTATTTACTTCCATATAATTGGATACTAGAAGTTGTAAATAGGCTATAGACCAATAGAATTATTTAATATTCTTTACAGTATATTCTTTATATAATCTAAATTACAGTTCAAACTATACTGAGAGTGACTACAGTCCTTCTATTCATTACAAACAACACACCTCCCGTTGAGAATATTCCATTGAGGTTTGATACGTGAAATCTGCAGATAGGCAATTATAACCCTAGCGGCCATCGTGTAACATACACAGTGAGGTATTTCCTATTACACCAATTCCTCTCCCTTCGTTTGTCATCTATTGCCGCCACAAGGGAAAATCCTGTTCTACAACTTCCCATGGCAACCCTGGCTACGCTATTGGGCACCATCTTCATATACATAAAACTGAACGCTCGTGCCTAATTTTAGGCCAAAACTGAACAAATATAAATTATTTAAATAAAAAATAAGACTTCATGTGCTTCAAGTAACATATATGTCAACGTTTTCGTAGCCTGCTAATATTTGTATACATTAAATTAAAAAATTGCCCTACACCATACAATCGCATTCAATGCTCGTATTGCATTTCTTTTCTATTTACATCCAACAGTATTAGGACAGCTTTTGTCCTAAATACTGTAGCTGTATATAAATGCAAGTTGCATAAACCTGGGAATTGAATTAAAAAAAAAATAAATAAGAAATAAGCTAACCCGAAACGAAGTTGCATAGGGGTCTGAATTTAAAAAAGTTAGATACGGAAAATAAGTAATAAAATGAAGATGGACACGAACATAAGTGAGAAGATTATTAAAAGATCAGTTAACGTAGTTTGGACAAATTAAAAATAGAGTGACTGGGATACTGGAATGGATACATGTTTAGAGAAGAAAGGGTGAGGGACGACGACGAGACTATGAGAAGAAACGAATAATTAGAAGAAGGCTTCTGTTGCGAAAAGCAAGAGTAGTAACTGGGAACAGAGAGGCGACAGACAGACATAGGGCCGTTCTCAAACTACCGTACTCTACACACACAAATTAAGGAATTTTCTCAAATTTCTATACGCACAAGTAGAACTCTCTTACTTTACTTAGAAAACTAACCTGCAGCCTTGAAGTACTGCTAATATCTCTTATCTACTTTGACTCATTAGTTAGGCCTACAATTAAAATTTTTATTTCTACGCAAGTGATTTTCATAACCGTCACGGCTATAGAACTGACACCCAGCGGAAGTTTTTACTTTAAAACTTAATTTGAATAGTTTCTTTATGAAAATCGAGATTTTAATTAAGTATGTTACACTTAGACCTAAAAGCCAAAAACTTCAGTATCACAAGATGTAAACCAAATAAAAATTACTGAGTACATCTTGTGATTACTGTAGTTTAATCTTGTATTTTATTTTTTATAAAATAGAGTATGAAGTTTCCTATGGAATTAAATTAGCTTTAGTACTATTGTAGAAATATAAACTACAGTAGGTCTACACAAGAAAAGGAATTTAACTGCTTAACATTAGGTGTTTTCAACAATCTTTAATCGAAGATTGGTAAACAAAGTTTAGCCTTTAAATGATTAGAAATATGAGAAAAATATTAAAGAAATTTATATTAAATTTTTAATATAAAAATGTATTTTTAATGTATACCAAACATTTACTTTGAAATGAAACGTTGCAAATAGTAGCTTTAACATTCACAACACAGACTAAATAAAGTTGTTTTAATTAGTTGTACGAGAAAAGAATACGTACAACTATGGATTTATACATCTGTAGACAAGTATCCACTCCGCGAACTACAGCTTTCCACGGCGGTAATGTCCGCAAGGGTTGCAAAAACAAGTATTTTATTTTCAGGTTTACTAAATTTTCCGGTTACAAAATAGTTCTCAATTCTTATTAACCACATAACAAAATAAATTCAAATTAATTAAAAAAAGTTTTTAACGTTTAAATTAATTGACTAGGGAATGATAAGACGATCTTGGAAATGACATAAATCTACACTTTTTACTAAAACTTTAACAGCACTATTGTTAACCACACGCACTAACAGAATGCTTCGTGCCCTATCACTCAACTTAAAAAAAGTAGCACTACCTAATATAATTTAATTGTCAGAGTTAAATCATTCTAATGTATTTTAACTTGTATAAAGGTGAGGTTTTTGTATTAATCAACTAGGGTGCTTAAAATTTTAAATAATAAGTTATTAAATTTTTCTACATTTTTCTAATTATAATATTGTAATAAGCCGAAATTTACGTTGGTAAAGCCCTACTTTGTTGGCGTCAATTTGTAACGAGCCTTCGTTACCGGGTTTATACTGTTTACAATGGGAGAGTGTCTACTCACCCGTTCGGTCGTTCAAATTCGAATTTACTGCCTCACCGTCGGGTTGGCCAACACTCCTTAGTAGACCAAAATGGTAAAGTTTACTGTTTTATATTTTTGTGCTCAAATTTTAATATTTCGTTGAATAAAATCAAACATACAGTTTAACGTTTGTACTAGTTTTTATTAACAATTATTAATTGGGTTCAATATTCTTCAATTTCATTCAAATTATAATTCTTATTCTTGCGCCGGCATGTTTAATTATTCGCGGTTGGCTATTCTGTCCGCTCGCTGTTGTTGTCGAGACTCATGTATGCAGTTGATAATTTCGTTTATTTTTAATCTCAGGTTGAAGTTCTTGTGACTAAAGAAAATGTTGTTAAATGGACTAATAAAAGTACAAAATTTTACAAATACCATATAAATATTATAGAACAGGTAATATACTTATAATTACAGTGGTAAATTATATCTATGTGAATTAGCGTTTTATAGGTTATTTACGGTTAGTGAACGTTCCGTTTTTTTAAAACATATTCCTTAAAAAACCAATGTTGGAGTGATATAGTTATTTAATTTGAGGTGTTTGTTAAATAAAATCAAGTTCAAGTGTTTATTAAAAGTGATAAGTGATGTGGAAAGTGTAGTTCACTTATGGTTGATTATCTTGTGTTTTTTCGGTGAAGTCGTAATTAAAATATACTTATCAATCCTTCGTCTCTGCTATCGAGGGTAATAATTCTCTCGAATACTGCTGCTTGTCCTTTCTTGGGTGGTCCGGTTAATTCCAAGTGCAATTTCCGTAGTTCTCTGGTTACGATGTTTATTTCCCTCAGTCATACTGGTTAAGGCCGGTTCCACGGTTCATTTACGTGTTCATATGTTTTCTTCCTTCAGATGGTTATTATTCCTTCACTCGGGCTTCTTCAGTAATTCCTCCTGGTTAAATTTTATTTTCTTCTGGTGAATTTATTAATTTGTTTAGTATCAGTGTTAATACTGTGATTTAATTTATCCTCTTGATCATTACTTTTGATAAAATTGGCTGAATTACTCCTTTTTTATTCTTTGTGGGATTAATACATCTACCCTACTCAAACTCTAATAATGGAATGATACAATTTATTAACGGTTACTTTCTAACAAAGTTTGGTTGTTATGGCAACCTCATCTCAAACACTAACTCCCATTGGTTGATAATTTATAACATTTTTATATCAAACTAACGTTTTTCTATACAAAATTATTAAAAATATTTAAATTATTATAACTCCCTTAAACTACCTGTAATATTAAATACAATAACACCATTAGTTTGCTCTTTGTGTACAACTTATTTTGATACCACACAAAGTTACCTTTTGTCAAATTATTACAGATTACTATTTTTTCATTTGGTTTTTCTTTTGTTAATTACATTTGAACTAATGATTATCTATCCAGTTTTGCATCCTACACTATTATTATGAAACCTAAACAGATTATACACTTGATTTTATCAATGGCTATTGCATTATCTTAATTTTCACCAATTTCTGGTTATCAGTTCTAGACCTAATGCCTAGAGTTCATAATTCACCGACCCTATACTCATTACAATGGTTTATAGTCATTTATGTTAATTTTATATGTTACTAAACATTATTACTAAAACAAAGTAACTTAAATCATAACATTTGATTATTTTTAATCATCATATAACATTATATAATTACTTAATAACTTTTTTAGGTCCATGCCTGTATCTGAAGTTTTACATGTGTTTGAATTGTTTTGTTTTAACATAATTTTCAACATAACAATACTTTGTTTAATTACTATCAAAGAAACCTATAACAAAATTGAACATTAAATATGCACTAATATTCCCTTATAAACTCACTTTAGAGAATATAGTTTCTAACTCCCCTTACTGTATTCAACCTAACATATTAGTCCTTTATCCATATTTTCTATGTGGTTAATATAACTTTATAACATTCCTTCATTAAAATTAAAACAATATCTCTCTTATCATACTTATACTATAATTATTATACGTTGGTTAATATATGACTTATAATCTATTATTACAAGTTTATTATTTTATTTTTGACTACATTGCACTTTCTTAACTAGTGTTTATGTAGTTCATTTACTATCACTGGGTCCTATAATGGTTTATTATTGATTATTAATCATTTATCACTTTTGGTGTTCACCTCCTAACATCTTAATCTAGATTTCATGTATTTATCTATGCTGGGTCCTATCAATGTTTGTTACTTATTATCACCTTCCCAATGAATTATTGTTATTCAATTTTATTTTATATTAGTGTCTTTTGATAGCTTATTTATTAATATTCTTTCAATATTTTATTAGTATATTTGTTTTTACATTTCAATTTCTTTTTATCTTTCCTATAGGTTACATATTATTTATTTTCCTATCTAATTTTGTACTTTTATTTTTTCTATATATATTTCTTGTTAATACTTTGGTTCTTATAATTGTTGTTATATTGTGGCTTGTATTATTTTCTCTGTCTCACCTTATCCAATCTATTGGGTCTAGTCATCGTCTTTCTCTAAGACAACATTAGTTAGTGTTGTTGTGCTATCATTCTTCATTTAATAATTTTTTTATTTCCCTTTAGTGTACAGCTTTTCTTCCATTAATTATACTTGTAAATCTTGTGCTATCGTATGTCACGTTACAATATATATATATAAAAATTTTTCTTTTTGTAATCCGTAAATTATAACATTGTATAGCATATTAAAAACTTGGTAAAAGGACGACCATTGACGTTATACGTACATAATTTGGTTATTTTGATGACTAAAATTAAAAAAAATATATTAAAATTTTTCGTCTTCCGTTAATCGAAAAAAGCGAAAGTTGAAAATCAAAATTTACTCAAGCATTAAGCAGTAAATAAATTATATTACTCATTATATTATTAAAATAATTTAGCCTACAGTAACAGTAAAAGGCACGTTATCTTAAAAGTAACCATTAATACATTTAGTTTATTTAGAATATTTATATTTTGTTGTTAAATGTTAATAAAATATAATAAATACTAATATTTAGTATTAACGCTAATTTAATACTAATAGCGTTAAATGTTATGTAAAAACTGAACTGTTGAGTGACTGCGAAATCAATTGTGCATAGTACGCGTTGGAGAGACTCATACACTGTATGACACTCAATTAACAGGGAGCGCTTAAACAGAAGCCGATCTTGACAGCTGCCTTCGCACGGCTACAATGAATGTTAAGCGGAGCATTATATATGTCTGCTACTTGAGTTCAATCCCTCCTCCCCTCTGCCACTCTAAGCGCACATAAAGTACATGCAACGACAGACGTTTGGGAGCTGCCTGTATTCTACGTACAATTTTTAACAAACAATTATCAGGTGTGAATGTTAGATAGTTATTCTTATAGACGAATCCTCACGTAGCAAAAGATAGAACACATACTCCCAATAATAAAAATAATTAAAGATATATTTTTAGTGTCACGTGGTCCAGTCCCTGTCAATTAATATTTCTCAGGAATTAAAAAACTTCCATTTCCTTTCATTTGTCTAACGCGAGAATACACCTTATACGTTACAATATTTTATTTTTTTCTTAATCTAACGATCGACTTTTAAATACACTCATCACAATTTAATGTACTTACACTAAACGCAAATGTAAATATCTTATACACAATTGCGTACGTCATGTCTGTCTAACTGTCTATCTCCCCCCTCTCTCTCTCTCTACATTCACCTAAAATTAGCTGCTTGAAGCTGGCGATAAACTGTAAAATTCATATATCGGTGAATCGGTGTTTGAAAGAAACTGTGAATACGCATACGACAAGAAAATGTAAAGCCACAACAGATCACTTTGGATTTAAGTTGTAAATAGTTATGCAGGTTAGAGAAAAGACAGACATACAGTATTCGAAACTACTGTATAGTGCGTCTTATTATAGTTCTAAATTAAACAGTCTTGTTATTTAACGAAATGTATAGGCCTAAATCCATCAGTTACTAAAGTGGAATTAATTTTATCTAATTTAATTTAACAAATTTTAATTAACTCAAACTTTCGTCTTAAACAACTAAAATCATCTGAATTTTTCACAATCTTACGTATGAATAAGTGTACGTCTTTGTAATAGTGTACTTGAATCGTGATAGTTCACGCGCGGCTTCTCGCGGACCGCGGACATCGGGCAGGAATCACTGATTTATAACATATGAGTTTAGTTTATTTATTAATCAAAAGCATTTTACTGATTTGCCATGTTCCCGCTGCTTCAAAACTTCTACGTTTAAGACCAATAATTTTTTTGAATGCCTTCCTAATGCGCACAAGGATAGTCACTAAAGAGGGACATATATCTTATTTAAATATTACTCATAGGTCCGTTTCGGCTGAAAACTAGAAACAAGATAATCAAGTTAGTGGGAAGAATAAATAAACGAACTCATGAGAAGAAGAAGAAGAAAAGGGGGAAGAAGGTAATTGGAGGACGAGTGGTAAAGGACATTGTTCGGTAAAAAGATTTAGGACGTTTCTGAAGAGGACCAGTAACACGTTAGGTGGCGTAAATGTGTAAACTGGCTTCAGAAATTGCGGTGAGAGAAATCTCACTTAAATTACAATTGAAGAAGGGGAAAGGAAAGGACGGTTAATATGGCTTTTAATAACACAGCAATTAAAAACACTTGAAGAAGATACAAAAACTGTAATTAAGAAATATGTAAACAAAAGGAAACTACTGTAAATTGTTTGGGGTAAACATTTTTCAACAGGCGAAGCGTTGCAAATAAAATGAAGTGAAAAAAAAACATATTTTACGGTTGGAAAAAAACACTGCTAATGACATTAAATGTGTGATTAGTGACGCGGCATCTCTATGGAAATATCACATCTACTCCTCAGTACCCTGACACTGAAAAACTACCTAGCAGATTTCATTTGTTTTTTTGTTTTTTTTTAGTTGTTCGAGGCTGCTCTGTGAGGCTGTTCTGGCGCAAGCCCCCTTGAGCTATTTGGTAAGGATATATGGAGACGGACGCTAGTGCAGACCGGCCGTTGAGAGGGTGGAGACACCAGGAAAGAAAATGGAGTACGAGTATATTGTGGCTGTGTATGATGTAGTGGGACAGCCTATTGATGTGGGTGAGGGTGGGGGTGGGGGTGATTTTTGCGGCAAACTATAAGACTAAGATAGCCAGGACTAGCAGCGTTTGACGCACGCACGCACGCGCACACGCACACACACACACACACACATATATATTATAACGATTCATATTAGCCTCCTATCTGAGCGTTATATGAAAGTGTCTGACGGAGGGAGTAGTGCAGCGTAAGCAAGAGAGAGAGCGTACAATCGCAGCCATCTCACTCTAACCACATCACAGCGACATCAGATACTGGTACAAACATGAAATTTTACTCAATACAAATTATCAGTTCAACCTGTGATAACTTGAAAACTAATAAATATACGGCAATTCTGAAAACAGCATTGTATTCAGCAAGTGAAGCTTTATAAGTAGCCGCAATCTCAGTTAATATAATTAACAATTGTAGAAGTGATACAGAAGACGTACGCCAAAAGGAATAACGAGAGAATTATGCTACGTAGGAAGTAGGTGTTTTCACACACACACAGATAAAGACCTTGGCAACAATATTCTGTGGTCAGATCTTTGAAAACACGTTTGCAAATACCTGTAATCAATCGATTTGCAAACACAGGCAGTACGATTTTAACTAGAAATTCTCTGTCGTTTCAAACTTGTCAAGGGGTGTTTTGTCGACCTGTTCGAGATTGTCAAAACTGGAAAAACGCATGATTTATTTGAACAGCCAATCAGCATCCAGTATTTAAAACTGACGCCAACTCAAAGCGAGGGCGTTCGGATCTTAAACGCGCTAGTCGTGTATAAATAACGTACAGAAATTTTTCAATCACGCAAAAGTGTAATTAAGATCAAATTCGAGAAGTAGTCCGCAGTGAAGATGAACTAGTACCGTTCAACAACTCTCGCTGCGTAAAAAAAACGTTAATTAATTAAATTATGAATTAATTAATCATCAGCCGTGAAGGACCTGTGCGACAGAAGGCTACAGCATCTGTAATTGCCAGGGCATTTTCAACAGCATTGATCAACATCACTTCTTCTGTGCAAAACCATCAAAAGGAGGACCTCTACGGATTCCTATCTTCGGTCGACGCATCAAACAGTAAGAAATAGATTCATTGATCAATGAAATAAGCACTAAAAAAAAATAAAAGCAATAAACAATTTTTAAAAGACACTAAGCATTTCACACTTTGTATTTTAATTATAAGATTAGCTCTAACATAGTATAGGAGTGTTCAATGGAAAGTGAGGTGTAGTATTGGACGTGCAAATTATTGCAGACCTGTTCTTTAGCACTGGTTTGGGAGATAGCAATCTCTTAATCAAAACAGATAAGAGCCATATGTCGTTTGAATGTCTTAATCGTTACTTTTCACACTCACTCAGTAATTATAAGTGTTAGGGTAGAATTAAGTCCTACCATTAGCCTAATCAAGTTTAAAAATAATTGATTAAAACGTTAATTAAAATAATCAAGCAAATATTAATGTGTTATTTGTAACGATACCCCTTGAAAACCACAATCACTTAACGAATCCTGAGAAAGAGTGTCTCCATGCGCTGAGCTAAGCTGAAACCGTGTCATTTGTATCTGGGATTTGTTCTGGCGCCCAGGTAAAGTAATATCACGGGTAAGTAACATTTATCTAACATTACAAATATTAGATAATTGTGTTAGATGAAAGGGAGCGTCGTATAGATTTGGCGCCGCAACTAAAGGGCACGATTAAAGCACCAAATTTATATATAGAAATAAGTTATATAAAAAATTGGCGCGGCCAACTATTAAGCTCGATTAAACTCGAAATTTAGCACAAAAGAAAGTTATATAATTTGGCGTTGCTTTTACCCAAGTGATTAGTTAAATTGTAATATTAATAAATTTGAAAAGAAGTGGAATTCAAGGTTACAAATAACTGTTAAATAATTATTAAATTAATTTGTTAAAAATAATAACAAAAAATGGCTAAATCATCAGCAGTAGACATGGCAGCAATTGAGCAAATGTTTAAGCAGTTGACCACTAAAATGGAAGAAACTAAAACTGAAATAATGAAATAAAAGGAACAAAGGGTCAATTGTCTAATGAAATAAAAGCTACTAATAATAAGCTTGAAAATAAAATTGAAAATATAGAAAGTAAAATTGAAAATACAAATATTAAGATTGAAAGTACCAATAATAAAATTGATGAAAATAATAAAAGTTTAGAAGAAAGTAATAAAATATTAATAACTGATGTTAATAATATAATTGAGCAAACTAATAAATATTTGTCTAGCGAAATGAAACAAATAAATGAAAATTTATCTAGTCAAATAGAACAAAGTAGTAAAGAAGCTACATTTAAAATAGATGAAGAAATAGCAAATTTAGCTACTAATTTAGCTGGTAAAATAGATGAAAGTAATATTAGGTTTGATAAGCATACGGAAGAGGTTAAAACTACGTTAGAGGAATTTAGAAAACAAGTAAGTACTAATTTTCGCCGTCAAGACAAAAAATTAAATAAGTTTAGAAACGAATTTCGTGAAAGGTTAGAACAAAAAGTAACCCTCATTAACCAACAATTCAGCGAAGTAAGAGCTGAACTAAAAACACAATCGCTTCTAAATAAAGAAGAAATCCAGAATACTAGGGAAGAGTGTACACAACTGGGAGAAAATATTAAAGAAGTTAAGAAACAGGTAAGTACATCAAAAGATGGAACAGCAGTTGAAGGTAATGCGGGAAGATTTGACTAAAGCAATGAAGTCACAGCAAACCAAAGTAGTGAGGTGTGGCGGCTATAAGGAAGAACCGGAAAACCTTGCATTTTCAGGAAACCCACATGAGAATCCTGTGGAATTCCTAAAGCTGTTTGAAGCTTATGTAACTCGTGTAAATCCACTCATGGACGACGAGGACAAGAAGGACATGTTAGGCCGATTTCTCAAGAATTGGGCAGGTACGTGGTGGAAAGTCATCTCGGACAGAGTCCAAACCTACTCAGACTTCAGAGAAAAATTCCTTGCTCAGTACTGTAATGTTCAGATACAAAGAAGGGTACGCGATCATCTAGAATTTGGTAAATATCACCCGGTAATGAATATGACAACCACCAATTATGTGCTTAATGTAATGGCACAAGTTAAACATCTAACACCACCAATAGAAGAGAGAGACCTAGTATATAAGCTAGCGCGTCATTTCTCAGAACGCACTAGAGTAGCAACCACTACTAGAGGAGTGGATACTCTAGAAAAGTTCATAATGGTTGTAGATGAGTGTCAATATTTAGAGAGGGACCTACAGCGTGTAAGTAATCAGCTGAGTAACTACTCTAGAGGCGATCATCAAGAACCAACCTTCTACTCAACTAAGAGGAGAGACAATCAACGCCTGAAAGAAAAAAGGTTTACCCCACATGCGGGTAACAAACCACAAAATTGACCGGAATTAGAGGAGAAGGGTAGAAGTAGGAGTGTAGAAAACAAACCAAATAAAGGGTATAAAGTATGTAAAACAACTATAACCTCTACCGAGCAGCAACCGTCGACTAGTAAAATGAATACGGGAAACGGGAAGCCACTGCAGGTAGAAAAGAAACAAAACTAAACCTACCATTACCTGCAGTGAAACAACCAAAGAAAACAGGTAAAAAGAACGTAACTAATAATATAAAACAAGTGAGCGATAGGGAGTTCTTGTTAAAAGAGGAGCAAGAAGTGGGTAGAAACCATTATCCTGAATGTCCGGAAATAATTTGTAAAATCAGTAATCTACTAGTAAGAGCGCTTATAGACACTGGCAGTGAAGTTACCTGTGTCAGCTCAAAGTTTGTAGATAATTGTCAGTTGCGAAATTGTCCCAGACTACCCGTAAAACATTGTAATGTACAGGGAGCCACTGGAGCCAAAATTCAAAGGATAACTGAACAAATATATTTACCTGTCAATTTAAATGGTAACCAAACCCAAATTGTAGCTCTAATAGTCCCGAAACTCATTCATGATTGTATTATTGGGGTAGATACGTTACTTGAATGGAAAGCAGAAATAAATTTTAAAAGAAATACCATTATTATGGAAATAAATGCAAATAAAATAAATGTAAACATTAAAGAGTATAAGCATTGGAAGTCGGTAAGTGTAATAAAGAACTGTAAGCAGCTAAAGTCATTTCAAGGTTTAGCTAACTACTATCAGAAGTTTACAAGTAAATACGCGGAAAGTACTGTTCCATTGTTAAAGTTCTTAAATAAAGGGATTAAATGGAAGTGGACAAAGGACCACGATGAAGCGCTGCAACAAGTGAAAAGTCTTTTTATAAATACTGTTCTATTAAATCTTCCAAGTGTAGGAGAAAGATTTTACTTGCAAACAGACGCCAGCAATATTGCTATTGGAGCACACTTGTATCAGATTGATGAGAAGGGCCAAAAAGCGGTATTAGGATTTGTAAGTCGCACACTTAAAGGGGCAGAATTAACCTATTTTACGACAGAAAAAGAGCTATTAGCGATAGTGCATAGCCTCTCAAAGTTTAGAAGTTATATTCTGGGTGCTAAACTTACTAAAATCACCGAAAATAAGGCGTTAGTATTTTTATTAAAATGTAAATTGCTAGGTGCTTGTCTGATTCGTTGGATCTTGGCTATACAAGAGTATCAATTTGAAATACAATATTGTAAAGCGAAAGACAACTTGGTAGCAGATGTACTCAGTAGAAATCCACCATCAGAAAACAACATGGAAACAGATAACATTAAATGAAGTAGCAATGATATTGGTATTTACGCGGTAAAGCATATAACAAAACCTGAAGTAGTTAGACGACTTAAGGAAATAGAGACCCATCAACAACAAACCCTAGGATTAATGTAGCTTGGAGGAGTGCAGTTACCAACACCAAACCAGGAGTTTCTATATATGGAGGTAAGCTATATAAGCTATGATCCCATAGGAGGAAGAGTAAACAAAATATTGACCCATAAAGAAATAATAATTTGAGCCATAAGGTATGTGAGTCAAACAAAATAAATATATGATTGTTTTGAATCAAGGTCAATGATAATAATAATAAATTTTATTTATATAAATGTTAGTATTTTTATTTAAATTTTTGACATTAATTAAGCCAAAATGATGATTAAAATATTAATGGTCATATAAATTTCCAATATACCATGTTAGATTAAATAACATTGTAATCTTTAGTTATAAGATAGATGTAAGGAAAATGGTATTAGTGCAAGTTTTGTGCAGGAAAAAGTGCGAAAGAATATGTGCAAATTTTTCAACAGTGTAAAACTGTACATTAGAAAAAAAAATTAATGATTTATAAAATAATCAACTTTTTTTATACCGAGTGGGGGTATATATATTATAACGATTCATATTAGCCTCCTATCTGAGCGTTATATGAAAGTGTCTGACAGAGGGAGTAGTGCAGCGTAAGCAAGAGAGAGAGCGTACAATCGCAGCCATCTCACTCTAACCACATCACAGCGACATCAGATACTGGTACAAACATGAAATTTTACTCAATACAAATTATCAGTTCAACCTGTGATAACTTGAAAACTAATAAATATACGGCAATTCTGAAAACAGCATTGTATTCAGCAAGTGAAGCTTTATAAGTAGCCGCAATCTCAGTTAATATAATTGTTAGATGAAAGTGAGCGTCGTAATACATATATTGTTACGACGGTCTACTTGATCGTCTTAGGTACAGTGGAAACAAAATACAAGACACCAATTAAGTTACTAATCACCAGCTTTAATTTTCACAGTTAAACAGTTCGTAATTAACAACACAGTCTCTTACAACAAATCAAATAAAAATTGTTCACACCCAATAAAATGTCACTAATATTAAACACAATTGTATTACAATTATACCGCCCGATTATACAACACTTCACTGATAACCACTTGACCGCACACAGTAATGTCGCTTGTACTCGTCCGACAATAAAACTAACTCGAACCGGACTGTAAATATATCGCAGCTATACTGAAAACTAAGGCCGCTGCCGCCATGTATTTACACAACCTTTACAGACCAGAACGTTCCTAATTGGGTCTTAGCGCCGTGAGAACTACGTAATTAACTGCGGCCTTGACACAGTCCGCCCGGCTGGCGACTTCAAGGAAACTCTCGCGGATGCGTTGACAGTCACGTATAAATTAGAGCGAGATTCTTCTGGCACATTCGACAAACACATAGAGTGTTCTGTAATGTCGTAACACTGCCTCCTCCTTAAGCCTGTTCGTATCGAACTGGCAAACCGTCTCTGAAGTAATACTCGACCAGGCGATCTAGGTGGACGTCCTTGCGAAAGATAATTCTCCGGTCCTTCGAATTCAGTATCGTGTGATCCGAACATCACGTTCCCAGGAATGCGAGTCTTCCGCTCAACTACTAGTATAGTTTTGCTGGAATCACTCACGTTGCGTCATGTACTGATGACTTAAACACCACTGGCTGATCCACGATTGTTTGGTTCTCGTCAACAACCTCTTGCGTAATCTCATCTTCAGCCATTTTGCCGTCGGGCGCTTCTATTACTTCAGGAACAAGCAAGAGTTTTGTCTCGACACCCATAGTTGGTTTTCCATTCACTTCTTTTGTCGTTATACTTATTTGTATTTCCTCTGCTAGTTATTCCTCCATTTCCGCTTCCAATAAGGAGGGTTCCTCTTGACCAGACCTGTTGACTTTTTCTTCAACTAATGCCACTCGCTTAATCGAATGGTTGGTAGACCCTGTCATTTTAGCCATGCAAAGCTTTATCTTCTCTTGGCCAACCTTCAGGACATTCTCTCTTAAATCCACAACGAATCCGTAGGCATTCATAATGTCCGTGCCAAGAATCACTTCATCGACAATGTCTGCAACAAGCATTTGGTGGCTAAACTCGAGAAGACCCAGGCGTACACGTACGTCTACCTTTCCTAGCACCTTGACGGGGCTTCCAGTCACAGTCTGTATTGCACAGGAGCTATTTAGAGGCTGGCGGTTGCTGACTAAGTCGCCCTGACTTAAGTCGCACAATGGACACTGTTGCGCCCGTGTCAACTGTAAATGATGTCGGTTTACCTTCCGCAAATCCATTAACAATCAAGTTTCCACTGGTCTTATGTAGCGTGGAAGCTGTGTGCTATCCTGGGGCTTTACTTCTCCAATTGGTGAGATCACTCTCTTCTCTCGGTATCTTCTTCTCCCAACAGTCTACCTGTAGATGACCACGTTTTCCACAGTTGTAACATTTCGGTCTTCTGTCTTTTTCAAATCGTTGCGACTCTCTTGAACTTTTGAATTGTTTGTCCGACAACATTGTTTTTCTGCACCATCGTAACGGCAATGTGATGGCACAAACCCAATAATGTAGCGGGACGCTGACTTGGCAGCTTCAAACTCTAGGGCGTGAACAAGAGCTTCTGAGCTATTTCGGTGTCTTGCCATTCGTAATACTTGCTGAAGTTCACAATCTCTGATGCCATCAATAAATGTCTGCACCGCAAACCTTATTCGAAAATCTTCTGGTGCTTCAGGATAGGCCAATCTAATCAGTCTGTCGATACTTGCTTCAAACTCTTGAAGACTCTCCCGGAACGTTGCCGTCTTGTTCTCAACTGAGCGTAGTACACATCTCGCAAATGTTTATCACCATAACGTAATTTTAGAGCTTTTATCAACTCGGCATAGGTTATACAACACTTCACTAATAACCACTTGACCGCACACAGTAACTGCGTTACTGTATTGTTACTGTATTGCGCACACAGTTATTGTACTCGTCCGACAATAAAATTAACTCGAACCGCACTGTAAATATATCGCAGCTATACTGAAAACTAAGGTCGCTGCCACCATGTATTTATACAACGCTCACAGACCAGAACGTTCCTAATTGCGTCTTAGCGCCGTGTGAACTACGTAATTAACTGCGGCCTTGACACAGTCCGCGCGGCTGGCGACTTCGAGAAAACTCTCGCAGACGCATTGACAGTCACGTATCCACATACATTAGAGCGAGATTCTTCTGGCACATTCGACAAACACGTAGGCTGTTCTGTAATGTCGTAACACTATATATATTATTTCTATAAGACTACCGCTATACTTGTTAAAACAATTTTCCTTTTGGTTATAATAAATTTATAGAGATTTTTCAACAAATCTGCTACCTATGAAAACAACCCCCTATGTTTATGTGTCTTCAGTTTAGTTCATTAAATTAATTACACTCTGACCTACATACTCCAAAAAGTAGTCACAGCATCCAGTTTGTCCTACTTACTAAGTAAATAAGCATAAATAAAACACAAGTGGAACATTGGTTAATCAGGAACTACTCATTCTTGTAAGTAAGATGAGGGAAAGTTCTATAAGGGAAAGTTTAAGTGCAAAGGACTAAAGTTCATGTTCTGAACTTGCTCTTAATACTTCTTAAACAACTATTACTATCTCAAGTTTCCTGAAATCGTTCAAAAATAGCTCTGCTGCAGAGACAAGCGCTATACAATAAAATTTATAAAGTTGTGATGGTCTTTAAGAACCAGCTTTTGAAAATTGATAATATTTCATGTATAATATAGAAGTTATCTTCTATATACTAAATCTCTAGGGGGGTCTACGTTTGTCCGCGGTAATCTCAGAATCTACTGAACCGATTTCAATGAAATGTTGCACGCTGATAACAGGTGCCCAACGGAAGATTTTCCACTTTATTTGATAACGGAAGTTTAAAAAGAACCGAAGTTATTGCAAAAAACGCATTTTTTAAACCCGCGGCTTCGTTCGCGAATATTTGTATATGATTGTTGTGGTGACTGTCGAGTTGGTAAATTGCTAATGGTACATCTATATTAATAATATTCTTATATTGTAAGTTATGAATATCCAAAAGTGCGAAGCAATAGATCCATCATTCATGTTTCCTCGATACGTAAAATCAAAATTTGATAATTTAGTAGATATTTACAAACATGCAGTAACACAATTAGATGAAATGTTTATTCGTGTAGAATAATACAAATAGTGTATACATAAGTATATTGATATCAGTTAGTCCATTTGAATATTTACATTTTAGTAGGGATATGGGATTCATATAAACAGTACAATAATTCATTGTTTGATTAACATTGATTATATAGTACACGTTGATTCTGACAAACCATACTCTTCGACATTTGAATATTCAGTAGGCCTATGTGCAGTAGAAATAATTAATTTCGAGAATTATACTTAACCTACTTCATCAAGAATTATGCGATGAGCGTCAGTAATGTAGTATCAGTGCCTTTTTTCGTTAATTTTACGTCATCGGTAAGTAATATGTGCAATATGTATTGTATTGTATAAATTATTAATTGCCCCCTAGATATTTATTAGTATAGATCAAATAAATACATTTCCCTTTTTTTAGCTTTGCAATGCCAAAAAGACGATCATGTTTAGGAAGATCTACTGCTGCTACGGAAAGAAAGAGGCGTCTTAGAGCATCTGAAAATGACGTCGAAGGAGTCGAAATGCAATCAGCTCCTGGAAACTCTTCAGAAAGATCTGGATTAGAAGAGGTCTCACGGGTTGAAAGTCCTACGATTCGTGAAAATAGATTAGCGGCACAAAGGCGCAGGCAAGCGACTCTCAGATCACGAGGTCCTACTTTACGATGCAATGCAAAATTAAATAGTGGTTTCAATTATAATCCAGTTATTAACTACGCGAATGAAACAGATATCGGGTTACCGAGTATGGTTTGTCCTCATTACAAAGCTTTAAAGTGGAAAAATGAATCACATGGATTATGTTGCTCTGCAGGAAAAATGCGATTAGATCCCATACTTACTCCTCCAGAACCGTTAAAATCATTATTAAATGGAGAACGTCTTTTATCGAAAAAAATGTTGAATGCATTAAGATCGTACAATTCAGCTTTTCAATTTACATCATTCGGAGCCAATGAAATAGTCGAAGGGAGCTTCATGCCTACTTTCAAAATTCAAGGGAAAGTATATAACCTCATGGGATCTTTACTCCCCACACAAAACGAAGTACCAAAATTTCTACAGGTGTATTTCATAGCTGATTATTTATAGCAATCTGAAACAAGAATGGATCATATTCGTAACTTGGATAAGCCATTAGTAACAGAACTTCAAAATTTACTCACGCAATCAACTCATATGTTAGTGAACTGAAAAGTGCGT